>QZGG01000025.1:0-426757 GCA_006409495.1 Sedum album
GGTCACCACGAGCCTCTAAGTCCGAATTAGTCGCCATTACCCACGTGTCGCCTTAATGACCGTACGATCCATCTAAACACCCTCTATAATCGGCCACGTCTTAAATCTCAGCCGTCAGTCTTATCCAAAGGCATATTTGAGTCTACGAAACTTCTCTCCAGTCTCAACTCTCACATCTTCCGAGAGAGAGAGGTGAAGTCAGTCCGTCACTTTCCATTGACGACTCGACCGCGGATCGTTAGGGTTTCAATTCTCACTACTCGACTCTCCTGGTAGTTTCCAACAGCCTCCATTTTTGGAACGCGATTCGATTTCACGCCTGCTTTTTGGATGCTGTTGTTTCATAATCAATGGATGATTGCCGGTTCTCAATTTTGACTACAAACTGATGATCCTGCTTGTTAAATTTTGCAGAGTTCGTTTTTTCTTGAATATGAGGTGTGAGCATAATTGATTTTCCAGAAGTTAACAATTATATTCGGCAAGATGGTTTTGGTTTTGATCTGTTGGTTGATTTAATTAGTTAAAAGCTGCTGAGTGAGAATAGGTTTTCTCGATTACAAGTTGAACGGTTCTGTGAGAGATTTTGCGCCTGTTGAGCATCTTTTGAATTATTATTTTGCTGATAGTTTGGAGTGATCAGTTTTTATCGGAATTATTGTCATTGGATTTTGGTGGTGTTGATTGACATAATGGGTAAAAAGACGGGAGCTTTGTTAACTAGTAGTATTTCAAGATGGTTATGGAGTGGTAAGAATAAGCAGGAGGCAGTGATGGACAAGTCAACAGTTAGTGTCACAGCCGTTTCATCATCTACCCTGTCAAAAGGAACTTTGATGGATTTTAACAGTAAAGGCGGTGATATGAAGGTTGATAGGGAGTATGATGCTGTGTTGGTTCCGTCTTGTGGTGATGATGCTGTTTCTGAATCTGATGAATTGGATTGGTCTATTGGCTGGTTGGAGTCTTTTAGCCCTGATTTCCAGAGCAATGATGATAATGATAGTAGTTATGCTGTTTTGGTTCCTTCTTACAGACCTGGTTGTATTGATGGGAGCAAAGGTTTGAAAACCATGCCTGGTAATGGTATTAGGGGAGGCTCCTGTGATTACACTGCTGGTAAGTTGCCTCCAAGATACGATTTTTGTTTAGTTCTGTTGGAATTATGCTTCGGTTCCTTGGCAATTAGCGTTGTTCCCATAGCGTGATAAGTTTCTCTTTGATTGCACTGCTGGTAATTACCCCAGCATTTGTCCCGCCATTTGTCGAGTTTTTGTGTTGTTTACTTTAAATGTGCAGTTAGCATCAGCTGTTTAGTTACAATATTGTTGCGAGATTTTCATGAGCTGATAGAAAACACACGATTTTCACCGAATTAACTGTCAGAGCCAATTAGACTAGTTTTATTAAAGCACTTAGGCGTTGGAGAAACTTTCCTCACGTACCAGTACCACCTGTTGCATCTCCACTCTCAAATTCAGCTCCCATTACTTATAAAATTCTCTGAACGTGTATTCTTCTGGTGTCTTCGGTTCTGCTTCTATATTCTAACGTCAGCTTTGGAGGAAGCTTTTATTGGTGCCATCTATTCGATGTAAGCATTTTAACTTCTGAAATATATTGTTTCATGTTGTCATGCAGAGGGTAAGAAGTATATGGAGCAATGGCTTTCTTCTCTTCAGGGTCGTTAAAGGACAAGAACGGAGGGAGGTGGGCCACTGCAATTTAGTCTTCCCGCCTGTTATCCACAGAGAACCCATTAAGCTATGGTTGGTGTATGTAAGACAAGAAAAAATGGGGAAAATGAAGAAAAAGAGTAAATTTGTAATAAGGAATCACAAGTGCCTCAAACCATTGGTGAATGAGCTAAGGAACATCATAGCAGCCGAGCATGAACCTATCAGTTTCTTTGCAGTCTTGACAGGATTTCGTGTGATGGCACCTTAGCGAAAACTTTTTCCTCTAGTGCTGCATCTGGTCTTTTGAACTTTGTCACAATCTACCACATATATCATCTAAATTATTTCCAAGGAAAGCTAATATAGTTAAATAGCTAGCCAGTGTTGTTACTGGATGCTTATCTTCAAAGTTGTAAGTGCTTCAAACTTTTCTATTGTTACTGCTGGTCCTTAAAGGTGTGGTACTCTGCCGGATGCTTGTTGATAATCTCTCAAATAAGACTTGATTACGTGAACAAAAAGAAACAGGATCTGATGCACAAGTTTTGCTTAGAAAGCAATAAAAATTTGCCATCAATCAGCAATGGTTTGCCTACAAATCAAAATATGTACCACCAGACAGAAATGGAATAATTTTTCCTCAAAAACTCAACAAGAATTGTACTCTTTAAATTGTTATCTGATATACTGCTACCATATAGAATGAGGCTGAAGAGTAATGCTCTTTTGAGATCCATACTGTTGGGTGAGACCTTGAGACCCCATCATGACCGTTGATTGAATTTGCTTTTGAGATTCAGATTGTGCCACATAGAGGTTAGAGAACAAAAACAGCAATTTCTCTCACCTCCGATTTTGAATTTCTCTCACCTCCACGTGGCACAATCTGGACCCCAAAAGCAAACCAATCAACGGCCATGATGGGGTCTCAGGGTCTCACCCAACAGTAAGGGTCTCAAAAGAACATTACTCTGAGGTGAATACTGATTTTTTGATTCTGCATTATCAGATGGGTAAACATCAGAATCCAAACGAGCAATTGTTGTCAACTTGTAACACATCTGCGACCATGAATTGATCAAGGTGGAAAACAGTTGTAGAAAATGTAGGTGAATTTATGGTGAATAGTGATCATGGGCTTCTTGTCATGCTATGCTAGCTCGTTGGTTGTCGCAACTGTCGGTTTTCTTGCCCATAAGATTTAGCTACACTTGACAAACCCTGAAGGGATAATTCCTGAACCTATTAAGACAGTTTTACACTTACAAAAAACTTGTTTGGAATTTAATAATAGGGGAGTGCAGATGAAGGAATATGCACGAGGTGCTGTGATCCCCAGGGTAAGAAGACTTGATCAGATCAGTAAACACATGGACATTTTTCTTAGCAGACCAACATATAATGCACCATAAGTACTGCCATAATTTATGTTGGAAATTTATTTCAATATTGGATACGTCCTTTGAAACACAAACACAATCATTCTGCCGCATATAACTGATTATCAATGAAACAGAGGTTTGAGCCTAGCTAGTGGGATATCAGTTGCAGAGGCTAACTAGAAGTATGTTGAGCTAGCATGATGCTATTAGAGAGAGAGATGGGTTCAAAACTTAGTAGCTATAGCTTAGCCAGGGTTAGCTTCATGCACGAAGCTTGTTGCATATAGTTTCACTAAAGTTTGAGTTTCAAAGAGAATTATGTACATTTATTATGTGGTACTCGAATAAACACTCGAGGGGATGATGCATGCATGCACAGAGATGCCTAAACAGGATTCAGTACAAAGATCAGCTCAGGTAGATACGTAGTAAGACAGACAACATCAGTCTCAAAGAACAAAAGAAGGTAAGAACACAATGTGCTACGAGCATATATATATGTGCACTACCTGAAAGTTCACAACAAATATAAACCCAACACGAACATGGAAGATGGAACATGCATATACGTACACTTGGTATGATTAATATGGTATATAATTAATTTGAGATCTCTACCTCTCTGGACATCAACTAGGGCAAACCTCCATCGTACTGCTGCATATTACTCCATGCCTGAATCCCAGTATTCCAGTTATGATTCTGATTTGCATTATCGTCTCCTGCCTGGTTGTTCATGTTGTTATCATCGTTGTTGTTGCTGTTTGTGCCATTTGAGTAAGGATTGACATCAAAGAACCACTCAGTTGCACTATCAACATTCTCACCTTGTCTTGACTTCCTAGGAGCATCATGATCTTCTATTCTTGATTCGGTTGTGGAAAATGGATCAGCTAATTCTTTTTCACTTTCAAGATTTTGAAACAATATTGGCTGTAGTTGAAACTTAGGCATTTGGCTCTGTGACTGCTGCTGATGGTGATCAACTGATCGGTGCTCCCCCACTTGATCCATATCTCGCTTGTCTGACGGGTCTCCACCTGAGAAGAGAACTGCTAGTCTCTGTTGTTGCAACCTCCAATGAAGCTCTTGGTTTATTGAGCTTAAAGACTCGATAGAAGATGCTAAGTTGCTATGAACAATCATGGAGTTGTTGTTGCTGGTGCCTATTTGTAGAGTTTCATGTTCTCTTCCACTGCCATTTTGTGGAGGCCTTAGATAATCGAACCCCATCAAAGTTGGAACTGCACCGGAGTTAAGTTGTGACGTGTCATGATGATGCTCATACAAGGAAAAGTTGGAATCAGTCCCAGGAAAGATGGAAGAGTTAGCTGAAGGCTGTGGGTTGATGGAGCCAAGTTGAAAATCCATGGCAGGGGTGAGAAATCCTTGGAAAAAGTTGAGCCCGCCACCAGTTGATCCCATAATCTCACAAGAAGAGGAATCTCTGGAGTTTAATATTCCAGTAAGTCTCTGCTTCATTTTCTTGTTCTTTCTACATCCACCACCAATCGGGACGTTGCGTAACGCTCCCCCTTTGGTCCAGTATCGCCGGCACGTCTTGCAGAAATGGCGCGGCTGCGAGAGGCTGTAGTTGTTGTAGTAGCAGAATTTGGTATTGGGTGAGTCGCATCTGGGGCACTTGACATGGTGGTCTGGTGGTGGAGGTTTGAGTTTTCTATCTTGACCATCTTTAGGCATCGATTGAGTGACCTTGGCGGGGGTCTGATCTGGTGACATGATGCTGATACAGCAAGAAGAAAAATAGAGCTTTTTAACAAGTACTTGTAGTGAGACTATATATAATGGCGCGTAGATGTATACATCCAGTTTATATGAAGAAGAAGAAGACAGCAAAGTGGACTATGGCTAGGGTTTTTTTCATGTGGCTTATTTTTATTTGAGATTGAGAATTAAATGAAGTTGGCATATCGGAGTTGCCTTTGGAAGAGGTAAAGATTTGGTGTGATGGTGGAGAAGCTGGTGATGATGGGTTGGACTTGGGAGAGGGTTCATGTGACATTCATCAAGGGATGTGGGAGAGTAAGGGTAGTCTGGTAATAATAATGATAATTCATGTCATAAAAATTGGTTGCATAATTTTATTAAAACCTAATAGTTACAAGAATTAATATGAAGTGATATACAACGACCAATTCGCTGCTAATAATTTTTTACATTATTGTCGACAAACTGGTAACAAAGATGCCTGCATAGAGCTTATTTAATTTATTGATATCATTTACTCATGTACATAGATAGATATTTAGAGAACTGATCAGTGTGGCAGGCAGATGCAACTTCATGAAACCTGAAAGTGATGGTTGCTGTGTCTAGTAGCATGTACGTAGTATGGATCGAATCTTAGAGGCAGAAGGGTATACACCTAGTCACCTAGACCAAGTGTTGTAGACTTCATAGATGACATATCTGGTCTTAGATTTGGAAGGAGAACCAAGGCTACAGTAATATGTCGTGCCTGCAACTTTGGAGACAGCAGCGAGCAGCTCTTTGTCTGCTTTGCTCATATATGGGTTAGTGCCCGTCATGTATAATTAGGGTTTCTGTTGGTCTTCAATTTATTTAGTTTGGCACTTCACATAAAGGTCTTTGATTTGAACACCTAAGTAAATTCTTACTTCTTCTCATTTCATTGCCTTAGAGATATCAAAAAAACTTACCATTTATGTTTAATGCAAGAGGACACATGCACCCTTGTATTCACTAAGAAGTGGCATCATAATTAACAACAGTTTAGCGAAATCCATCTTTTCCAAAAAGGTTTATTGAAAGTGTTGGGAGAAGAATTTTCTCTCAACGTCTTGAATACCTCTTCTTTTGGTATAAATAGGTCCTTTTGCTGCCACTTTATTGAAGCAATCCTAATTCTCTATGTTCAACAATAAAAGTTTAAAAGATCATTCTTTGGGTTAGGGAAAACCTTTCCAAAAGCTAGCTCAAATTAATATTTCAAAGATGAAATTGAACATGCACCTAACTTCCATCGTTACATTATACGTACGTTCCCTCTGTTACATATTATACGAGATCGATGGAAAGCCATAAAATAAGCACAGAACGCTCATGTCACTTACAAAAAAGATACACATCAAGCTGGTTTATGTTGTTGGATTTTAGGGAGAGATGGAGATCAGAAACTCGTGATACATGCCGAGGGACTAGTTAGGAGTTGAAGCTGTCTGGATTCTCGTGACCTTCCCTCTCCTCCAACACCAAAAAATGTTCACCAAATTTTCACAGTTCCTCAAATGCCAAATCAATTGAAGTATCTCTATCACAGTTACACTGCAGGGACATATGTACATTGATCAAGCTGTTAGTTCCCTCTGTTATACACAAAAAACAAGCTTCATTTCGATCATCTCTGTCTATTTTTCCTTTGCAGTCCCCAGGACAAGATAGTGACAAGACACATGGTCTCTTATGATGAGTGGCATCACAAGCATTTTCAACTAATTGTAGACAAATATTTTAATTTTTTTAACATATTTGGTATCAGATACAGTAAACTTGTACATGTTTGTATCTCAGTTGTACGATTGCATAAGTAAATAATAAAGATAGTTCTAGCTGAACCAACAAGTTTCCAAGGCTACCAGAGTTCTTGTGTCGTAATAGTATCAGACAAGGCCTAAAACATTTGTTCCAAAGCCAATAAAACTTTTAAATACGACGTTAGACATTCCGAAACACCAGGCTGGAATAGCTCAGTTGGTTAGAGCGTGTGGCTGTTAACCACAAGGTCGGAGGTTCGACCCCTCCTTCTAGCGTTTGTTTTGATCATTCTATTTAGTTATCAAACGCAATTTTTTCCACCGTTTTACATTTTCCCAATCCAAAAAGTTTTTTCGTTTTAAAGATAATGTTAAAATATGAAACTTCTCGCGTGCATCGCTTGTTACCGATTTAAATATATCTTCCTTTTTTTGTAGATTTTATATTTATTTTTTTCTTTGATCAACACAAAACGATAATCGCTTCTGCTTCCTTATTTTTCTTCATCGACACTCCAGTCCAGATCGACTTCATCCATCGCTCAATCGCCGACAATGACATCATCCGAAGACAACCTTTCCGACAATCCATTGCTCAATGACTTCGACTTTCCTCCTTTCGATGTCGTCGAGCCTAAGCACGTCCGTCCAGGAATCACCGCCCTCCTCACCGCTTTGGTTCGACTTCGCAATTCAAATTTGTTTCCTAGTGTCTGTTTCTTTGGATTTCGTTTCATTGATTTGGTTGTGGTTTCAGCATAAGGATTTGGATGAACTGGAGAAGACGGTGGAGCCTACGTGGCCTAAGTTAGTTGAGCCGCTCGAGAAGATAATTGACCGGCTTAATGTGGTTTGGGGGATTGTTAATCATCTCAAGTCTGTTAAAGACTCTGCTGAGTTACGTACTGCCATTGAAGAAGTCCAAGTATGATTTTGTTTGTACTGTTTTGGATGTGATGTTTTAGTATGCTAACTGCTAAGTGCTGAGCAATGTGTTTTATGATATTGTAGCCAGATAAAGTTAAGTTTCAGCTGAGGTTGGGGCAGAGTAAGCCAATCTACAATGCTTTTAAAGCTATTAAGGAGTCTTCTGATTGGCCAACCCTCAGTGAGGCTCGTAAACGAATTGTTGATGGTAAGTAGTAACCATTGTGTTCTTTATGATGCTAGTATTCTTGTTTTCTCTTTGCCCTTAAAGTTACTACTTAGCAATTCAGATACATTTCTATTTTCTTCCATACATCACAAACTGGAAACCAACAATTTCATGGTGTTAGTATTCATTCGTCCGGGCAGTTGGCTATGAACTGTTAGCATCCACTAATAAGATGAGGCAACTTCATGAAGCGGTTGTAGTTTTATCATAATTCGTAGTGTAAATTTTTTACTTGCTGACGTTTTGTACTCGTGCTTTTGCAGCTCAGTTGAAAGAAGCAATTCTTAATGGGGTTTCCCTTGAAGATGATAAAAGGGAGCACTTTAACAAAATTGAGCAGGTTTGTTTGTTACACTGTTTATGACCTTGAGAGATTATTGTTTACAATTAATAAATCTCCAAGTTATTTTACAATTGTTTATCAGTTGGCTAATAGGTGGATTCATCTTTGCTATTTTCATACAGGAGTTGGAAAAACTCTCACACAAGTTTGAGGAGAACGTCTTAGATAGCACAAAGAAGTTTGAAAAATTGATAACTGATAAAAAAGAGATCGAGGGTTTGCCCCCAAGTGCCCTTGGATTGGCTGCACAGACAGCTGTATCAAAAGTGTGTTGATGATGTGAAATTGTTCTCATTGTATTCAGAATCTCATGCATCGTTGTGTCCCTAACCTTGATTATTTTTGATGATATCTTTACAGGGACATGCTGATGCTGACGCTGAAAAAGGGCCATGGCTTATAACCTTAGATGCTCCAAGTTACCTTCCGGTTATGCAACATGCAAAAAATCGTTCGCTGCGGAAAGAAGTATACTTGGCCTACATAACTAGAGCCTCGAGTGGTGATATTGATAATACTCCACTAATTGAGCAGATATTGAAGCTTAAGTTGGAAAAGGCGAAACTACTTGGCTACAACAATTATGCTGAGGTATGAGCAAATTGAGCTGAAAGATATTGTTTACCTGGTACAATTAACACTGATAAACATATTATATCAGGTCAGTTTGGCCACAAAAATGGCCACTCTTGAAAAGGCAGAAGAGCTTCTTGAAGAGCTTCGTGTTCCTTCCTGGAAAGCTGCAGTTCAAGGTTTTGCCGTGCATATCATTCAGTTTTGTTACGTAGAACATGCAATCTCTTTAGAATGACAATGCCATATTATGATATCTCTCTGCATCTTTCCACATTAAAACATATGATTAATACTATGTTCCCGCGTACTGTTTCCATATGAATATTCAGTCAGTTTTGGCTCTCTGTTTTATTTTCAATTTTGTGTGTAACTTTTCTATGTTCTGCCATCGTTGCTATCTCATCAATCACATACTGTCATAATTTCAACTTTGTGTGAAGCTCGTTTGTGTGAGCTGAATTTGACTACTTCCTTCTGATGATTGGTGTATGCACAGATATAGAAGACCTTAAAGCTTTCTCCAAAAGTCAGGGTGCTGATGAAGCTGATGACTTGACCCATTGGGATTTAACATTTTGGAGTGAGAGACTTCGTGAGTCGAAATATGAAATAAATGAGGTTCGGCTTAATAATGTGTTGCTCTAGTACTTTTACATTGAATACTTCGTATTATATTGATATTAAAGTTCAGTTTTCATATTTTCTATTCCTTTTAGAGGGATCGTTAAATCGATGTTTCAAACTGTTAATGTTTGAGTTAATGGTTAGTTTCAAAGGCAGCCATTTTGAATTTATGATATTTCGATTTAACAGGAGGACCTGCGCCCATATTTTTCCTTGCCGAAAGTTATGGACGGTCTTTTTTCCTTGGCAAAGATGCTATTTGGAATTGATGTTGTGGCTGCTGATGGCCTTGCTCCAGTAATATATTTGATCCAGTTTAACTTCTTTTACATTTTGATGCTATTGTTGTTCTAATGACGCTTTCTTTTGTACTAAGGTCTGGAACAAGGATGTTAAATTTTACCAAGTCAAAGACTCTTCAGGTTCTCCAGTTGCATACTTTTACTTTGATCCTTACTCCCGTCCGTCTGAAAAGCGAGGAGGTGCTTGGATGGATGAAGTTGTTTCCCGAAGCCGTGTTATGTCTCGTGATGGAATTTCACCAAGGTTGCCAATTGCTCATATGGTGTGCAATCAGACTCCTCCTGTGGGTGACAAACCAAGCCTCATGACATTTTACGAGGTAAACCAATGGCTATATACTAGAGAAGTGGAAGACTTGGACTTAAATCAGGACACCATATTAAGCTAGGAATATGTATATAATTAGTTTACCTTAACTTTAGATTTGACCATCTCTCTGATATTTATTTTGTTGCTGGCTGTTTTTTTCCTTATATTAGTGTTTTATGTTGTCTGAATTTATTTATATGTTAATCAATTTCTTACTACAGGTAGAAACTGTATTCCACGAGTTCGGTCATGCACTTCAGCATATGTTAACTAAGCAGGACGAGGGACTTGTTGCTGGCATTAGAAACATAGAGTGGGATGCTGTTGAATTACCGTCTCAGTTTATGGAAAACTGGTGTTACCATCGGTGAGAAATCTGCAAAAGAGTTATAATAATGCAAAGAGCACAAATGCAAATTATATAATATGACCTATTTTCTGCTTTTAGGTGGATTGTTTATAGTGTTATTGTCTTTTTAATGATTTTAATTATTAAGTTACAGCATATATTTGACTATTGTTTTCTGTTTATTGCACATGTATACATGTGTATACATTTCCTTATTTCATTATTTAAATAACACATGTGAAATTGTGAATGAAATGTGAATTTGTATTTCATCATTCTGAAGCTTGTACTTTATTCTTCTTCTAGGCTTGTATTACTTGTCACGTGTAAGAGTCCTTGTCTAATTGAAGTCATATGGTTTCAGGAAAACACTAATGGGCATTGCTAAACATATGAAACTGGGGAAAGCCTTCCAGAAGATATATATTTGAAACTTCTTGCCGCGCGAACTTTCCGTGCTGGCTCTTTAAGTCTTCGTCAGGTATTTCCCCTTATCAGATTACTATCTTCAAGTACCCAATTGTGTTGCAAAAGTTTAAATTAGTGGTATAGCATATTTACAGTGTAAGCTTTCTAACCCCAAAGACTGTGCTCTGAGTGTTGCAAAAAGGTCTTGATTATTTCTGCTGATGTTCTCAAGTAGTTTGTAGGTTCAAATTTGAATGAATTCAAATAGACAATAGACTTTTGTTCATGATCATCCTGGATATATAAACACTGTATTTGGGATTACAGTTAAGATTTGCTACTGTGGACTTGGAACTGCATTCTAGATTCATCCCTGGTGGTTCGGAGACTATTTTTGACGTTGATAGAAGAATTTCTGAAAAGACGCAAGTTATCCCTCTTCTTCCAGAGGACAAGTTCCTTTGTAGTTTCAGCCATATTTTTGGAGGTTCGTTTTATTTGTAGCTTGCAGTTTTTATAATTTTGACTCGTCCATTTTTAGAAATTAAAATCATTCCTTGTTACTATTTCCAGGTGGATATTCAGCTGGATACTACAGCTATAAGGTACTTTTAAACTTCTTCCCCATTTCTTTTGAGGCTTTCTATAGTATTCTGATGATTTTGCTGTGGCATATTGTATGAGTATACGTCAGACTCGTTGTAAATGTTGTTGTATAACTGGAGTTGAACCGCAAATACCTCAAGCTTTACCTTGAATTCACTCCACTTTCATAGTTTATATTGGTTGTGTAATATCATTTCAATTTACAGTGGGCAGAGGTTCTTTCAGCTGATGCGTTCTCTGCTTTTGAGGATGCTGGGCTGGATGACAGCAAGGTAGTGTTAACGACCATTTGAAAAATTAAATTCCACTAGATATTATATTCGTAATGTCATCTTCGTTACTAAGAAGCATATTCCTTTGTTACAGGCTGTTGAAGAAACTGGTCATAGGTTCAGAGAAACAATTCTAGCCCTTGGAGGAGGAAAAGCTCCACTAGAGGTGCTGAATTGCCATATACTTATTGCTTGTTAAATTTTTTTACATTGATGTTTGCTTGTATCAATAGAATATACTCATGCTTGTCCGTTTTACCAGGTGTTTGTGGAATTTAGAGGACGCGAGCCTTCCCCTGAACCTCTCCTCCGACACAATGGCCTGTTACAAATGCCAGTTTCTGCTTAAATTCCAAACCATGCTAGTTGTCCGTTGGTCAGTTGATGCTTATGTAAGGACAACTAGTCGCAATCTTGCATTACTTTTCTTTATAATTATTGGATTCGTGAACACCATCTAAGTTTTAATACTCGAAACTGTCAGTAAAAGCCGGTTGCTTAGTTTCAGCAAGTGTAAACTCACCCATCCCTCCTCACCTGAAAACTAACGTGGTCCCATCGTACAATTTACCTGCGGAAAACAAGTACAGCCAGTGCTAGTAATAAAGAGTATTGCTAGATGCACCAAAAGCTCGAAATTTCAAAATGCCCTTGAAAATTAATTTACTCTTTTATCCACGATTATTATAATTCTATGTTTACAAAAGTGGGGGCATTTCGGTCTTCTGTTGCGCATCAGGGATTTCCCGTCTTAAATGATGCTCCGGTTCGTTTATCATAGTTGATAATTGATGTATGGAAGTGGTAATTTCAATTCTACACGATTTAAAAAACACTGTAAATTGTTCCTTAAAAGAAAAGTGTACGAACTTGGTATTTGTATTTTGTAGGAGTACCTAGGAATGGCGGGGCGTTGTCGTACACTTGTACTCCACTAGATATTTTAATATCCATATTTATAAGGACTCGGTTAACCGACGACTTTCCAACCCACCCAATCCCAAACTGCGATCATCACATCTTCGTTGACCACCGAATCGTAAATTTCTTGATTTGATCGATATCGGTTTTTGACTGGAATTTGTATTCTTGGGTTGATGAACTTTTTTTGAAGGTTGAGGAATGGAGGAGCAGAAGCTGGAGTGGATCGAGGCCCAGAGGATCTCGATCAGCGAAGACTTAGTTGTTGCTGCCAAGCATCAACTTAGGTTTCTTGCTGCTGTTGATCGAAGCCGATGGCTGTACGAGGACGGTCCTGCACTTCACAAGGCTATTTTTAGGTAAAGCTTTGACCTTTTTCAATCAATCTTTGAACTATTCCGATATCAATTTTAATCGCATTCAGTTCGATAGTTTAGAAATTGAGATGGGTTAATATCTGATAGTAGTCAAGTATGTATTAGGATTCTTTGAGATATCTAGAACACATTTCATAGCTGAGTTCGCCAAGTGGTTTTTTGATTTCGGGACAATTTTTATTGAGTAATTAGATGGTTACATTAATGGTTTAGGTACAATGCTTATTGGCTTCCCCTACTGGCGAAGCATCATGAGATGCCGATAACAGAAGGGCCTTTAGTTGTTCCACTAGACTGCGAGTGGATATGGCATTGTCACAGGCTAAACCCGGTATTCATTTGTTGTTATTTTAATGATGGTTCTGTATTCAGCTAGTTTCATATTTAGATTGGTTAATGGTTTTTTGAGTTTGGAATCTCATCAGATACGCTACAAGATGGACTGCATGAAACTCCATGGAAGGATTCTAGATAACTCTAAGGTTGTCTCTAGTTCTGATGGAACTTCAAAGACTGAGACTGAAAGAGTATGGAAGAGACTCTTTCCTGAAGAGCCGTATGAATTAGATTTCACGACAACAGAAGTCGTGTTGAGAGACTCGAAAAGTGGTAACTTTACTGATTATGACCTTATAGCGGCTGTCCAGAGGCAGAGTCCTTTCTTTTACCAGGTTGCCGTCAATACCTATTGATCATGATTGCAATTACTTGCATCAATTATTGTTGTCAATCCATGCTTGATTGGTAAAGAGACATAATCCATGCTTGATATGATTTGCAGGTATCCAGGCCGTATGTGAACACTGATGTATTCCTTAAAGGAGCTTTGGAGAGGTACAAAGGGTTTCTACATTTGATAAGGAGAAACAGGGAGAGGTCTATAAGGCGTTTTTGTGTGCCAACTTATGACATTGATCTTATCTGGCACACGCACCAGCTGCATCCTGTATCTTATTGTAAAGACATGGTTGAATTGCTTGGCAAGATATTGGAGCATGACGACATGGATGCTGATAGGTCTAAAGGAACCAAATTGGATGTTGGGTTTTCAGGCACTACAAAGCAATGGGAGGAATCGTTTGGTACCAGGTATTGGAAGGCCGGAGCAATGTATAGAGGCAGTTCCCCGGCTCCTGTTACAAAAACTCCATACCCATTGATAAACTCGGGCAAAAAAATGGTCTCAATGGATGAGGCTCACAAGATTATTCAGCTTCCCGAGCTGAAATTTGTGGAGGTGACTACAGGATCAAACTTTACCTTGCAGTAAAATTTTCTTCCTTATTTTTAAAAATTAAATCATAAGCCCCGAGTACTTTTACATCTTGATCAAAATGGTAGATCTGTTGTGTATTGGGCTTTATTCCACTAGTAATAAGTCCGTCTCAATATGTTGTATGGAACTTTTCAGGTTCTAGTGGAGATAGTGGATGTAATGAACCTTCCGGAGGGGATCAAAGGAAGCCCTTTTGTTGTATGTAGCAAAAAAAGTCCTGATGCATTTTTCGCAGCAAAACGGAATCTAAGCATTTCGTCACAGACTGGCAAAAAATATGTTGCGACCTTACGGTGTGAACCTAATGGAGAGATGCAATTTGAACTCATGCACCAGAAGCACTCTCACTTGCGTTAACAAAGCAAAGCATTTAGGCATTTGGTTCCATTTCATTTTCTTTGAGTGAATTTCTTGGCAATGACTCTGCACTAGCAGTCGAGAAATGGTTTGAGTTGGTGCCTAATTCTACCAACGACAGCTTGAAGCCCGTGAGTTTAAGAATCGCACTTTCATGTACTCTTCCAGTCTCCGCGCCATACTTGCTTCAAATAATGCATCCGCGCTCTTTCCTACAAAAATCATGCTTCTTTGCAAAGCCAGGAAAGGTAAAACAATCTAAGAACTGGACTCCCATCACAGACGAGGCTGGTGATGAAATTTTAAGCCTACAAATGAGGTACATCCACATTTATCAGTGTGTTGGTTGAGACAAGTTATCTCAGTAATCATATTTAAAGTTGAATAGCAAGTTTGTAAGTGATATCGACTGATATCTTATAAGATTTTGTAGTCCCACAAGTATGCAGTATTCGCACACTAATAGTTTTCATTCTTAATAGTGATGTTTTAACCATGACATCTGTGATCCATGCAATGTCCAGGGATTCAACGAATGGAAAAGTCGGTGATTACACTGTCATAAAGGAAGTCATTTGCCAGAAAGAGTCGGGTGAAGTTCAGTGTCTTGCAACACAGGTTGGGAGCACCTGGGCATCCACTGATCGTCATTGGTCCATCAAGAAATCCAGTGACAGTGCATATCTTTTTGATTTAGTTGGGACTAGAGTGGTAAGACAACGAGTGACATCAACTGTCTTCTCCTAGTAACATATTAACATTATTCATCGAGTATACTCCGTGAGCCTAGAGCTTATGTGGTCTTTCATCTAAGAAACAAGCTTGTATCTGTTTGAATATGTAGGTTGCTTATAAACAATTTTTTACAGGTAAGGCTGTATTCTGGTAGGAAACTGGAATTTGAGCCCAACCACTGCGCTAAAAAGAGAAGCGAGCTTGACTTCATTACAGCTGTAGAATTTTCTTCAGAGAACCCATACGGAACTGCAGTTGCTTTGCTCGAGTTAAAATCTGGCATCATCACTGTAAGCATTTGTAGAACTCACATACTATCTTAACACATTTCACTTTATTCTATAATCTAATTTTAACATAAGCTGCCGTGGATAGGTTAAGGAAGAGTGGTTTCTGGTGCCTGGAATAACTGTGGGCTTTATTGTGATTGAAATGCTGAAGAAGGAAGGATTCAATGGTTTATCTGTCGGAGGAGGAAATGATATCGAGACAATCTCTGATGTTCCTCATGATATTGATGAGCTGTGTCTGCTGGAGAAAGGTGATCAACTGAATGCCTGTAATGACAGTGCTGAGCTGAACCTGGATCTTACTGTGGGGGAGTCAGTGGTGCCAAATAAAGAGATTGTGAACAGCGGTGGGTGTGGAGGGTGTGGAGCTGGTTGTGGTGGAGGTTGCGGAAGCATGGTCAATAGTGGTGGCTGTGGTGGTGGGTGTGGTGGCGGCTGTGGAGGTTGTGGAAGCATGGTCAATAGCGGCGGATGTGGTGGTGGGTGTGGAGGTGGTTGTGGTGGTTGCGGAAGCATGGTCAATAGCGGCGGATGTGGTGGGTGTGGTTGTGGAGGATGTGGAGGTGGACTTGGAGGAAACAAGGCGACTACTGATGGCAATGCAACCTTATGCGGAGGCTCTGGTGGTTGCGGCGGATGTGGTGGTCGAAGTCTCGACAACACGGAAAAGAGCGCTGGCAGCTGCGGAGGGTGTGGTGGCTGTGGAGGTGCTTGTGGAGTCAACTCAACTCACCTGACCAACCCCAGTACACCATGCAACCAGGAGGTCTCACAGCACGTGGCTGTAAATGCCCATTAATAAGGAGGCGTGCCTCAACTTCTCAATACCAATTTCACATTGCTACTGCAACATGTTTCTCTGCGTACATAAATAAACCAGCAGAGCCAAAAGTGATCCCTGCCTGAATGCTATGGTTGTTTATTTTCTGTTTATGACAATTTTCCATAAATAAATTCTGCTTGCATATGGATTGTAATGCTTATTACAAACTCTTTCAATTCATTTCACTCCCCTCTTAAACACTGTTGTTTCCTTGAGGAACATTTGTGAATGAAATTCAGAACATTCAGGTTGTTTCACATATTTGTTTCATTTATAATAAATCAGAACAATATACGATTTCCCACTTTCATCATTTCACGTAACTTTTTGATTCATAACTTCATTAGCATGTCAACTTGATTTGAAATGCAAAAAAAACAAACCTAAAAAGCAATGAGCTGGCCACTACAACAGATTATTCCTGATTCGCCAACTTATTTACTATTAAATTATCATATCTAATCATTCATTACGTTGGAACCTCTTTCAAAAGCTTCCAGAAGCACTTGTACTGAAAACAAACCAAATATTGACACATATGATGAACATTTATTGTCCCTTAATCCCATTTGACAAATACAAAAACACCAAAGAATCTCGACATACATATCAACATTAATCTGTCTTAATTCTTGCTTGTACATTTAAACAAATTAATCTCTTAACAATGCAAACAGAGATTTCCTTAATTACCCTTTATCCTTGAATCCACGGTACGTAGCACTAAGTACAACATGTTCAAATGCATCAAGCTCCCTGCCCTTGGTGAAAGCTCGATGATAACCACTTATAAGCATTCCACTATGTATCTCACCAAAATTACTGGTTGCCTATTGCTGCATGCTACGGTCCGTACGGTGTGCGGAAGATCTTTAGGTTCCTACACTCTTTTTCGCTTTAAGTGTGATATTTTAGAGACAAAACCAGCTTGGCAAGCATTATGTGTTACTGTAGAAAGGAGATATGATGAAGAGATAAGGCATATAGTGATGGATACTTACCCTACAGTCTCCATCAAATACCTAAAACGGAAATAACGGCAACGCTCAGATGACCTCTTCCTTTTGTTTCCCTCAATCTTAATATCTTATAAAGTTTAAGACGGCATTTATTCGGCTAACGATGATTCAAATATATAGCCAGCCAGAAGTTAGGGAAATATAATATATATAGCCTTCAAACTTCTTTAGGGTTTATCAACTCAAGTGATCATTTTGTGTATAATTTAAAATCAACAAAATCTTAATTAGGGAGCAAAAAACAGTAAAAAGGAGGTGTGCCTCATAAGTGAGTGGTGCTTGTCATGATAATCAGGTTGGGTCATATTGAGAAAAAGATAAGATATGAAACAATTATTAAGTCCCGGAGGTCCCAGCTAGCCATGTTTCTCAATTAAATACGTGAAGAATTAATGGGTCACTGATCTTTTTGTAGGTAGTAAGGGTTTTAACAAAATGAAAATGGGGTACCATGACCTAACTAAAATCACATCATATCTTATCTTTCTTTTTTATCGATAAATAGCTATTCGATTATGTCATTATCTCACATAAAACAATCAATTTATATGACGAAACACAATTAATAAAGACACTGGATAGAATAAATGGAGCGTTGAATATGTTTATTGATTGGGATTTATATGATGTCTCCAATTAGATTTGTTGTCTGTAAAAAGAGTATCCAATGCCTAGCTAGGGCTCAACCTGATATCACAATTATTCTATTGGTGTAACCTAGCTTTCCATCTTTGGCTGCCAATGGTTTTGAAAACCAATTGATAATTGAAAAGCCATTAAATACTAGGCAACTACTCTCTAGCTCATATAAGATTGAACCTGTAACATTTTGATTGTTGGTAATTCTTTTTTTCAACCTTACACGCCTTGATAACTTGGATGATCACTCAAGACAGGAAAAACGTAGGAAACAAATATACATAATTAACTTATTATAACTAGAATGTTCTGGAGTTTCGTGCAACGGACGGTTTCTGTACCAAATTCGACGGAAAAGGTGACTGTACCAATCCTTAAAAAACCAGTCTGTGGTTGCCACGGAGTAATTATCATGTTTTATATTCACAACAATATATCTTACTACCTTTAAATTTCATGAATTAAATATATACACAACAACTCCACAATTCTCTAGATAACTTAATTAATTTCCTGATACGATGGAACTGAGATCTGCTGGGACTTTGATGAGTTTTGGCCTTGCCTTGCTTCCCTATCCGCAGGTAGTCGTGGAGGCTGGCAAGGACACGGCATAGCAATGAATTTTGGAACTTTATCTCCGGGCATCACTACTGTAAAACTCTGCTCCTTCTGTTCAGGTTGTTTACTCTGCAAGATTATTTCATAAATTAGTTTTCTTGATTTTGATGATAAAGTATTAATTACTATGTGTTACTACATGATGCTCTTGAAAATTTTCAATTTTTTAGAGTAAGATTTATTTACCTTTAGGGTATGCTTAGTTTTAACTGAACCGGATTCCATATCGGCATCATCCTCATCTTCCCAATAAGACCTCCGTAACGACCGAAGTTTCTCCCGGTGATAACAGCAAGAAAACACCCCACTCAAGCTAAATATGATAAGCAGCAAGAGTGCTGTGCCAAGAGGAAATCCTAAAGATGGCCGGGATGCATCCATGTGACTCGTGGGTGAGTAGTCCGGACTCTCCATTGTAACACTCTACAACTGATGCTTTCGGTCACCTCTGAATCTGCAGATAAATGATCTGCTGGTCTCATTAAACTCTGATATGATTCTTAAAAAAATAATGGAGTGGAGTCGGTAATATATGGATGATGTGTGAGTAGTGAGTACATCTCCACTATATATATAGATTAAGAATGAAGATGGAGCAGGCGTAAAGTGAAGTACAGCTAAATGTAAGGGCCATGTACGGAGGACTTTGTGACACATTTTCTATCAGTGGAGAATAGACTTGAGAATTCTTGCTAGTGTTTGATCACAAAAGCACTTTTAGGTATGAATATGCCTAAAACACTTAATTAATTGGTGGAACACTTACCTTTAAATCGCACGATAATTTGTTTAATATTCTCATTTGTTCTTTTCGAAGAAATTCTGTTAGAAAAATCAGAGATGTACTTTGGAGACTCGAAGTTTTGAATATAGATCAAGCTATATTGCGGAGGCAAATGCACTTGGTGCAAGTTTTGCGATTCACTGGATGAAATTTTGCTTCTTTTATGCGGATTGCTGAGTATGGAGGCATGACTCCAGTTTGATTGATGAGTTTATGAGGTCAGACACGCAACAAGTTGGTGAAATTTTTCTTGTTTGATCAAGTTGATGCGTATATATTCTCATTTGCATCCACTGAAACTGCTTCAAAGTTCAGACCGTGTTTCTCTTTTTGTTTGTTTTATAAAGATGGGGTATGCAATAGCTTCACATGTAGTGGATGCCAACTTTGTAAGTTGCACAAGTTTTTTAAAATTTATTCCAGTTTGAACACTGATATCTGAAATCGAATGACTGACGGTTAAATCGTAAAAAAATGTTTTGATATATTAATAATTAAATTCGATACTCCTATTGCTTTAGTTGAAACGGCCCATTAACAATTATCTTAACTACAACCTCAGCCCAACAATATTTGGCCCAATTTGACCCAACATAGTTAAATTACGATGTAGGGAGTCGTGCAGAAACATCGCGAGGCTTCTTGAAGACCGTCTTCAATTAGACATGGATTCATCTAAACCCGACCCGGAGGTTTGTAATCGGATCCCGGCGCAAGTTAGTGACGAGCCTCGGTTTTCTCTGACCTTCCGTTTCAATCTTCTCTCCTTTATTGCTCAACATCCACCACAATTACGCTCATCGTCACGCCGTCGCTTCGCCTCTGATTTTCGTTTTTGCGATTTCGATTCCGCTGTTTTTTCCTCTACAGATCTAGCTCCGTTATCGCTGAATCGGTGTCTGACGATCGAGTTGTAACCAACCATTTACGGTGCTCTGATAAGATTTCGTGGCTATTCGAGTTTTGAAAAGGTATAAATATGAGATTTTTTTGATGATTTTTGTTCAATATGGGTTCGGATCTGTTGCTTATCTGCGTATTTCAAAGATATTGCACATTTTTTAAATTGCACATTTTTTGACGATTTGGTTGAAATTAATCTTGATTTTTTTTATTTGCTGAAATTGGGAATTAGGGTTTTTTGAGCGATTTTTGTTGGGATTTGTTGGAATTGGATTGGATTTGTCTCGGGGTATATCTGGGATTTGATTTGGAATGTGATGGTAATTAGGTCAAAATTCTGGGCTTTTAATTGATTCAGTTGCAATTGATATTGTTTTTCAGACTTGGAAATAGGTTTTTGGGTGATTTTATGTGTGATTGCATCCGAAAGAGTTGATCTTTGGTATGTTGTTATCTTGATTTTGATTTGGTATTAGGAGAGTGAAGACTGGATATCTCAATCAAAGTGGCCGAATATATCTTTATATGTTTTATAATATTACTGCTTGAAGAAAGTTTTGGTTTGTATGTTAGAAAGATTAACCTGAATTTGAGAATGTTTTAATTATTATCCAGGTTACTTACCCCACTGTGATTGATAAACGCAATTAAGCCATCCAGAGTTGCGGTCAATCATGCGAGAATATGAAGTATGTGTTTTTAACACTCCCATTTTTCTGTTCCGATTCTTCAAAATATTGTTCAGTTAAATAACATGTTTTGAATTCAGGACTATGAAGATTTAGATGAATATGAAGAAGATGGATATTATGACGAGGATGGAGATGCTGATGAAGAGGAATACGAGCTGGAAGAGGAGCCTAAGCTTACCCAAGAGCAGTTGGAGTATCTTGAGTTGAGGAGGAAGCTAAAAGAGGCTTACAGGAAAAAATTGAAAAAAGAAACTGGCTCAACACCTTCTAAATCACTCGACAGAGGTAGAAAAGACAAGTGAGTCTCCTATTTAATTTTCTGGGCGAAAGAAATTTATTTCCTAGAAGGATGCACTTCCTTGTTAGCATGTTTGATTTTATTCTTTCTGTATCTGTAGTCTGTATAAGTGAACTGTAGTTGGAGTATTTAGCATATCATGAGTTCTAGAAGTGCAGAGTCCGGTATTTTTCTTGAATTCAAAGCTTCTTTGAAGTATTTTCTTCCAACTGATATTCTATTTGTTTAGTTACTCTGATATTTGTGTCCCGCGTCTTGCAGCTTTGGATCATTTTTTGGCCCTTCACAACCAGTCATAGCTCCAAGAGTGATTCAAGAAAGCAAATCTCTTTTGGAAAACCAGCATTTGGTATCTAGGATAATGAATCCTAGTCATAGTGTAAGCATTATAAATTTTGAATTTCCTACCTGATTATGCATTGACTTAAACTTCAGGCATGCATGTAATTTAATGCAATATTGGCGCAGTTTGAAGTCTGCTTAGTGCAACTAGTGTATAGTTTTTTGTAGTCTTATCATGTTTGGTTCTTCATTTTCCCAGAACAAGAAGGTTTCCCATCAATCCTCTGCTGGAATAAGACCAAGGCCGCGAATGTGCCTAAAGTTGACCTGTATGTGCCTGTAGCTTTCATTTTTCCTCAGGCATTCGTCTGAATTGTAGCGTGAGTGTGCATGTAATTCATTTAATTCTGACTGATGCAGGTTAAAGTTAAGGTGCAAAAGTTGAAAGACACAAGAGATTACTCGTTCTTACTTTCTGATGATGCACAACCTCCGGCACCTAGGAAAGAGCCTCCAATTTTAAAAGTCTCTGCTCCAAATCCTAGTAAGTGATTTGCAAACCAAAAATTGACATTGTGTTTTTGGTGTGCTCTCTTAGGGAAAAGAATTATAAAGACAAGTATTCTACTATACTTCACTTGTTGCTTGTAAGCAGACTTACAGAGTACTCGGATCCCTGAAAAAGGCAGACAACCGCTAAGCAATGGAAGCAGGCAAGTCTCCGGTAGCAGCAGACAGATCCTAGGTACCAGTAGACAGGTCAGCAGCGGCCGAGATGAAAGGAAGCAAGTTTCATTGAATGGTAAACTGCAACAATCCAGACCTCGAGACCCTAAAGCTGATTCCAGCATCAGACATAATCCGAGTTCTTCTGGTCATAGTAAACATGTTAGCAATGGCAGACAAGGGCATGATCGGGCTGCAGATTCCAACAGACATATTCCTATTAGCAACAGGACTGGACTTGATAGACCAAATGGATTGAAAAATATCCCATCAAAAGTGAATAATGTTAGTGTGAAGAAGTCAGTTGGTGCACCTGTCAGGAAGAGCTTTATGCCTGGGCAACAAAGACCAATCCCTCCCCTAGGTCCAGTTTGCAGACAATGAAGCAACCTCTGCCACAGAGAAACATGCCTCAGGACCACAAGGCCAAAATTATTGCGAAACAGTCAGCCACATCTATGAATCCTCAGGTTTTTTTCATTTCTGTTACTTTCAGTATTAATTTTATGAATTGTCAGGATATAATTGTGTTCATACTTTTTACAGACCAGCAGACCTATCAGCAAACCAATGAGTAAGCCAGTTGGACCTGAATCATCATTGCAAGCACGGCCAAAAAAGAGACCTCTCTCTAGGCATCCAGATGATGATGAAGATGATGGATTTGATTATAGGAGTGCCATAAGAAATATGTTTAGGTAAATATATAATTGTTCAAGTTATTAAAGTCGTATAAGCTTTTATATGAAGTGCTCAGCTGCAGGTGGCACTCTTGACATAATGTCGCCATTTACCCTGTTACAGATATAACCCAAATAAGTTTGGAGATGATGATGACACCAGTGACATGGAAGCAGGCTTTGATGAGATCCTTAAGGAAGAAAGAAGAAGGTATATTATGTCATATTGAGATACTTGCACATACTTGAGTTGTGACAGTTAAACTAATCATGTATAAACAATGTCACCACAGTGCCCTTATTGCAAGGAAAGAAGATGAAATAGAGCAAAGAAAAATTGAAGAAGAAGAAAGAAGGGAAAGAATGAGAAAAGAAGCCAAAAGGAGAAAACTGAGCCAAAGCTGAGGCGAGCAGAGACTCGCCTCATCTCTGTTATTTTCCTTGACGGCGTCTAGTTTTTTATTTGTGCCTTTCCTCCAATGAATTTGAACGGGGCATGGTTGATGAAGTCGATGGATGTACCAAGTGTAATGCATGCTTAATTAAATCATCAAGACCCTTTGGAACACTTGAAGCTGTTAACCCACTTAATTTATCACAGTTTTCCTTTTTTGTCGCCTTGTGTTTTGTGCCTTATTTTCTCATATGTTTTTATTTGGGCCGATAGAAATGGGCTTAGATCGATCCTATAAACGAAAATCTGTTCCTGGTAGAGAGAGATTGTGTTGGAGTGAGGTCGGCGATCAGATGTAACAGCTCTGCGCAACTCTTGACTGCGAACCACCGCAAGTAAGTGGAGCTTCTCCTCGTCAATTTTGGTTCGCAAATAGGAACGTAAATTTTGTTTTTAATGTTACAGACTGTTCGTATATCGTCCAGGGGATGTAGCTCAAATGGTAGAGCGCTCGCTTTGCATGCGAGAGGTACAGGGTTCGATCCCCTGCATCTCCATTTTTGTAGATATACTCATCATGTTTGGTTGGTTTGAGCTTTATTGCATTTGAGTTTAGGGCCTCACACAACGTCATGAATTTTTGACCATACATGTGTTTGTGCTGAACATTTGGCTCTCCATGTTTAGATACAACTTTTTGACGTGCTATTAACCATCAGCTTCCTTCTTTCTCTCTGAATTGTCCAATATTGCAAGGGAATTTGTTTTAAATCTCCAACACAATTGGCCTGTGTTGATTGATATATACCAGCTTTTGCATTTTTTTCTCCAAATCGTTTTCCAGCAGCCAGAAACAAATTTTGGTGAGTCTTTCACTTGATAGAACGCCAATTGCTAAGCTCTTCATCATTTTGTTAAGTGAATTGATGACAGAAACCCAAATATATGAGATGCATTGTTAGAATGTTGTTACATTCCATAGACTTCGTATCCTGGGGCATAGGGAACGAACTTTCTTTTGTTCCTTCATGGGTGCCCTTAGATTTAAAAGTTCCAGCTCTTCATCAACTTTCTTTTGCGTACTTTCGTACCATTCAGACTTATGACTTCTCTTTGAACTTGCAGAAACATGTATAAGCTTGTCATACTACCCCTCCTACTTTCCCTCCTAGCCATTGACACCTCCGCCAGGGTTCTGCATGATGTTTCCATAAAGAAAACAGAACTCAGTAAGGTAGAACTGACCAATCTATTTTTTTCAAAACAAATGCTATATCGTGTGTTTGAGTAATATATATAAGTAATTGACAGTTTGACACTACAATGATCTTCTACTTTAATTTGTAAAGGATTCGGAAAGAGATGAAGCTTTAGTAGCAGCAGCATATCTTTGTGAAGGGTTGGGTGAAGATGAATGCCTGGAGAGAGAGCACTTGCAGCTCACGTGGACTACATCTACACTCAGGATAACAACCATCTGTGAAGGGTACTTTCCCTCTTCTGCCAGAGCAAAATTGATAACAGAAAAATTCAAACTTCATGCCAATAAGCAATGTAAATATATTGTAGTGTACTAGTTATAAGTAAATATTCGGAAAGAAAAACTACATCACAAGTCAATTGGCAAAGTAGCAGTGCCATTATTGTTTATATTCACATAAGCCTTGTTTTCGAGGAAAGAGTTCATGTAACCTGCTGGATATATCTTGAATGAGAATGAACCAAGATGTGGACATTATCTGAGTATTACTTGTTGCTTTTAGCTGGCCCTGGAACATCATCCTCTTCTAGATCACTGAAGGAGACATCCTCATCATCATTTATAGGTATATGTCTTATAGTATCACCATCAACATCTGGAGTTTCATCATTCAGCCAATCATCGCCGACGTCATCATCATCTTCTCCATGAACTGAAACTTTGGAGGGGATATTAGTGACTGCTATGGCGTTATCAGGGTCAGCAACTGAAGAGGTTTCACTTATAGTAGGGTCATCATTACTTGGAGTGTGCTGGGTCTGAGTTTCCAGCTCTACTGAACCTCCAGCAAGAAAAGAATCAGCGGGTAATGCACCATTTGACACATCTTTCATTGATGGTTCCCTGTAAGGATCAAGGCCATTTTGAGCATTTGATGTAACAGGAGGCTCTTCAGGCAGCTTGACCTTCCTCCGGTGCTTTGACTCCTGAGTCAGCATCGCCCTGGCTTCATTTATCTGCACAATTGACAAACATTAGAATTCCAAAAAAAGGCAGAACTACGAAAGTCAACTATCAAAATTGATAATTATCCAATGCACAACCTACATGACCATAACTGAAAACCTCAATCAACCTGCTTGTAAGGTAATGAATCTAAAATGTATACCATTCTTATGTGCAGCCAATAATTAGCATAAAATTAGAGGCAGTGATCATAAATGTGTCCATAAAACTGGAAACATTCAAGAATCAAACCGGACAAGGTAAACTTACTTTGGGAGTTGACAGCGCCAGCGCATCATATTTATCAAGCTTCGGATGCACCAATACAAAATAAATCGTCCAAAATCGACCCTCGCTCATATGATCAGGGCATAGTTCCCACCTAAGATCAGCCAGCTCGGGTATTAGACGCTCCACGGCCCCAGCATGTGCTTGCTGCCAGTCATTCATATCAAATTCTGCAAAAAAATATCAGCAAACAGACATCCCAAAATTCCATCAATAAAAAATTTCCAAAATTTCATCAATAAAAAATTTCCAAAATTTCATCTGAGAAAAACTGCAAAAAGATGATCAGATCAGATCAAAGCAGGGCACCTTCAACATCAACATCGTCCGGAAGAGGAAACCTCACCCAAGTCCGAGGATGAGTCACAAGGTCCTTCACAAAGACCAGAAGCTCCTCCGTCACGCCGATAACACTCTTCGCGTCCGGATACTCTTCGCTTCCTCCTTCATCGCTATCACCCGGTCGACTCTGAAGAAGCTTCGAAATCCCAGCCTTCACCTTAACCCTAATTTCCGCAAAATCGCTACGTATGCCATCAATCTTCTTCAAATCAGCCTCCTCCCCTTCCGATTGTTCATCAATTTTCGAATTCGTGCTCGGAGGCGGCGCTAAGAAAGACGCCACGCCGCGCAACTGCCTGGCGAGTGAATTTTTGATGTCCGAAAGGTCATCCTTCACGCCTCGTCCTTGACCTTCTGGCGGCGATGAAGGTGTTGACGATGATGAATTCATTTCCTCATCCGATACTTCGCTATGCTCTGTCGGTTCCTTACCGTCGGCGACGGCGAGCGAGTTGGCGATCGATCGAGCTATCCACGACATTGCAGATTCGTGTCAATGCCAAGTCCAGCGGAGGAACGGCACAAATACCCTACCTCAAACGACACCGTATAATGACCGTTGACATTACAACGGCGTCGTTATCAAGTAAAGCCAACCTCATCACTTTCCCATCAAGCAAATTGTATGCAATTTATAAACCAAATAATTACAAAAATTGAATGTTAAAAAAAAAAGCACCGGCAGCGAGATTCTGAACACAGCCAAAGTGTTCGGTCCCATGTCGTCTTTACTGTCCTCTTTGTTCAAAGATCTACAACATTCCTTTCCTGTAATCGCAAGCCACCACTCAACTACATATTCATTTATACTTTCATTTATCAGACACAACCGCCGCATGTTGAAATCTGCTGCGATTCCACCTTGATTGACTTCCGTTTCACCTCGATTTCATGCCTCAGAGTCCTCTCTTCCGCCTACTGCCAGGTCACCTAGCTTGTTAATTAGGGTTTATGCTTTTTCTAGATTCACTAGCTGTTTTTTGCAATTGTATATTTGTATATGTTATGTGTTATTAGTGTGTAGATGATTTTGTAAGTAATTAGAGTGAATGATTTGATGTGTTTAGATGATAGTTGGATTTTTGTTTTCTTGGAGATAAAAAGGGGGATCAGATGAGAGGCAGTAACAAATTTCGGACACCAACTACTTTTCGTTGCAATGCAGGAAGCAGCAGACTTTGGATCTCTGCGGTAGTGTTGGGTTTGGTTTCCTTCATTATCATGTTTCAACTGTATTTTGTGCTTGTAAGACAGAGTGAGATAGCGAATGAAGAGATGGAGTTGCAAGTCAACAAGTACCCGTATTTTCAGGAACTTGTTGCGGTTGAGGAGGAGGAGATTAGAATACCTCCGCCGAGGAAGAGATCAGCAAGAGCAATGAAAAGGAAACCGAAGAGACCAACGACTTTACTTGAAGAGTTCCTTGATGAGACTTCTCAAATTAGGCATGTGTTTTTTCCAGATGTGAAGACAGTTTTAGATCCGTTAAAGGATGTAGGGAATGAGAGTCGTTATTATTATCCTGGTAGAATATGGTTAGATACGAGTGGAAAACCTATTCAAGCTCATGGTGGTGGTATAATGCTAGACGAGAGGTCAAACACCTACTACTGGTATGGAGAGTTTAAAGATGGCCCCACTTATCGCGCTCATAAAAAAGCATCTTCTCGGGTTAGTGACATTAGATTTTTGATGAGCTTTCAGAATGGATATTGCTTGCCAATATTTTCTTTTTGCACACCAGCTATCCAGAACATGATGATGTAGTGTCATTTAGACATGGTCTAGTTCACTGCTTGCTGCTGCTGATCATTGATTGCCAATTTTGGACTCCAATTATTAGAATCGGCGCAAAACGATTATTCCTATATAGTTATTCCGCATGTCACTAATATGAATTAAATCCATGTAAATGTACTTTTTTCTTTTGCAGGTTGACATTATCGGAGTTGGGTGCTATTCTTCAAAAGATTTATGGTCCTGGAAATTTGAAGGTATTGTGTTGCATGCTGAAGACACTGACGAGACTCATGATCTGCATAAATCCAATGTGCTTGAGAGACCAAAAGTTATATACAATGATAAAACAGGGAAATATGTAATGTGGATGCACATTGACGATGCCAATTACACCAAGGCATCTGTTGGTGTGGCAGTCTGTGACTACCCAACCGGCCCATTTAGCTATCTCTACAGTAAGCAGCCGCATGGGTTTGATAGCAGGGACATGACACTCTTCAAAGACGAGGATGGTATAGCATACCTGGTGTATTCATCCGAGGACAATACTGACCTACACATAGGACCTCTCACTAATGACTATCTAGATGTCACTTCCGTAATGAAAGTAATTTTACCCGGACAGCACCGTGAAGCTCCAGCTCTCTTTAAACACGAAGGAACTTATTACATGATCACCTCTGGCTGCTCCGGATGGGCTCCAAATGAAGCACTAGCTCACGCAGCTGAATCAATAATGGGTCTGTGGGAAACTATCGGCAACCCATGCCAAGGCGGGAAAAAAGTATTTAGAGAGACAACATACTTCTCTCAAAGCGTTTTTGTAATACCTATGCCTGGACTCCCCGGTTCCTATATATTCATGGCAGACCGATGGAATCCAGCAGACTTGAAAGATTCGAGATACATATGGCTGCCCTTGATAGTTGGGGGTGCAGCTGATCATCCTCTTGAATACAATTTCGGCTTCCCTTTGTGGTCCAGAGTTTCCATCTATTGGCACAACAGGTGGCGCTTGCCTTTTTTTTGATTCAAGGTGAGATGTTTCATTAGAAAAGATATTACAATACATGCAAATGAAGCATAATCGAAGGGACAAATCCTAAGAGAGTTCTACGTCGAGAAAGTCTCATAAACGACAGTTGAAGAGCAGACCAAGATCGGCGCCATCCCAACGCACTCACCAAAGTCCAAATACCATGGACTCGAGAAACCACTCCACAGCAGCCAAGACATGATAAACCGAGGGGGCATCAAGACCCAGAAGTCAGGAAAAACCGAGGTGGCGCTTGCCTTTAAAATGAAATTTTTGCTTCAGCGTATGTATTTCGCTAAGCTTACTTATAAGAATTCCTTTCCAAAACGGCGTCATCTCATCATGTTGTTGAACAAATTGGGCCCACGTAAACAGGCCATCTCCTTATGCAGCCCAATTCATCGCTTGCTCTCCATCGTTCAAAACCGACCTCCACAAACCCTAAACTCGTCTCTCACAACCGGCCGACGAATCGAAACCCTAAATCTCCAAAAATGAAGTACAACCCGAGAGTCACGAGCTCCCGCCGCAAGAACCGGAAGGCACACTTCACGGCCCCATCCAGCGTCCGCCGCGTGTTGATGAGTGCGCCGCTCTCCACCGAGCTCAGACAAAAGTACAATGTCCGCTCAATGCCAATCCGTAAGGACGACGAGGTCCAGGTCGTCCGTGGATCGTTCAAAGGACGTGAAGGTAAGGTTGTGCAGGTTTACAGGAGGAAGTGGGTGATTCATGTTGAAAGGATTACGAGGGAGAAGGTGAATGGTACAACTGTGAATGTAGGAGTGAATACGAGTAAGGTGGTGATTACGAAGCTGAGGTTGGATAAGGATAGGAAGAGCTTGTTGGAGAGGAAGGCTAAGGGGAAGGCTGCCGCAGATAAGGATAAAGGCACTAAGTTTACTGCTGAGGATGTTATGCAGAGCATTGATTGAGAATCGCAAGGTTCTCTTTTTTGTTGCACTGCTTTCAATCCGTATTCAATATGTTTTGGATTTGCTAAAGATGGGGTTTTGATGTTTTGCACTCAATATTACTCTGATATTATGTTAAATTCACTGCCTTGACATTTTTTGCCATCATTTACTGAGTGTGATTGTTAATGATTGATTTTTTTGCTATTTAATAGCTTTTTTGTGATGTTTGATTCGTTGTGTAGTGCGCTTTGTGACCTAATTTTCATCTCGCTTAGGAACCTTTTAGGTTGATTTTTGTTGCTAGAGTTTAGTGATAATGCATGTGTAATGTGATCCAGTGTGAGAGGTAAAATGAGTCCTCAGTTTCACTTTCTCTTTTGCGTTTTAAATCATTCCTTGTCTTTGTTTGGGTGGAGATTGATGAAATATGGTGTGAAAGGTTTAAGTTGAGGTGCTTTGAGATAGCAGGTTTATGAATGTAGTATATTTGGTGATTTGCCATACATTGTTAAAAGCCATTCTTGGTGATTGACTGTGAATCTGTGTTCTATTTGCCCTTCGAGTATGAGGTTATTGTTGACTTCAAAAGTCTAAGCAAGTGAATCGTTAGTGTAGTGTTGCCTCTGCTGAAAATCTTTATAGGTTGTCATGGATGATGTATAAGTGCTGATTAGGGGTTTATGCAAGTTTTTTGCATGATTATAAGAATTCCACATTTGATTGCTTAATGCTTAGCTTTAGACTTGATGACTTGTAGAGTATATTGCAAGACAGGCATTCGCATCAAAGCTCCTCATTTGTCATTTTAAAATTTTTACAGTGTCTTACTTTTTTGGAATAGTTTCCATAAATTGTATTACATTGATCTTTTAGATTGTGTCCGCATAATGATTTTAGCAAGTAATTCTTGTGTGAGGTATCATGAGTGCCAACTTAGAAACCGTTTACCCAAATGATAAACATGAAAATATGATGTCTCTCATCATGATATGTTGAATGTATTATGCATATTTGGTGGGCAATGCATATAACTTTGCATATTAAGGCAATGCTGATGCTGCAGTGAGGCAACCCTTATATGAAGTAAAAGGCCAGAATTAAACAATAACCCCATCACTTAGTCAGCAGTGGATGGTTAAGAGGGTTGCTGGATGCACCCATGTTTGTTGCTTACTGAATGTTGGAATGATAAAATTGTTTTCAAGAAAGAAAATTAAACAAGGGAAAGTGTATTTTCAATATCGTTAAAAGTTTATTAACTTCATTGCTCTTGGTTATTATTGCTCTTATGTATAGGGGGGGCATTACATGGATCGATGCATTTAGTGTTACTGTATTGGTTATACCAGTCGCTGACCCTTGTTCTTTCTTTCAATCTGCATAGCGATTAGAGCAGAGTTAAAAATACATTCAAATGGCCTGTCTCCATTTATATTTACTTTATACCTGTAAAAACTTGCAAGAATTGATATAAGTGAATAATGAAAAGGCAGAAGAAGTAGAACTGTAGAAGATTGTATTTCAGAAAAGATAGCTAGAACTGTAGAAGATTGTATTTCAGAAAAGATAGCTATGGCAGGTAGCTGTAAATAGGGGTGGCACATGAACCCGCACTCAATCCGCAAATCCGAAAAATTTCGCATGTTCGGGTCAGGTTTTGGACACTGCGGGTTCGGGTACGGGTTTAATATATAATTTTTAATCAAACCCGCAAACCCGTATTATGCTTATAAATACATATTTATATATTCATAATACTATTTGATATACACATCATGTTTATTTTTTTGCACAAATTATTATTTTCAAGTTAGTGAAAGACTAAATAACAGTTTATGAATCTTATTCTATGATTTTATTCACTTTTTATTTATTTATAATATTTTTAAATCCATTTTTATTTATTTATAATATTTATTTATTCAAAATACACGGGTCGGGTACGGATTGAACTTTTTTTTAAATCTATAAATCCGAACCCGAAATTTACTACACGGGTCGGGTACGGGTTTAACTTTTTTTACTAAAAACCCGAAAAGTGTCAGGCCTAGCTGTAAAGCAACGGTGGTGAGTATGGCGTCACAAACCGACCATTTCATTATTATTTTCAAATAATGCTTTGCTGACTATGATCTCCACGACCTTTTGAAAGGACGCTCGATCCATCTATCCAAATTCAAAAGAGTAACGTCTCCTGCATAATTTTGTAATGGCAAGTAGAAATTAGTGATATCTTCTTCGGGTTCATAAAATAAGGGTTTCAGAATTAACCCACCATGGGTCCGATAGGATTCAGATCTTGTGTTGCAATTGCAGCCTAAGAAAACGGAAAGGTAATTCGTATAAATCGTCTGGAAAATGATGTTCGCGGCACATAACACTAATCCGACCGAATAGGTTTGATGTTTAGTTCAACTCAGGACTTCTCAGAGTTTTTTTTTTCAATAGCGGACTTCTCAGAGTTGAACATCATATTTTGGGAAAGTAAGAACCAGTTCCGATAGACATTGAAACAAAGTAAGTTGATTCGATTCTTAGAGAATGTTAGCCATCCATACTGAATTAAAGTGTGAACGGTTCTTCTTTCGCAGTGGGACATATCCAACCCACTAGAAACTCAAATGCGGCGACTCGCAAGTGAAGCTAAGTAGCTAACCACCACTTGCACTTTGCTCTTCTATCTTTTCAATATCCGCTCATATTCGGAAATACTTAAAAGTGAGCACAACAACTTTTTTTTTTTTTTTTTTTTTGATATTAATTGTTCAGTACGAACTGAACTGAAAACACTGAGGAAAAAACCCCAGGAATGAAACAAACATAGAGCAATGTTACAAGTAATTTGAAAAACAGTGAAATATCCAGCTCCATGATTGTTCTTTCGCCTTTCGTGTGCAACAACATCGGTATGCAGATAGCACGTGCCAGCGAGTAGCACTAGTGACAGAAATTAAGTGAGCACGTTTAGAGTACGTCCATGATAAGCATCTTCCGAGAAAACTGTGATAGTAGAATGATAAGTACTGTGAATAACCAAAAAGATATTCTCAGATGAGAACCGAACACGGACTAATTTTAGCTGGATCCAGAGAAACCAACTGGTTGTGGTCAATGCAATCCTAAAATCAAAAGGGACACATGGCACATCAAGTGACCACCATAATTCAGCAAAGTACGTGTCCAAACCACACGTGGGAACATAATTTCAGCACCACCCGATAAGCATCACCACACGTGGCATGATAGGAACATGATAAGCAAGACCACACGTGGCACGTCCACCAAAAACGCAGCAGAAGACGTGTCCGTACCACAAGGGAACTGGTAACGAACTCCGAAAACGCGACACGTAGCCAGGGAAGCAGCTGCCAACCCGCCGTCGGCAGATACCTCAGCCACCAGAAGCCGCCATCACCGGAAGTCCCAAAAACGAACAGAACAGGGGACCAAAAAAACACACCACAAACCACCACAAAAGAGCAGCGCATCCACCATCACCACCCAGACAACCCAACCGACAAACCCACCAACCAACCTCCCGCTTCGGCTGCCGCCGCAACCCAACCGAAGTAAAACCAGCCAGAGCTGGACACCGCAACATAAAACCGACAACACCACAACAAAAAAACAACAAAAACTCAGCCGTATGAGACGGCGAGGACAAAAAGCTCAACGGCGACACAACGAAGGCGGTGAAAGATTAAAGGAGGGAACCAGCCGGTCGTGTGAGCCGTGAGAACAAAAGCACAGAACCACCACTCGCAGCCGCCGCCACAACGCCAACCTCCCGGCGCCTCCGCACCTAGGGCACCTTAAAACAACCACCAAACCAGAACATCCAATCTGCACAAGAGACGGAGATGGCCGGTGGATGAAGGTGTCGCCGGCGGAGGGGATAGAGAGAGAGTGAGGGTCGGACAGAGAGTGAGGTTTTAGTGAGCACAACAACTTTGACACACTTAAATCTTGAATCAAACAAGTCTTTGCGGACTCAAAAAATGACTTGCATTCCATTCATTTCGCCGGCGACAATCAAAATTCCCGGCGACATTCTTATGACTATTTTACAGTACACAAGTCACAACTACTAGATTAGTTGTTAAACCAGACCACTTGTTCAACTCAGCAGAACAAATCCAAAAGCTTGACCTCGGCGCGTCGCCTCTGATCCTTTCCACCACTTCCTGTATTTGTTGTCGTTCCAGACTCCTCCGACGGGCTACCTGGGGCTAATGAGCTCACTCTCAAGCTCAAGTTCAGATCAGTTACGGCTTCAGAGTCGTTTGAAAAGTCTTCACTACGCTTTCGCTTTAGTACGGTTTGGGAGTTGGCTTCAGATTCGCCTGGAGAGGATGAGGATCCACCTAGATCCAGTAAAGGAAGCAACTTTCCTCCTTTTAGAACCGTCTCGACCGCCGTTTGGCACACGTGCCAGTTTCCGGAGCCCAGAAGACCCACTGCTCCGTTCACAGGGTTCACTGTTCGCCCGCATGCTTCAAATAACAAAGACTGAAACAGAGCTGTTTGACAATAAAAACAAAATTAGAAACAGAAACAGAGCAGTCGCAAAACAAAAACAGAACATGGGATTATTGTAATTCATACCAGGTCTTTGAGATAAGGGTACGGCGGATATAAAGGACATCAATCCAGCTCGACCGAAGAACTTGGCTACGAAGAGGGTAGCGTGACCTTGGGATTCGGGAGAGTCGATCCATTGGAGACATGGACGGAGGATGCATGTGTCGCTGCATCCTTTCCGGAGCACTCTGCATCCATTGCAACTCATTTTCAGAGATCTGCTGAAACTCAAATTCGATATTTGGTTCAAAAAGAGAGATAAGATGCTCTGTTCTGGACACTGTTGAGAATGAGAAACTCGAAGCCGAGACAGAGAGGAGAAAAGATGTTTTCCTTCTTTCCAGATATATAGACAGTCTGGTGGGGTTAACTGTGTGCTTAACTCTGGTTAGCCACTCCGGTTCAGCTTGTAGAGTTTCAACAAATGAACCATAGGGTTGAACCGAACAACTGGATACGAGTTTGGCGGTTGGACCGGGAGTTGAGTGTGGTTGAGTTAACTTAACCAAAGGTACGATACGGTTTGGATTTGGAAGATTTTTGGTAAATGAGATTCCAAAGTCTCTGGGCGTGCGCGGCTCCGTGTCTCCGCGAATCGTCCTTCCTTCACGTAATCTATATTTTTTGTTTTTCTTCATTTTAAATCATGATAATTTAATTCTTCATTTTTATGAATTGTAAATTTACAGTGAATAAAATATATTTATTAAAGATGACATTTAATTTATTAAAAAATGCATGCCAATGGTATTAAGTACGCTGTAATTGTGTTTATTTCAGTATAAAATTTAGTGCCACTTAGCAGGTGAGGTATCATTTTCCATATATAATTTTAAACAATATCTGTAGGACATTGGAGATGCTTTAATATCTGGAAGCCATCTTTTACGTCTCTGAACAAAAAAATACCCAAAACTGCAAGTTGCTGTTTGATACGTATATTATTAATATAAAATATTGAAGTGCTTACACTCAAATTCAGACTCTTTTTTTCCTTTGATGATGCTTTTAGATGCTTGTTAAAGAAACCTTTATTATACAAAAGTTTTAGATTGTGAAATGAGCTTGATTATAATCGAGGGTCCTAATCTCTCAGCATCAATGATTTATCTACAGATCATTTTAGAACATTTGTTTGGTTGTTTCTTGATACAGCAAATTGTCAACCCTAAAAGGTAAGGGTGACTCCAGCTTGTTCATACTCAAAAAGGTTAACAAAAAACCCTAATGATCGGAACATATATCCGGCGATATTCGAAGTTTTTCTCAAACTGAAGAAAACTGTTAAAAATTTCAAAAAGTTGTTCCCATTCATCAAACCATTGAATTCAAGCTTGGCTATAATTTTCAGCAACCCTAAATTATTTAAAGCCAGGAGGTTCAAGAGTCAAATTCACACTCTATCATTTTTGTAGTGAAGTATTAGGTCAGTCTTAATTTGCTACTCCCTCCTTCCCAACCCATTTGTCACATTTGGGTTTGGCACGGAATTAAGATATTGAATTGTTGTGAGGAGAGATAAAATATGAAAGAGAATATGTGGAAAATAAAATATATGATAAATATTAGTTGTGAGAGTAAAAGTAAGAAAGAAAGTTTCATTTATGGAAATGTGACAATTGTTTTGGGACGCCAAAAAAAGAAATGTGACAAAATGATCGGGACAGAGGGAGTATAAAATTATAATCATGGGTCACTATTTCTACAACTCTGGCCAATCAAACTGCTGAATGCTGATGTATATTTATAGGTTGGACTTGGACCTGTAGAGACACTGCAAAGGCCGCATCGCCGCGTCCTTAAGATTAATGCAAGGGTCATAAGCATGCATGTTTTTTCAGATTTGTTTAATCATACCACTTGTGTTTAGCTGTACTGCAAATGATGTTTATTAATGGTTTGCTGACTCGGTTTGAAAGCAAAATCCCCAAGATGTGTGAAATTCAGATCTCATCATATACGTAATTTTTATAATCTCCTGATTGAAAAAGTCTTAGTCAATTATTTTTTCAAAGTTTGGTTTAAATAAAATAAATCAGAAATCAGATCGAATATTGTATGTAATTAAAATACAGCAAATTAAAACTACATTGAAAAGTTTTAGGAGGATAAGCATATTTTGGTAAGACGGAAGGATATAATCTCAGCCGTTGATTTTATCAATCCAACGATTGAAATTGATAACCATCAATCACCAACCGCCCGTGTTTTTTACAAAACCAACTGCCCAATTAATAAAAAACCAACTTTAATTTCAACCGTTGAATTAATTAAATCAACGATCAAGATTACGTCCTTAATTCTCACAAAATTTATATGTCTCTTTAGATGTCAACTCTAAAACTACATAATTAAAAAATAATAAATTAGTACAAATATTGTTCAGGGAATACAATTGGGCCTGAAGCCCAATACTAAAGCAAACGAAAACGAGGCCCATTGTTGTATTGTTATTTTAGAAAAATAAATGAAAAATCAGTAGTCACATTCACACGGCGTGACCACTTGCCAGTTCATTCATCGTGCGTTCTAAAGGCGAACGCAAGCTCTCTCCGCCGCCGCCTCGCCGGGTTATTCCTCTCTTCTTCCGTCGCCGCGGCGGTTGATCCGAAAGTATGTCGCAGAAGATCGGGAAAGCTATTAGGCGTCCTGGAGCGCCGTCCACAGCTAGGGTTTATGCGGATGTTAATGTTATCCGTCCTAAAGACTATTGGGATTATGAAACCCTAACTGTCCAGTGGGGGTAAGTGAGGCTTCTAGTTATTAATTTTCTTTCTTTTTCTTTTTTTCGAATTCAGTGAATTCTGCGTAGCTTGTAAATTTCAATTTTTTTCTGGTTGTTGAACACTTTATATGCTTTGAATATTGTGCAGGGAACAAGATGATTATGAGGTAGTGAGGAAAGTTGGAAGGGGTAAATACAGTGAGGTATTCGAGGGTATTCACGTTGCTGATACTGAGAAATGTGTTATTAAGATCCTAAAGCCTGTGAAGAAGAAGAAGGTTGCTACAAATTTATTTTAATCCTTTCCTTCAGTTTTGCTGTAATTTTTTGTGTATACCTCATTCACGAAATTTTGTAAGAAGGTTGAATGCTAACTCATCTTGCTTTTCTATGTTATTTATCTTCATGGTGTTTATTGTTAGTCACCACGGATACTACGTTTTAATATGGTAATTTTTCAATTAAAGACAATGGTTGCATGAACCATCCCAGATAGTGGTTTCTAAGATAAATTAAGATGTGTCTCCCATGTCACGTGTTATGAATCTTTATTCTTCTAGTGTGATCTTTTGTTTCAAGATGTGTCTGCCATTGCGGGAAACATATATGTTTTAATTACATTACTTGTTAAACCTTGCTTACTGTAAGGCAAGATGCTCAATATTGCCTTAGTGTATATCCATTTGGATCCCCTCTTATCGCATTTTTAGACCTGGACTATTGCTATTTTTGATTGCAGATCAAGAGAGAAATAAAAATTCTTCAGAATCTTTGCGGCGGGCCAAACATTATAAAACTGCTAGACATTGTCAGGGACCATCAGTCAAAGACTCCTAGCCTAATTTTTGAGCATGTGAACAACACGGATTTTAAAGTCCTCTATCCGACGCTGACTGACTATGACATTAGATACTACATTTATGAGCTCCTCAAGGTACATATGTTGTATTTTCTTTCTGCTAATATCTTATCCACCTATTGGTCGTCTCTTCGTAACACTAGTGTTTTTGATGTTATCTTGTTATTTTATGGAGCTCTCACTCTGTAACTTTTGTTTGATGCAATGTTTTTCTCATAAGCTTGATACTCATAAACAGTTGGAAATTGAAATTTATTGGAAAGGCATGACAGAACCTAATATACCCTTTCTACAGGCTTTAGATTTTTGCCACTCACAGGGAATCATGCATAGAGATGTCAAACCTCACAATGTCATGATTGATCACGAGAAGCGCAAGCTTCGTCTTATTGACTGGGGCCTTGCCGAATTCTACCATCCAGGTGAAGAATACAATGTTCGCGTTGCATCAAGGTAATTTTTTTCCCTTTGTTATGAACTGAACCGTGGCATCATGAGTATTCTGGAATCCATTTGTATAACCCTCCCGATCTGATCAGAGTGCATTTTATGTTGAAGTTCCACATGAAATTCCATCAAGTGTATATTTTTACAGATATTTTAAGGGACCAGAGCTTCTTGTTGATCTGCAAGATTATGATTATTCCTTGGACTTGTGGAGTCTTGGCTGCATGTTTGCTGGAATGGTGAGGAAATAAATGGTTGTTATTTGCATTATTTGCATCATGTATGGATTATTTTAATGAATTTAGATGGCCTGTTCTAATTAGTGTTGGTGTATGGTGGCCTATCTTGATACCATGGCTTAAATCATTTAATTGGTTTTATTATCTATCAAATTTCAGAATTTTGACCTTCTAGATTATTGATTTTGACCGTAACTTATAAGCAATAAAAGAAATGCCGTATTTTATATCTACTCAACTGTAGGTACTTCAAAATGCGTACTTTTTGCAATGCATCTAATAAAATTTTGAATTTCGCAGATTTTTCGGAAGGAGCCCTTTTTCTATGGACATGATAATTATGATCAACTTGTAAAGATAGCAAAGGTACACAATTTCTTCAAGATCATTATAACATTTTCATTATATTGCTTCTACGACCTCTGTACGCAATTTTAACACAACAGTTTGATGAAATTTCTTGCTGCCTTATTAGGTTCTCGGCACTGAAGAATTGAGTGTGTATTTAAACAAATACCGCATAGAGTTGGACCCACAACTTGCAGCTCTTGTTGGAAGGTCTCTTTTTCCATCATAATTGTTTTTTTGTCTCTTTACAGTATTACTGTATAAATGTTTAAAAGAGTTTTTTTTATTTCCTTTTCTCTTTGCTTAATGGATAACAGGCATAATAAAAAGCAATGGACCAAGTTTATCAATCCTGAAAATCAACATTTGGCATCACCTGCGGTAAAATAGTGCTAATTTCTTTGGCAAATCATATATGTAGTGTTCAAAGCATGGAGGCATATATTGACCGTCTTACTGTTTTGCTGCACAGGCCATCAGTCTTCTTGACAAATTACTACGATATGACCATCAAGAGAGGCCAACTGCAAAAGAAGCTATGGTAAGACAATTTGCATTCGTGCCATTACCTCCAAAAGTATGTTGCTCTACTGTGAACACACTATGTCGCTAATGCTTGTGCTCTGTTGCTGACCTAATGAAGTATCACTATATATAACTGGTTACAGTTACTTGTTCTGGAATTCTCTGTTCGTGCATAAGCAATACCTTTATCTGTTCATCACCAGACTGAAAAGTTTGGGACACTAGGAAAGTTCTCAAATATTGTTTTGAACCCTGTGTAGGCTCATCCTTACTTTCACCCAGTAAGAAATGCAGAGAGTAGCAGAAGCGGAGCAGACAGTTGATGATCAATGTTTGTGGAATCCCTTGAAGCAGAAGAAAAGTACAAGTATTCTCTTTTGGGCGACTGTGAGTGTAAAATCAACCTCAGTTATTAAAACTGCCGGGAAGACAGTATTGTTGGGCATCTCATACCATATTTCGGTGCGCAATAAGCTCATGATAAATATTGGTGTATGATGCGTTCACAGAAGCTACCATCATTTTTAGTTCAGTGTGGTTAAGTCTGATTGGCAGTTACGTTTAATTTTTTTGAAAAATGTGTAATATCATTAAGGATTACAATCGACAACATCACAACCTCTCCCTCCACTGATTCATACGTTTATGATGGATGCTCCAGCTACTCCTTAAAGTCTGTGACCAGTAAAGCAACAGCTGAATGAACCTACATGTATACTCACTGGGAAATGTGATACTCTTACAGTCTCTTTGACTGCTTTGTCTATTTGGGCAGACGATCTAGCCTGCTCATCCGCCAGTATTTTTCTCATTTTCTGACTCTTTTTCTCAGCTTTCTTGAACTCTTTGATGATCTTTTCCATTGATTTTGATCTCTTCCTCTCCAAATTCATCTGCGCACCGTGTGACTTTCAATTAAACATTTGATAATAAAATGTCAATGATGATACGTATAGATCCAGCCAGTATTATTGAGTAAGTTTACTCCACCTCTAGTTTCCTTACTGCTGCTTCTGATTTGGCCTTCTGCAAATTTTCCCATGCTGTTATTTTCGCCTCCTCCCTCTCGTACCTACACGAACAAACAAGCAGATATCAATCTTATTTAAAGCCAAACCTGCAAATTGTTTTAGCACCGAGCCTAGTGAATATACTTCTTTGCCAGTGCTGCAACATCCCAAGGAGATGCTGGAGCTGGACGTGGTGCAGGAGATCCGGCTTCAGGTTTGGCAAATATAGTCTTGTACAAGTCAACTACTTGAGGTGGATCTCTCTTGCCCTGTTTACTACCATCTTTTCGCTTTGGCCATCTCAAAACAGTTGCCCATTTGTCAACATGGACATCCTTAGCTAGTTAGCTTCCAAATTCTTGTTAGAACTGTCAAAGTTTGTTTCTTTTGCAGACTTGATAGATGCAGGCCACCCTTTTGATGACGATGAATAACAACTTGCAGGGCTCATTTGGGTTGCCATGTCTCGCCTTGACACCTCTCCATTTCCATCAACATACTGTTCCAGCTTTGTATCTGTGTAACATTTAATTTCTGTAATATCAGTAATCAGAAAGGTACTGAGTCTAATGTTGGTTTTCAGGAATCAGAAAAGGACATACCTTGTGAGCTCTCAGTTGATGATGATTCACTAAGCAAATCAGAAAAACCAGATACACCTGTTGAAAGTTGTACACCATTCTCATATTTAGTTTGCAAATGATTTGTGGCTTCGAGCATCAGTCCGCTTGAAATAGGCGAACGGTGTATTGCCAAAGAAAAACCTGCTTTCCCACTGAAACCCCTGAAAATTCGGAGAATCATTCGAGTAGTATGCAGCCTTAGACTGCCCAATCGGCCCACTCCTTGACATCGGTCGTCTGTTACATATAAAAGCATTACTAGTAGGACTAGTTATCCACCTCTCTGCATCTTCCCACTTTGAAGGTACAGTTCTACCGCTATGATGCAGCATCATAGATGACAGACTTGTCTGCCTTCTCTTATACAATGATGATGCAGTCATTGGAACTCTCTCTGAGCTCCAACTCTGAGCTGAATACCCAACATTTGTGTCTAGAAAGTTGGAGCTGCCTGGACTTGGAAGTGTGCCTAGAATTGGAGGTGAACCATCCAAGGCTTTCATTGAAAGAGAATACTCTATCAGCTTAGGGAATTCAAAGAACCAGGAGAGTTTGGAGGTAACCCTGTGGTGTTTGCTGCCTTGCGCTCACTCAAGGATTTGAGCTTTGTTTTCTACCGGAGACATGGACCACCTGCAAAGTGTCCTCACGTGAAGATGTAGTAGCAATATAGACAAAGCCACACGGAATGATGAAGCAGCTCAGGAAAAAACTCACCATATATGCTCCATCAAGCTCATCCGCCTCTTAGAATCCAGCAGATAGGAGGAAATTTTGTGCTGTAAAATACTATGTAAATGTAAAGGATATGTTGGATTCTCAATACAGTGGCTGAGCGACACAAGTCCGCAAGGAGTGCAAAGCAGACAAAAGTGACAACTAAGAATGCTCAAAATGTTGATAATACAGACACTATCAGTAGCAGACGATTGGCTGGCCCATTATTGACAAATGATGAATGTATCCAAGGCTTTGTCATTCAGCATTAGCCACAACTTGACATTGAGGGCCAATGCATTTGCAGCGACTAAAGTAAGACCATGAAGCAGAAGGGGTGGTAGCATAGCACTTACACTTTTGGTACGCTATAAGAAAAAGGACTCGAGTTCGAGTTGTCATGGATGAATGAACTCTTCCGTATATGCAAAACAATGTATTAATGCAAAACAGAATCTGCTTACCGTTTCTAACTTAAAAACACTTATATTCCACAATGCGGAAATTTCTCGTTGACCTAGCGGGGTCAACGCGCCAGTCAAAGTCCAAAATCCAGAAATGAAATGAGCACAGAAAACATTCACCGAAGCCGAATCAATGTGCCGAATCCTTAGCGATTCGATAAATCGCGATCCGACGAACGATGTACGAACACGCATCCACAACAACTAAATGTATGTAGATCTAATCAATTTTCCATTTAGGTCGTCTGGTGAGCCGATGCGTAATTTGGATTGCGGAGGCGGAGGGCGACACTATCAGCTCCACGCTTCCGATTTTCCGATCCGAGTTGGTATTCACACTTTCACTTATAGTCCATACTCTAAATATGTTAAGTATATTCCTAGTAAGGTTTTCTTCCTTATTTTTTGTATGAATCATATTGTGTAGATTTTACCTGTGCATTTGCAAGAATGGATTTGGATAGTTTAAGGAGTGTGAATGTGGCATGGACTATTGCTACTCGCTCTAGCTAATTTTGGGCGAGCTATGGTATCAGGTATGGATAGTTGATAGTTCATCAGCTTTTATTCGTTTCACAGGCCTATAGTTTGTCAATCATTGGTTACATTTTTATCAAATATGGATCTGGTGTGATTCTTCCTCCTTGCATAAATATGAAGGCCAGTTGGCAACTTCTTCTGAAACTGTCCAAGGAACACTAGTGTAACGAACCATAGCACATAGTTAATAAAGGTACACCACATCCCGTCCTGATGGTGGTTGTAGAATATGAATTACGTGGCATGTGACTGACATCTTTTAAGTTCACTTGTTGGTGCATGGCAGCGGAGCTTTTGAACGCAAAAGCATTGATTTTATAAAGTTAGTCATAGCGTTTTCATGAAAGCAATGAAACAATTTGAATCATGTATCACATTAATTGAAGAGGATGCATTTCCTTGATGACTATTCCTTAATAGAGGGTATATCTTCACCGATAAAAATTATAGTAACAGAAAGTGTTGATTTACTGTGGGAAAGTACTATTTCAAAACTTTCATCTTCTCCTCCAGCTGTGGACGTTGTGTGTCGCGTAGTCTGACTATTGCAAATTTATCCTTTCTATTCAATTAACAGTAATGGCAGCATGAAACACCAATTCTGAAATTGTGCAGATACTATTGTTGATTGATGATCTCCATGATGGATTTGGGAAAACATATATGATGTTCTTAAGAATTTCATTGGTTCTAGATTTGTAGGTAATGTACGTTATGAATACTCATTTCCTGTTTCACATTATCAGTTCTGAGATCTCTATAGCATGTTTACAGAAGGTATTGTCCTTAACAATTAACATGTCTGACAGAGGCAAGCTGGTGAATCTGAACAGTACTGAAGAACGTTGCAGTCCGATTACATTTGAGATGCCAATAAATGTAAGTTGTTATTTAAGTTAATATAAAGTTTGCTAGTGAATACCATTAATTCGAACATTCATGAGATGTCTTGTCAAACTAAAATAGAATGTTTGAGTAGGCTAGAAATGTCCCAGATTACACCCATTTAATTGAAACTTGTTCCTAATTTTTTTTATAATATCATCTCGATGAAAAGGCCTTCTGAGCAATCAATAAACTTTACAACCTTATAAGTTATTATATTACTAAAGCATGACATGCATATTGAAGAATGATTCAGATCTGGTAGTTAGAATAGCAAAAAGATGGTTTATTTGATGATCACTATGAGGCTAGTCAAACTCACTCAGATTCCTTTAACAAAAAAGTACTCAAGAAGTAATAAAATCTTCCTTCCATCCCTAAGGAAAATGGCCATCACATTTTACATAGTTGTTATATGAAGATACATTCAAGACTAAGAATCCATATCCATATCCTCACCATTTGAAGATCCCTCACAGAAGTCACCCTGTAGACGGACATGTCCAGTTAGTTTATTCTGAAAACATAAACAATATATCATGATTAAATTTATTATGGAACAATTTATGCATACCTTGGTGCTCTTGCTCGACTTTTGGAATTTGTCACGACTTGAACTGGGTATCCTTGATTCAGCTGCCTTGTCAATAGTGTGGGTCCTTTTGTTGAGACCCCAAATCCCCTTCCATTTTATTGAGGAGCCTTTGGGAGGCCTCGAGTATGCCGCCATAACTACACCCTCTTCTTCATCATCTTGAAGAAGCTCATCCCTCAGTGTGGTTGCTGCTGCTCTCTGAAGCTTGCTTTGTTTAAAAGGCAGTAGCTTCCCTTTGCAAAATAGCTCATCGGCAGTCATCATTGAGTCACCAGCAACTGAAAACTCAAAATCAGATGACACTGGCTGGGGTGCTAATTGAATCTGCTCCCTTGTTGAATTTCTAAACTGCTGAGATTCCACGAACTCATTCGAAAATGAGATTCTTGGGCTCATAAGTGCACCTTTTTGCTGCTCGGGGTTAGGCATTCTGCTTGTGCACATCAAACATGAAGTGATGTGTATTTTAAGTGGGTGGAGTATCTTTTTCTAAGGCTTTAAAACACTAGAGTTACATAAAAAGAGCTATAATAAATTATGTGCCAGGTACAGGACCCAATTGTGCAGTATGTGTTTATTTCCAGCACATCAGTAGATGCTTGTATTAAATCCGATGCATACATTGATGTCCTGTGGGGAAATAATTTTGACTGTATGTTTGTGTTTTTTCGGAAATGGTGTCTCATTGATTCTTGCTTGTCATCTCAAATGATGTATAGTTTCGTCATATCATGCTTTATATTTGCAGGATACATACATGAGGAGAATCTTTCAAAACGATCCGCAAGCTGTGAATTTTGCTTCTTCTTCCCAATAATGAGACACTCGTGTGCAAAGGAAGGATTATGTCTGGTAGGTAAAAGAGTTATATTTTAAATCATGGCGCAAACTCTCTTCATGCTTTTTTAACTGAATCTGAGTAGATGGTATTCATGTAAGGATAATTTGTTTAGTTTGAAGAAAGTGAACATAAGTTATGAATTAAGGTATAACTGGTGGGAGTTACTATCGCTGGCAAGTTTAGATGGATTCAGAAATGCATTAATGATGTTAGTTGTTGGCCATCTTGAGCTTCATTAGTGCTCTTCTGCCCTATTTTGGTCACATCTGAAGAATGGTCAACATTAGTCCTTATATGTATCTTGTTTGATTCATGTCAGGAACTGTGCCCTTCTGCTCTCTGGAGGTCCCCATGTGGAATCAACAAGTTCAACCAGTTGTTGGCTACAACAGGCTGGACCCTGATCTTACACCCAACTCAAATAACTGTTTCTCTTCTGTTCGTTTACTTGGCTATTTCGTGTAGATATGGGTTGTTTTGTTCATATAGGTTTATACCTTATAAGTGACCGAATAAAACAATAGACAAGGGAATCAGCCAATCTACCATTCAACTGGTCAAGTTATGTGGAATGGTTGATTGTACCATGTGTTAACCTTTTATCTTCGTTTTTATGGTTTCAGATACATTCCTCGATAATATTTAGGATGATGTTGGCAGGATAAAGCCAAGTGACATTTAAAATGCATTTCCCCTGCTCTTCTGCTAAAACACTCCTCAAGTATTTTCAAGCTGCTAAAGCCCAGACTTTGCAAATTGATGTGAGTTGAAAACGGGTGGTCGTGGTCGATAGTGGATACACGGACACAACCTAGGTAAGATTTAAGTACTTGAATATCTTGTTAAACTTTTTAACTCTTATTGGCATGGGTTGCATTGCATCATGAGTTTAGCAGGTGAGCGTGGGTTATGGTTTCTCTTTCCCAGCAAATATATATGATTACAGTTAGCAGAGGTTACTGAAGTCAAAATGTGATACTTGTAAGTGTAGATGAGCAAGCGTCAACAAGTGGAAATAGTTCAGCCAACTTGATGGAATAACTAAAAATTATTAACAACAGTAAATCCTAAAATGTAACTCAAACAAAAGATATTTCTAATACACTGCCTAGTGCATACCAGAAGACAGGAGTGACATTTTAACTATCTCCTGTGACTGTTTCAGTCACAGTTGTTTTGGAGCAGTGATCACAGTTTTTAAGGCTCAAGTGGACAGGGTACCATTCGTAACTACCTCCCGACAAAATCAAAATTGTACCTGTTGCATGCACGTCAACCACATGCATGTTTGTCAAACAAATAGAATACATAAGAAAAATGGTATATCTATTTTCAGGGCACTTACTTTTGCTGAAACTCCAAACGTTTATTTTTCTGTTCCCCTAATAGGCAAAGAACTCGTCGACAACTTTCCACTGTGGACGGACAACTGTGATCTATTGCTTCTGATCATTCCCTATCTTTGACTTGAACTCTGCTTCGAGGGATTCGCTGCTCAGCATGGTTTGACTCACTCTGCCGACGGTAATCAGTATACATTTAGCAAACACATGAATTTTCAACTGATGGATGATATATTGACAATTTTAGTGTTTGACAGTAATTACAGACTAATAATGCCGTAAAACCTGAAGCAACGAAAAGGGGCAGAATTCATTTTATAAAAACCAACTGTTGATATTAAATCCTTCCGTCTGACCGTCTCACCTAAACTCTTTATTTCTTTTAAACTTTACCCTTAAAAATCATTCTGAAATTTTGAGAATCAGTTATCTCACTTGGCTATCTCAAATTTTTAAGTTTGAATTAAATATAATTTTAATTTGCAAATGTTGGGCTTTTGATATCTTTTCTTATTTCACAAATGGCCCAAATACCACCCTACCCGAGCCCAGCTCTCTGAATTCATTCAACCCGACCCACTACTTTTCTACACTTGCTTCCCGCCACTAAAAATTAACATAACAAAAATTGACAGAGAAATTTAACATTGGGATGAATCATGCAGATGCAGGGTTCAGTACCGAGTTACACACATGGTCCATCCATGCATGACTTAATGTGTTGCCAGCAACCAACTGTGTGCAGTTACACAGACAGATGTATAATCTGAATCCCCATTGAAGCAATGCTGTCTTGGCTTCCTCTAGCTTTGTACAATTCATCAAATTGACAGGAGAGATGGAAACATCAAATTGGCTTCCTCTAGTAAATGGTGATCATACGTATATAAACAACAGTCAGCAAGTAGTTAAAACCCTAGCAGCATATGCATGGTTTTGGACCACTTTGATCCACTTTCCAACTCCGCATCCATCTGTCTAACATATTTTAGTAAATGGATGTTGATGTTTCAAGGCCGGTACGTACATCAACCTTTAACGCTCGTTTTAAAACTCTTGTGTTAATGTATACAGATTAATGTCGTTTTGTCTCGTTAAGATGCCCACACATTTTGTTTATTCATAATCTGAGGCATCGATCAATATTAAACCACGTATAGTCCTCCTTGTCTCGATATGCATGCATGCGTGCTTATGAATAATGTTGTGTATCATGAGGTGGTTTCTTTTGAAATCCTTACCGTTGGGTGAGATCCTGAAACTTTCATCATGACCGTTGGTTGGATTTACTTTTGAGATCTAGATTGTGCCACGTGGAGGTGAGAGAAATTCGAAATCGGAGGTGAGAAAAATTACTACTTTTGTTCTCTCACCTCCATGTAGCACAATCTGGATCTCAAAAACAAACCCAACCAACGGTCATGATGGAGATCTCATGATCTCACCCCTTAATAAGGGTCTCAAAAGAGCACCCTCTTTGCATCATATGTTTAAATATCAGTAGATTATGTTTGTTAAAACGATGATGTTTCCTTTTGTCTTCTATAACCGTGCATAACTAACCCATAATACTTTATGTCAGAATCAAGACAGTCATACATATCAGTCGTGACTAAATCTTGATCTTTGTTTCGGTCACTTGCTCTTTTTCACTCGTCGAGATTTTCTGAACACTTTGACTCTTCAATTTCTACTTGTGTTTCGGTCACATACTAACAACTAGCAAAATTAATGAGATTTTCGAGAAATAAATACTCCCTCCGTCCCAGCCAAAGATTCCTATTTGACATTTCTAATGTAAAATAAGAAACTAATATTTAAGGAATAAAAAATTCTGATGAAAATCTGATTAAGACAAATCCAAAAGTAAATTTTCCCACCAAAATTATTTTACCAAAAGTAAACTTTCCCACTAAAATTTTGAGATCAAAATTTTGAAACCAATATCTACGGTTGTTGGGGGTGATTTTTCAATTTTGATAGTTAGTTTAATTCAATTATAATAACTAATTAGTTAGTATAATTAATTATGTTTAACTAGTAAGTGTAATTAGAGTGTTATATTTTAATATTTATTTTTTGCCAAAAAAAAGAAATAGGAAGCATTCGGTGGGACACCTAAAATGGCAAAAAGAGAAGCATTCGGTGGGACGGAGGGAGTAACTACTTAGTTGGCAGCTCTGTAATTTGAGACTGACAAAGCATATAAAGAAACAAGCAAACAAAAATGTAAAGTAACGTGGGATTTAAAGAGTGAAGAAAAAGACAACATATTTCATCCCAAACTTCACTGTCAGCTGAGCTTGCTTTCTTCTCGAACAACGTGATCTTCATATACTCAACTTGCAGCCTTTGCTTTTCCTCTCGTCTTTTCTTTCTTTCAAAAAGATCAACATATCACAAAAGCCAAATTTTGAATCTCATGATCTAATAACCAACCTTGGCTGCTTACCTTACTCTTCTTTGTTCCTATTCTTCTTCTTCCTGCTCTTGTCTGGGTTATATACAAAACAAGATCCTATAATTCAAAGCAAACTGTATTTGGTTTGGTTCAGTTTTCAGTAGTGAAAAGCTTATTAAAGTAGATGATGATGATTAACAGCAGAGTCCGTGCAACTGCATCAGTCAAGCCTCTTCCTGGCCGCAATGGCAATCATGATAAAGTATGGATCTTTTCTCTTTTTCCTTTTGATTTAAGCTTTACCCAGTTCATTGTTTCCTATATGTTCAAGTGGGTCATGCTTGTTTTCCACTTTCAACTGTGTTATATGATCAAATTTGAATTGAAGACTTTGATGATGTTGTTAGTGAAATGGATAAAGTAAAGATGGATGCTTTTGATATGAATCTGCTTTCATTTCACTCAAGGAAGGAATATCTTATTACCTAAAGGGATTTTGGTGATTTTTTGGTCTATTCTTTGTCAAGCTAAGCTTAAGGAATTTCTGTTTCTGTGCTGAATTGTTGCAGAATAAGAAGATGGCAATGCGGGGAAGTGGATTACCTGGCAATGAGGAAGCAATGTCAACGGCTGTTATTCGACGCAAGGAGATCAGAGGAAGGAAAATGGAATTGTTAGAGGATGTGAGTCTGCTTGATGAATATGATTCAGGAAATGCAACATGTTTTTATGATCATGTTTTTTTGCACAGTTGCTGATCTGTCTTCTGCACTTTGCTTACTGAAGGTAGATAAGTTGAAGAGAAAATTAAGACTTGAAGAGAATGTGCATAGAGCTTTGGAGAGAGCCTTCACAAGACCTCTAGGGGTCCTTCCTCGCCTACCACCTTACCTCCCTCAGCAAGTGAGTTTTCGAAACAGATTTTACATTTTCAAAGTTGCTGAAATTCTATTTTTAATGTCGTTGTGTTATTCCATTATTGCAGACATTAGAACTTCTAGCTGAAGTTGCAGTTTTGGAAGAGGAAGTAGTTAGGCTAGAAGAACAAGTTGTGATCTTCAGTCAGAAGTTTGAGCAAAGAAACATAGAGACTTCTGGCGATAGCTCAAATGACAATATATACGTCAAATCAGATATACTACACCCTGGTTTGATAGTTCAACCTGCAGTTGCGAGAACTACCTCAATCAAGAAGTTATTAAATTCTGATAAATCATCAGAATGTTCTCATAGGTTGGCCATTGCGAAACAAGATAGCAAGAAGCCTAAGTTTTCTTCAGCTGTTGCAGCAGAAATGTTGGGTAAGGAGAACCTATCACTTATGGTTGCTAGTGATAAGTTGTCACCCAATGCCAAGAAACTGAAATTTCCAACTAAATTGCACTTAACCGAAAAGGAATCAAACCATTTCAAAAGGCAGGTGAGAACTAAGACATTCATATTTCATAAACTCGATTTTATCCAATGTCAACTTGAGTTTTTTGTTTTCATTTGAGACTTATGTTGTTGGATGGTTTATTTCTTCAGGTAGAATACAGATTTGAAAACCATGTAGCTACACAACAAAGTTCCTCCTCATCTTCGTCAGAAGAAAAACCATCACATTTTGAGGGTATGGCTAACACAACCTCAGAGGAAGTGTTATCCTGTCTGTCTGCTATTTTCATAAGACTCAACACCTCTAAGAAAAACTCGTCCGATTTCTTCTCCGAATCCCTTCAGAGAAATGTTGGTCCATACTTGCACCTTTGTGCAGTTGATGCAAGTTCATTTGACCTCAGTGGTTTGACAAGTGCAAAATTCCTAATCCATAGATTGAAGTAACCTTCGAGCCTGAAATCATTCCCTTAGAAGTATTTTGTCTTCGCTATATATATTTATAATGTTTTTCTGTACAGAATATTGCTGGGGAAGCTCGAAATGGTCAACATTCAATGTCTAACCCATCAGCAAAAGCTGGCATTTTGGATTAATGTGTACAACTCCTGCATGATGAATGTAAGATGCTTGGCCTCATGTTATCAGTGTTCATTTTTTTGTCGACATAAGTCATAATTCTTTGATTCTCCGGATGAGTGTAGGCTTTTCTAGAGCACGGTGTACCGGGGAGTTCAGAATGGTTGCAGACTTGATGCGAAAGGTATTTTTTGGTATTTTTCTGAATCTTTTCAGTTTGCCCAAACTCTATACGATGTGATTTAAGTGTGCTTCGGTTTGCATCCCTGTCAGGCTTCCATAACTGTTGGAGGACAATTGTTGAATGCAATTGCAATTGAGCACTTCATCCTCAGGCTGCCATACCACTCGAAATACGTAAGATCAACTCGTACAACCTTCTTTTGTCTCAAAATCATTAAGAAGATCCTCATAACATTTATTAAATATCCAGACCTGCCCAAAGGTAGCTAGAAGTGATGAAATGAAGGCATACCGTGAATTAGCGCTGGAGTGGTCCGAGCCATTGGTTACATTTGCTCTCTCTAGTGGAAGCCGTTCATCTCCTGCTGTAAGTCATTATGGCCCGACACCTTGTCGCCAAGTGTCCTTTTGTTTTCCTTCTGTTTTGTGTACTGGCTCTGAGTTCTGACTCCTGGCTGGCATTTGTAAATGCTCATGCAATGCACTGCAGTGGGTCCAAAATAGGCTGGCTTCATTGAAATCTCATCTTCCATTGAAACTTCCTACTGTCAAGTATTGCATGCATATAAATACGCATTTGATTCAGATTAGGAAAAGTTTTAATGTCGATATGCTGAATGCAACACTTCCATTTTTGGTTCCCGAGAATAATGATCAACACTTTCAGGTGAGGGTGTACACTGCAGCTGGAGTGGAGACAGAGCTGGAAGTTGCGAAAAGAGATTACCTGCAGGCAGCAGTTAGTATTTCCGAAACTAACAAGTTGAAAATCCCGAAGCTTCTTACATGGTATCTGTTTGATTTTGCCAAGGACATGGAGTCATTGGTCGACTGGATTTGCTTACAGTTGCCAAATGATCTCAGAAAGGCCGCAATGGAGTGCCTGAAGAACAGAAGACAAGAACCCATATCGGAATTTTTACAAATAACTCCGTATGATTTTAGCTTCTGCTTCTTCCTGCGTAGATGAGTTAGTAGTAGCTTCAGATTCTGGGTGCAAAAATTATGTTTTTTTTATTTTCTTTGGTTGGTTTCCATATGATTATTTGATCTTGTAGGTTTCATCCTACGTATGATTGTAGAAATAAAGAGATGCCTGAGCATTTCAACTTTTAAGAGCTTGATTAGCCAATGCAGAATCTTCATACCTGATGCACAGGTCGCCATTCAAGTTTTTATTCGTTTGTTCAGTTTAGCACTAATCTTATGAATAGGATATCAGTGGAACGGTATATTATATGCCTTGTGAGCACTATGAATGCATGTTCTCTTTCCTTTTCCTTTTCAATGAGCCAGTTTCTTATTTTCTCGTTTAAGTCTGACATGTTCACAACGTTGCATATCTTTTGCACTGCTGACCTCACAAAAGGCCACCAATGTCTTGTGCTTGATGGCATGTAATTATGTATATCATCTCGCAGGATCACAGCCTTTTGATTCTTGTGCCATCAGTTGGTTGTGTTTGTATACATGGTTATACTATTGCACTTAAAAAATGTATGTTCCCTTTTGTATGAAACATTGAATATGAACGGTACCATTTTTGCAATTAGCTATTGCTTCCACTGGTTACTTTTGAGGTCGTGGATTAGTTTTAAAAACACATTTATGAAACTTTGTTAGTGAACCATTTTTGAGATGACTACCATGTGAAACATCTTGGTCCATTTTGTTGGTCTACCAAGTCTCTCAAGTGGGATTAATAAAAATATATGCGTTAATTATCTTTAGTGTTGACTTACAGAGCCGGGAATATGCCTGAGTGATAGCTTAAAGCAAATCATCAATTTATTCTCATTGAGGGGAGCTGGGTGAGTTATTTTACATCCTTGCTTGATTTCAGTTAAAAATATCAGCTGCTCGTTTTCATCTCTTTTTAGTAATATCAGCTGCTCTTTAAAAATATGCGCTATTCCAAATGTTATTCGGAAAGGTAAACAATGTGTTTATTTGAAGTACCCATATCCCTTACTGACAAGCTTCTGCTCATCACAGCTGTGCATTTATATCAGAAATGGACAAGAAGTGCATAACTACAAGTGAGTACTCAACAAACTCAGTAGGCAACAGTCAGCTTATTTATATCATTGTCAAATCATAGATATCAGGATAATCTTTAATTTCTTTTGTCTGATAAAATGCAATGGGATAATCTTTAATCCTAGCCCTTTTGAGTTTATTAGCTTTCTGCAAGCTTAATTACAGTTAGATTTGTGTGCTGTCTTTGGATTATTGTAACTGTACATATGAAGGTTACCTAAGTTTAGTACTTAATGCTTAGCATCTAATGTTGACTACCGTGGCTGCTAATATTGTTGATCTGTAGTAAACATCAATGCTCATAAACAGAAAACACGGAACCTGTCGAGAAGTATAAAAAGACTTGATATTTTTCCTTGCTCATAAATGTGTATTGATCAGCCACTCCAGTAGCTCTGATTCATTCGTAACTTTTGGATGCTCTAATCAGTTGGCATGATACATTCATAGAGTCCTAACTCCTGAGTCAGTTTCAGTTGGCAATAACTATGCGCCCACTGGACAATTTTATAATCGATTTGTATAATATCGATTTGCCATACATTGAGGCTGCACTGGAATAGGGTTGTAGATGGGAGGAGTCGGGTAATAGCATATTTTACTAGAATTCCAATTTATCGACTAATTTTACAGCTTCGAAATAATTCGGTTCTACACGTTCATTATATTTTCAATTTGGTTTGATGAGCATAATTTATTTAATTTGATAAAATACTTATTTACTGAATGTGCAATATAAATTAGAAAAAAGTTCCATTTTAAATATGAAATTTTAATTTGATAAGAATGATAAATTGACTGATACCAGTGTGTCTAATTGTTGATATAATAGTAAATTCAATTGAATAAGTGGAATATAAATTCATTTTCCAATTTACTAGGCGCTCTATCCTTACAGAAATTATGCATTTGATGCCAAATTATTATTTTTATTAAATGTTAAATGGGGTCAAATTTGAAAATCAGTAGGTTCATTATAAAACTATTTGGGGTCACTAATATCAATACAAGATTTTTTCAAAATTTATGGTGTCAAACTGTCAATTGCCCCCACTCTCTCCAAGGGTAGAGGTAGACGTACCAGCTAACCATTTTTTGTGGATTTTCAACAGACTTTACAGACTTAAGCTGTGAGAATGCTTTGGTATTCCATCCCCTCACGGCCCCAGTTTTCGGAGATGCAGATAAGTTTCAGTTGGCAATAACTCTAAATTCTCTTAGTGGCACACAAGATAATTGGATTAGTTAATATCATTTCATGACATTTATTTGTAGAGTTGACACTTGATATGGTTCCTGGCAGCTCTTTTAAGACTTCAACTAACTTGTTATTACTCTTTCGAAGTCAACTATGTTAATAAAGGTCCCCGGACCCGGTGTTCAGAAATGAAGAGCTCTCATGGTAATTGTTTTACACAGTATTTATTCCACATCCATTTTAGGACATCACTTACTTCCTGCTTGTTAGTTTATACAGTACTTTATCTTGGAAAATGTTTACTTGACATGTTTAAAACTAAATAAAGTCTGTGGTACTGGTATACTGGTATGTTGATGTTGCTTGTTAGCATGAGAATTAGACAGCAATATTTCCAACCCTCATTTGATCTATTTTTTAAAGTAACAGTCTGTTATTCGTAAATCAGCTCTCGTTTGTTCTTTACATTATTTAATTTTCGATTATATTGTAAGTAATGCATGAATATAATATACCTAAGCTATGTAAGGGTGGTAAATAAAGAAAACTCCATGGATACTATAAATGGCAATACACGGTGGAAGCATGGAGCATTATATTTGCTCTTTAGTTCCCAAAACTCCATAAACATCAGGCAGTGCTTCACTATTATTATTTGCTTCTAGGTTATCTTTTTTCCTGTACTCATTCTTAGACATCTTCCTTTGCATATCTTCCGCTAACATATACTGAATTAACTTGAATGGTGCCGCATGGAAACTTCTGTTGCATTTGAAATGGAGTATATATGTGTTATAAATGTTTATAAAGAATGAACTTGGTGTAGGACGCTTGGAGAATGTGGAAGTTAAAGGTAGCGGATGGAGGGACCGATCCTTACATATATAGCACAAATAACTTTGTGGGAAGGCAAGTATGGGAATTTGACCATCAAGAAAAAGACCCTAAAAAACTAGCCCAAGTTGAAGCTGCTCGTCTCAACTTCTACAATAACCGCTATAATGTCAGATCAAGCTCTGACTTACTCTGGCGCATGCAGGTATGTATGCAGTCTCATTGTGTATAAATTATAGATGTTTGGCCAGCCAGTTTGTTAATGATGTGCTTTGTGTCCTGCAAAAGTTAATGGATGAGAAAAATTTCCAACAAAGTATACCACAAGTAAAAGTTGAGGATGATGAGGATATAACGTATGAGACGGCAACATCATCCTTGAGAAGGGGTGTTCATTACTATTCAGCTATTCAGGGTAGTGATGGGCACTGGCCAGCTGAACATTCTGGCCCTTTGTTCTTCATGCCTCCTTTGGTATATATTCCAACAACACTTCTTAGAGTTCTTATTCATGTTTCTGAGTTTCATGCTTTTATCATGTTTGTTAAATGCATCCATAGGTCATGTGCCTTTACATTACTGGGCATCTCAATACCATATTTACAGAAGAACACCGCAAAGAAACCTTGCGCTACATTTACTGTCACCAGGTGGGTAGACTACGTTTGGTACCAATTTATTCCTTCAGAGTAGAGCTGTAAAATGAAAGGCAAGAAGTTAACAAAAAATTGAGGGTTACGATTTTGGACAGAGTATTTCTTTTTTCTATACGCCCCTTTTCATTTTAAAATTGATCAAAATGTTATGATCCAACCCCCAGACCCTTTTGAATGTAACGGACAACAGCGGGCGCAAAACTGATATGAATTCAAATACCTGTATATGTGAAAAGGCCGTAAACTGTTTCATTTTATTCTACTTGATTAGTTTATGTTTTTATTATCCAGAATGAAGATGGTGGCTGGGGGCTCCATACTGAGGGTCACAGCATTATGTTCTGTACAGCTCTTAATTACATATGCATGCGCTTGCTTGGAGAGGGGCCTGAAGGAGGTAAGAACAATGCTGTTTCAAGAGGAAGGAAATGGATCCTTGATCATGGTGGTGTCACAGCCATCCCATCTTGGGGAAAGACCTGGCTCGCGGTATATATCATTTTGAAATCATGAAATTTATTTGCAAATATAGTGTGTGTCTGATTGTATATATTTTTGTTTGTTAAGATTTTGGGGTTGTATGAATGGGCTGGATGCAATCCCATGCCCCCAGAGTTTTGGCTTCTTCCCTCATATTTTCCTGTTCATCCAGGTACTTGCACCATCTTTATAAGATTTGCGACGCAGCTAGTTAAGCAGAGTACTATTATCAACTTTGTCTTGCGAGTCTTAATACATATATTGTTGTAATGAAGCCAAAATGTGGTGCTACTGCCGCCTGGTATATATGCCAATGTCATACATGTATGGTAAAAGGTTCACAGGGCGTATCACTCCACTCATCCTTCAACTAAGAGATGAAGTTCATACTAAGCCTTACACCAAGATCAATTGGAAAACGACGCGGCATTTGTGCTGCAAGGTAGATTGCAGCTACCCAACCACTCGAATTAAATTTTTTATATCTAAACTGGTATAGCAGCTTTAAGTCATTATCATAATGCATTATCACATTTATAGGAGGACATGTACTATCCACATCCGAAAATTCAAGACTTGTGTTGGGACACTCTTTATATTACCACTGAACCTCTCCTCACGCGCTGGCCATTCAATAAATTGATCAGGGAGAGAGCTCTGCAAACGACAATGAAGCATATTCACTATGAAGATGAAAACAGTAGATACATCACTATTGGGAGTGTTGAGAAGGTATATAATTTTGCAAACCCATAAGGAGATAAATTGTTTTGAATATTTTCACAAACTTGACCTATCCGACCTGCTTTTCCCTAGTCATTGTGCATGCTTGCTTGCTGGGTTGAGGATCCAAATGGGGATTCTTTCAAGAAACATTTAGCTAGAACACAAGACTTTTTATGGGTATCCGAAGATGGAATGATGATGCAGGTAATTTATGGAGATATCAACAAGCTCGTATATCAGAATTACTGCAAAAATAACTAAAAATATATTCAGAACTCTAAAATAATACATAAATTTGAATCTGCAGAGTTTCGGAAGTCAGCTATGGGATGCAGCTTTTTCCATCCAAGCACTTTTAGCTTGCGACATGACCGACGAAATTGGAGGAACACTGGCAAAAGGATATGATTTCCTCAAGAACTCTCAGGTATGTCGTTTATGTACTCTTTCAATTAGACTGAATATCATTTAAAGAAGTATAAATCATAAGTTTCTTCTGTATTGGGGATATCCACAGGTAAAGGACAACCCTTCTGGTGACTTCAGGAGTATGTACCGTCACATATCAAAGGGAGGTTGGACATTTTCGGATCAAGACCATGGATGGCAGCTTTCCGATTGCACCGCGGAAGCCTTGAGGGTTGGTTATCTCAGATCATTGTATTAATTATATCATTCAATTAAGGTGTCATTTATTTGTAATAATAAAAATATTTTCCTTGATTTACTGGCAGGGTTGTCTTCTGTTCTCTACGATGCCATCTGAGATTGTGGGTGAGAAAATGCCACCAGCCAGGATATATGACGCAGTTAATGTTATTCTTTCTCTGCAGGTAAAACTTTGTTTTGAAAGTTGATAATTTACTTCTTTCATTGGCATAATGCCAATTTTTATTATATTTCATAGTTAATTCTTCGTTTTATTCATACCAACAACTAACGGCAGAGCAAGAATGGAGGATTTCCAGCCTGGGAACCAACGACTGCGCCAGAGTGGTTAGAGGTACCGTTGCCAAACCCTCAAGTAGCTTGCTTATATGCTACTTTTCAATTGTGTCACCAAATAATTTCCTTATCGCTTCACATTTTTTCAGCTTATGAATCCTACTGAATTTCTTGAGGGCATCGTAATTGAGCACGATTATGTTGAATGTGCTGGGTCATCAATAAAGGCTTTAGCACTTTTCAGAAAATTATACCCTGGACATCGGAGAAAAGAAGTAGACACATGTATTAAAAATGGGGTAAAGTACATAGAAGACATGCAGATGTCCGATGGGGGATGGTAACTACCTTTTACTTCTTTTGCTTAATTTTATGCTATTAGAAAGGTCCTTAACTCAATCTCTACCTAACAATATGCAGGTATGGGAAGTGGGGAGTATGCTTCACCTATTGTGCATGGTTTGCACTTGGAGGTCTGACAGCAGCTGGAATGACCTACAATAACTGTGAAGCAGTCCGCAAAGGTGTTGATTATTTGCTAAAAATTCAGCATGATGATGGTGGATGGGGAGAAAGCTACAGATCTTGCCCTGAAAAGGTACCCAAAATATTATGACCAGATGCGTGACTCAACCATCAATGTTCTGGTTATTATGATTACCCCATGCTTATTGAGGAATCATTTATGATTTTTTTCATCCCTACTATCACTTATCCTTTTTAAGAGACTTGGTTATTTCATAATTATTCGACATTTTTGTTAACACACTCCTTTACCTGGTCTTTTTTGGATAGAAATATGTTCCTCTGGAAGGCAACAGGTCAAATCTAGTTCACACTGCATGGGCTTTACTTGGTTTGCTTGAGGCTGGACAGGTACTTGGTTTACTTTCATTTCATAATAATTTGATCCGGTTTTCCTTTTTTGCAACACATTGATATTGCATCAATTCTTACATAAAGAGTGGATTCAACTGAGTTGTACCCCCTTACAGATGTTCTCAGTGTACTAAACTGAAAAATTCATATTCTGATAGGCTTTACGAGATACAGCTCCTCTTCATCGAGCAGCAAAATTACTGATTAATATGCAACTGGAAGATGGAGATTATCCCCAACAAGTACTAAACTGTCTTTATGTTGATTATTCATAAGAATGAAAAGCATGTACTGATATTGTATTACCTAATTGCAGGACTTAACTTCAGTTTTCATGAGGAACTGCATGTTGCATTGTCCTTTATACAGGAATATTCCTTTATGGGCTCTGGCTGAATACAGAAAGCGAGTTCCTCTTACATCCAAGGCAACCAAATTCATATAGCAAGAAAGTATTTGAAGTTGGTAATAAAGTGTTAAAGAATGAGTACACTCTATCAGCTTATTACTGCATATCCATATATCTTTTATAATTGAGGTTATTGACAATTCCCCGTTACACAAAATATGCAGTTTATTCTCATTTGTTATTTTCAGCATTTGCCTATGTTGTTGGAACATTGCACTGTCAAATATTAACTATAATATTCAAATGAAACACAAAATACATATAATTTACTTATCATATACAGAATAAATGTGTAGAGTAAGTAGACACTGCATTTATGTGTAGAGTACGTAGATACTGCAGTGTTACATTTTTTCTGGGCTGACCAGAAAGAATGATAATTCAAAGACTGAGACTATGATAATCAGATGAATTGGTTGAGAAATCCCAAGTGAGCGAAGAGTTCAGTATTCTAGACAAGCTTGTTACAATCTCATCCATACCTGGTCTGGAAGAAGGATTATGATTCGAACACTGATCAATCAGATGTGCCACCAGAATAGCGAGTTCAAGAGGGTAGTCATCTCCCAGAGAAGGGTCAATCATTTCTTTCAAATTCTCACCCTTATCTTCTTCGTGCAGCACCGGTTTTAATATTTCTGCCATTGCTCTCTTTTCCTTTGTGTACAAGGCATCAACAGGTTTTCCGGTTAGAACTTCAAGCAAGAGAATCCCAAATGCGTATACATCTAGCTTAGTTGAGATCAACCCATTTTCTAAGTATTCAGGTGCCATGTAGCCTTTGGTTCCGACAATGTGCCTTGTTAGGACAAATTTACCATCTTCCCCTTCTGCTGATCTCACCATATCAAAGTTGGCAATCTTGGCCCTGAAATCGCTGTCTAGGTACACACTGCTGCATTTTACATCCTGGTGGACGTGGGGTGGAGTTGTGTAGCTGTGGAGATAGTTTAGGCCCATAGCAACATCTAAAGCAATTTGTATTCTCTGCGTCCAAGATAATGTTTTTCCATCACTGGTGTTCCCAAAATCCAATCACTCAGCGGTCCATTGATTGCGTACTCATATATCAGATATGAATCACCCCGGCTGAAACAGTATCCGGAAAGCCGAATCAAATTAAGATGATTTAATTTGTTCAGTATGTTAATCTCCTTTGTTACATCTCCACTCATTTTCTTGATAGCAGCATAATCCTTATTGAAGATCCCTCGATAAACATTCCCTTTAATCAGACAATCAGGGCTAAAGTCATTGGTTCCTGCTTGCAGCTCTTTGAACGTGTACATTTTCAGCGACTGAGAAATACTTGCTAAGCTCTCCATAAAGTCAATAGATTGCGACTCTTCTTCAAATTTCTTACCACTTGGTTTATCAAACAATTCAAAGCTTTCTGATTCAGCATCTTTGTCAGATCTCTTTCTCCTCCTAGCTTTGCAGCACACAAAAATACCAATGGATCCCAAAATACCAACCCCTACGACAACTCCAACAACAATATAAACCCATGTTAAATTTGACTTGCCGCCCGTGGAAGTGACTGTTGGCGGTGGAGGTGGTGGAAGAGAAGAAGGCGGGGAAGCATCAGTCTGAGAAACATTGGGTGTTGTTGCTAAAGGAACCAGAAACGTCGTAAAAGGATATATAAGCGAACTAGCTAATTCATTAGCTTCACGCGTTAACGAATCATTTGCACTGAAGCGAGCACTGATGATCGAAACTTCATCACCACTAGCAATCAAGTACGTCAGTAAATACTTTATCCCAGACCTCTGCTGACTCACCGTAGGACAAGCGCACCTAGTGGGACTGTGATAGTTGTTCCACTGAGCAAATTAGTAGCTGAAACAGTGTTCTGCGCTTGGAGAGTCTGGCACGTTGTAAGGGCTTCGAAAGTACTGTTAGCAATGGACAAATAAGTATTACCCTTCACGACTAAATACGTTGTGTTCTTCTGATAATATGCACCTGCCCAAGTATCAACATCATCTAATTACTTCATGGCACTTACAAAATAAAGCTTCAGACAAACAAAAAACTACCGAATCCTAAAAGCACATGACTGATCAACATTAACTGTTTGTGGAAAGTGTAAATCTTTAAACACGAAAAAATATATGTTACCTGAGCAAGAGCAAGTGATAGGCACAATGACCAACTTATTAGTCTGGATAACATCAGATTCAGCGACAGAGTTGATCTTAGCGACTGCAGCTGGATCAGCACTGAGCAGCTTAGAAATTGAAGCAACTGAATTGTAAGGGGGTAATGATCTGAACACAAGGTAAGATTGGCAGCTAGGGGTGACTCCATTGCAAGTGTAACCAAATGATGAGCTGGTGTTATCCATGTTAGAGCAGGCTGTAGTCAACTTGCCAACGTATGGCTGCTGAGCTTGAACCATAACAAGATTCAAAATTGATGATAGGATTAGGATGGAGATGATATTGGAAGCCAAACCCATCATCGGAATTGTGAGATTTTTGCGCTGGGGTAGAGATTGGGGATTGTTATTGAAAATGAAAGGAAGCTGACGCGGTGTGGGATTGAATTGAATTGAAAAAGTTGACTTTGAGGGTTATGGAGACGCTACTCTTCTGCTGCTGCGGTGTGGGATTGAATTGAATTGGTGTCGTGTTTGACCTGGTACAGCCGCCATAGTCAAATATTCTGAGCTTCCAAATTGAATTGGTCAAACTGACTAGAGCTTTGCAACCGACAGAACATCATCTTAAAACTTGTCTAGGGTTCAGTTGCGTTTTGGTAAATTCATATCCCAAAAAAAATCGATTTTTACAGATGAGTTCCACTATTTAACCATTGGCAAATGCAAATTGAGTGGACTATTCAGTAGAAGCAAACAAAGAAATTACCCAAGTGGGCAGGTGTGGAATTTTACAGAATTCTATTCTTTTGACCACCTCACAATTCAACGAAGACTTTTAAAATCAATTTCGACATGCACCATCTTCAATTCTAAAGTGCCTACATAATGATCGTATTGGTTTGGTTTCCTTACGATCTCACTCTACACTTTATTTTTTAGATGAATTATTTGAATTTTTCGTATAATTATATTTGAAATTTATGTAAATGAAATCGTAGAAATCACAAATCATGTAGGAATCTCACCATCATAGATAATCATTCCTTTCACAAATCACAACAATTCCACCCAAACACTTCAAATTTCCAAACTACCATTAATAATATACAATATTTATATTTAAAGACATCATTTTCAATCCCAATTCAATTGTTTTAAGCTGAAGACAAGAAATAATATAAAGAAAAATTAAAGTGTAATTTTTGTTGTTTATGAAGAGAATTCCACTGACAGAGGGGAGGCCTTATCTGATTCTGGTGTGGACGACGAAGACCGACTGATACGTCAAATGACGGACCTCTGAAATCGACTCTTTTGTCTCTATTCCGTTTTATTCTCCGGCCGATTCGGTTTCATTGATCACTACGGTTATGCTTCCTCTTTCCCAAGGTATTGAACTTCACTAAATCTCATGCCTCTGCGGTCCAGTTGAATTTTTGGAGTTTAGATAAACTGATTATCAACCTTAACTGTTTATTTGTTTAGTTGTGTAGTTGATAGATTTCTAAGTTGAACATGGGTAAAGATGAAGCGGAAGAAGCGGAATTTCTTCCAGTTATGACTACTGTGAAAGTATGTTTATATTTGACCTCGACACGTTTGCATCTTGATTTTTCTTGACTTACATGTACATGGATTTAAATGTTTGAGGTTGGAATTTCAGGTGCATCGTTTACTTTGTACGGAGGTTAAGACGTTGGTTGATCAAATATCATATATTTTACCTAAGATAGAAGCTGCAAGACCCGGATGTTCGTCAGGTGTACAAGCCCTATGCCAACTAAGTCGTGCAAATGAAAAATCCAAGTCATTTCTTGTGTCTTGTTGCGAGTCCAGCAAACTTTACTTGGTGCGTGCTTTTTTAATCTCATGGCCTTAGAGTAGGGTTGCATGTTTTGACTATGCCTGTTTGACGATTTCAATTGATGACCCATCTTATATGTTTAGGCAATCCGAGGAGATGTGAATGTATCTCGATGTGACAGATGGAGAAACCTGATGGAACAAACCTTAACGCAAATTCAAAATTTGGTTCCTGTATTACTTAGCGCCGAGGTTTGTGTTTTCTTGATCATATTTTTGGCTTGACTAGTTTCATTACATTAAATGTCAGTATGAAGTTTGTGCCATTCTCAATGGTATTGTTCTACTCCGTTGTCAGTGTAGTTAAATATGATAGCTTTGCAGATATCTCATGTACTTGATGTTATAAGGACTGTGACATTAACATTGGACTCATATGAAGAAGAAGCAGGAAATGCTTTGCGAGAATTGATATACCACAACGCATCTCACCCTGATTTAGGAGCTAAGTATGAGGTAGATGCTCTTAAAGTCGCTGCGTCAAGACTTCATATTAATTCCCCAAAAGGCTTGTTAGTGGAGAAACGATCAATTAAAAAAATGCTCAATATAGTCTCTGATAGTGAGTTGAAAAAGAGGGAATTACTGGTGTACCTCTTAGGAATCCTCACGAAGCATGGTAATTCAATGGTCGGAGAAAAGAATGTCACGTTATCTCCTCCACATAAAACGTTCAATACATCTGCAACGCACTATATTTTCCTGAACCGCATAAATCTAGCAGGACTAAAAAGCAGAAACGCTGCGATGAGGATTTGATACAGAAGAACCAGATGACTGCAGATTCACCACCCAATGAATTTACTTGCCCCATTTCTTCCAGAATAATGTTTGATCCTGTCGTGATTGCATCTGGGCAAACTTTTGAAAGAATGTGGATAGAAAAATGGTTTGCTGAGGGTCATTTTACTTGTCCAAAAACAAAGATGAGGCTATCAAATCTTTCTTGGACCCCAAATACGGCCATTAAGGACCTAATTTCCAAATGGTGCCTGGCACGTGGCGTAACCGTTCCTGATCCAAGCATAGCGCCAGATTTTGATGTTTGTTCTGCATCCTTTGCAAGTCTTGCGAGTTCATTTACAAGTTTACATCTTTCGAATGATATGAGTAATTTTTCAATGGATTCTCTTGGTAGTTACTCCTCTGAATCAGAAGTATCACAAGGGAAGCTGTCCAATTTGCGGAGACTGATGCCTTCTCATACTGATAGTGATTCTCCTAGATGTCAGTCTGGGGCCACCTCACCAGAGGGGATTCTAGAAAAGCTTTCTAAGCTTCCTTTCTACTCTTGGGAATCTCAACTTCAACTTATTGAAGAAGCTGAAACAGACCTGAAATCTCATGATGGATCGTTGAAGGGTAAATCTTCTTCTAGTTTTGTGGAGACAATTACTAGATTTCTCAAGGATGCATGTGACTTTCATGACCTGCAAGCTCAGAAGGCTGGAACTCAATTACTGTTGACATTTTTAAGAAAGGAAAGGTAACTTGATACATCTTTTGTTGTTTCATGGCACTTTCATGAATCTTTTTACATTATGTGATTTTATTAAAAGGCGTTTTTGTAAGGGATTTTTTAAATTTCTTATTATTAAAAAAGATTATACACTTTTTGAAATGTGTATGCAGACCAATTCATTGTAACTAGTTATTCTGTAAATAATTGTACTTTTTTTGTTTCAGGAACGAGATAACTAAGTTGTTTGAAGATGTTTACATTGTACTGGCTGATTTGTTGAACTCCAACTCAACAGTTGAAGTTCTGGGTGTTATTGAAGTTCTTTCTGGTCATAAGCATTGTAGATCAAAACTTGTTGCTTCCGGTGCTCTTAGATTCTTGGTCAGTGCACTTGGCAGCTCCGAAGGTGAACTACATGATCTGGCTGTCAGAATATTATACAATTTTTGCTTAGACGACGAGAGTCATTCAGAGATTGTTGCCTTGGAACCCATCCCAAAACTGATCTGCTTCTTGAGAAACGATTCGCTTGCGAAGTATGCTATATTCATCATGAAAACTTTGTGTTATCTGGAAGAGGCTCGGGTTTCCATTGCCGAAACAGCAGAATGCATCACATCTATTGTAGAACTACTTGAGACAGGCACTTGCGAGGACCAAGAAAATGCTGTGTTTATTCTCCTTTCCTTGTGCAATCAACATGCTCACTGCTGTCAGAAAGTCATGAAGGAAGGAGTCATCCCTGCCCTTTTCAACATTTCCATCAACGGGAATAGTAAAGGAAAAACATATGCTACAGAACTACTCTGCCTCTTGAGGGACACTGACTTCACAGACGAGCTTGTACAACATGATGAGTCCGATCACCACCAGCAAATTAGCTATTCTTACGAAAACCCATCACCCAAATCAGAAAATCCAACCTACAAGGCAGATAACCCAACTACCAAACCGTCTGGATTCTTTGGCAAGGGATTCAGAAAACTTAGTAAATCGAGTTTCTTGGGTCTAAAGAGGAACAAATGACAAGATTTGTAGTACTCCAGCTCTGCCTAACTTCTCACAATCCCATGCTATGATTATTTGTTGTAGTAGTAGTAGTTAGCTCTTTTGTGTGGGAAGCAGGAAATGAATGGCTTCTCTTCTCCATCCAAAATGTGGTATTGTATAAATTTTTGTAACACTCTATTTATCTACAGGAAAGAAGAACATGTACATAACATAAGCACCATATTGCATAATTAGATTAATTTTTATTAAAAATTTATTTAATTACTTTTTTATTAATTATTAAATTTTGACCCTCTTGTCATCGGAAGCAATACTACGTCGTTTCACGATTCAACAGCACGGAGTCTGAATTTGAATATCCAACCCTGCAAAGAGAGTTACCCGAAGCTTCATCGGATCTCGCAAATATGGCGACGGACTCATCCGACGGCGAAGAGGAGTTGGGGAAGCAACTAATCGGAGGCGTCCCGACGCTGACGGTGGAAGAGGATCTACGAGAGATGGGAAAGAAAGCGGCATGGAGCGTCAGCTCTTGCAAGCCCGGTAATGGCGTCTCCGCTCTTCGTGATGACAATCTCGAAACTTATTGGCAGTAAGTAAAAAAAGCCACGCCCACTAGGTTCTTATCTTAATTTCACAAACCCTAGACTAGATTGATGGTGCTGTGACTCTAATGACTTTGTTGAATTGATTTTTTAGGTCTGATGGTGTGCAGCCTCATCTTGTTAATGTCCAGTTTCAGAAGAAAGTCAAATTGCAGGTACGCTTTTTTACACTTCTACTAGTTAGCTTATTAATTAGTACGAGTAGTTTTAAAAAGTGTTTCTTGTGTGCGTTGTGTTTGCCAGTTGGTGGTGATATATGTTGATTTTAAGTTGGACGAGAGTTACACTCCCAGTAAGATCACAATCCGTGCAGGTGATGGTTTCCATAATTTGAAGGTAATTCCATACTAATTTGCAGTTTGATAGTGTTTAGTTCATTTGATTATGTTTTGTTTTTTAAGCAAGTGTATTATGATTACAGGATATAAAAACGGTGGAGCTTCTGAAACCGACGGGTTGGGTTTATATATCTCTATCTGGTAACGAGCCTCGGTAAGCTACCCAACTCAAGTTTCCCTTCTTGTATGAATTGGCTGCTGTTTCTAATTAGAAAGTTTAGAGATTGAACAAACGGGGTAGAGATAGTCTCCTTTTTTATGAAAGTCATAGAGGCTTGAGGTTCTCAAATGCAAGATAGTGTGCATACTCTCCAAATAATTTTAACTTTAGTTCAATATGTCAGTGAATTGTAAGTGCTCCTGCTCTGATATGGCTTTAATAATTGTATAATGGATTGTCACTGCCAAATCCGCCTTAGTTTGCCTGATGTCTACTTTTCATTTGATATTTACTGAAAAAAGTACTTGCAGGGAAACATTTGTAAATACATTTATGCTTCAAATTTGCATTGCATCAAATCACCTTAATGGGAGGGACACACATGTGCGTCAAATCAAAGTATACGGCCCTCGACCGTAAGTAATTATTTCCAAAGGACGCTCGTCATTGTCGTGCTATAATGGCTAGTTGTACTGAACAATGCGTCTCCTTGTTTTATTCAGGAATCCCATTCCTCATCAGCCCTTTCAGTTCACATCAAGAGAATTTATTACCTACTCATGTGTACGATGATGCATCATTTAACATCAAGTGGGAGTTCAGAACTCTTACCTCTGAATCAGTTCAACAGACTCTTGCCTTTTCTCAATGTACTCCTAACAAAGCACTTTTTAGTGTGATTTACTTTATATATATTATACAATCGTATAGCGTTTAGCCGTTTAGCTCATATCACTCTCGGCAAATATATTCACTAAGCTGTCAACTATAGAGTTGGGGCAGTCCCACCTTTCTCAATGGCAATGGCAATGGCAACCTAGGCAGGAGCTCCAATTCAGCTTTTACGGTTTTTATTTATATATTTTATTATAATGCAACAAATTTAGACTTTTAAATGTAACAATTCAGATAAATAAAAGTAAATAAACTGAACAAATGAGCATGAAATATAGCTACGTCGTTTTGGTATTAGCGACGAGGTTGTTCGTCGTTGAAGATGAGGTGGAATGGAGTACTGAGGCTTGGGGTTGGGGGAGTTGCCTTGACTCGGATCGGAACCCTAATTCATTTTCATTTCTTGACATCTGGGGACTGCAGTGACGCCATCGATCAGGGAGACTCGATGGGGACGTTAGGGAAGGCGATCTATAGTGTCGGATTTTGGATCCGTGAAACTGGGCAGGCGCTCGATCGATTGGGCTGCCGTCTTCAAGGCAATTACTACTTTCAGGAACAACGTAAAGTCCTCCACTTTCTACATTATGTTTTATTTATTGATCGATGTGGAACCCTCGCCATTGAATGATCATTCGATTGAGTATATGTGGTTGCTGTGTGCAGTTTCAAGGCATAGGACTCTTATGAATATATTCGACAAAGCACCTGTTGTTGATAAGGATGCATTTGTTGCTCCTAGTGCATCTCTTATTGGGGATGTGGAAGTGGGCCTCTTCTATTTGGTATGGTTGTGTTGTAAGAGGTGAGCTATGTTTAATGCAAACCTGCGCACATTTCATGTTAATAGTAAAGATTTTCCTTTTTCATACATATAGAGAGGCATTGCTTGAGTTTTGGATATGGAGTTTTTGCTTTTGTTGTAGTTATTAAAAATTTAAATTGCATTACACACAAGTATCAACAAATCTTCACTTAGACATTAGGAATTATCATAGATTTCACGGAGAAGTTCAAGAAAAGGCCCGAATGCTCTCTTTAGAATCACTTATGATCCAAATTGCCAAAATGATTAGTACGGGGCATTAAAGTATTGATAAATTTCCTTTGTCTTCTTGAACGAATGTGTGTTGTCAAGTGTTATAGCATCCCTTGAAGTATAATAAACAGCGTTGCACTGTTTGCTTGATGTTGGAATATAACAAAATGTTTGGCAGGCCTTTCAATGCCATTATTCTCAAATCTCAATCACTGCCATTCCCTTTTTAACTCCCTTTTATGATATTTATAGAAACAAAATATATATTGTTTGCTTCTTAATTTCTTTCTAACAAATTTTAATGAAGCAGGTGATGCAAACAGCGTCTCCATTGGCTCTGGAACAAATATACAAGATAATTCTCTTATTCATGTGGCGAAATCCAATCTAAGTGGGAAGGTTTTACCCACTATTATTGGTAACAATGTCACTGTGGGTGAGTAATGTGCAGTCAGCATGTTTGCAAAGGTTTTTATTCAGCATATTGCACCACTATACTGATTTTACATTTTTATGTCACAGGTCACAGCGCTGTATTACATGGATGTACTGTTGAGGATGAGGCATTTGTTGGAATGGGTGCGACCCTTCTAGACGGGGTGTATGTGGAGAAACACTCGATGGTTGCTGCAGGGGCACTTGTAAGGCAAAACACAAGGATTCCATGCGGAGAGGTTTGATATTCAACCATTGCTTGCGCCTCTTAATTTTTTGTTGGCTTTATTTGGACTTTAAAAAGGGTTTAAATTGCTGGTCTTGATGCCATGTTATGTCCTTAATTAGCCCACTCAATTGCAATGATCCCCATCCTAGCTTTAGTTGGATGTTTCGTTAGAAACTTTGGGAGATTGTATTCCCAGAGTTCATCCATTTCATTCAGATAATTTTATATCATTTTGGCATGGCAGGTCTGGGGAGGAAACCCAGCAAAGTTCCTGAGGAAGCTGACAGAAGAAGAGATGGCTTTCATCACCCAATCTGCCGCAAACTACGCCAACCTTGCTCAAGTTCACGCAGCTGAGAATGCCAAAGGATTTGAAGAAATTGAATTTGAGAAAGTACTTCGCAAGAAGTTTGCCCGTCGTGATGAAGACTATGAGTCAATGATTGGTGTGGTACGCGAAACACCTCCAGAACTCATTCTTCCAGACAACATCCTGGCAGAGAAGCACAAAAGGCCGCATGAAACTTCCATTCGAGTCTTAAAGATAATGTTGTTGAATCAACTTTTAATGGTAGCAAAAGCTTGCCCTGAACCTCAAGTCACTTCTAATACGACGATCCCGTTTCACATTTCTTTCCAGTTCGTGTTCCCATGACACTCTTTTCATTTCTTTTCTTTACCAGGAAAGCTTGTATTTCAAGAATGTAATAAGAGAAACACCTTCAGGTCATACGTATAGGTTTCTCTGATCTATGAATGTTCCATTAATTTGTGGTCAAACTTTCCGTTGACTCACGCCACTTGTCTCCTTCCCGTTCCTCATCTATCCATGTTGGGATCCGCACCATCTAAATCCTATTCTTCTGCAAAACCAGTTCATCGTCATGGGAAGATCATGTCTGGAAACGACAGCTCAATCCCCAAAACAACGACACCGTTTCATTTCGCCAGTAATTTTAATTCCTTTTGTACCCCTATTTTTACCACTCAATGCCATAAACTTCGAAGGGTAAGTTCGTCTTTCGGTGAAAGACAAATGATGCCCTAAACTAGAATCAAATCGATAGCAACAACACAACAGCTATGGCCAACGTCGCGATGAATTAGAGAACAACGCAACGTCGAGATACCTTTTAGAGAAAAATTGCGTCAATGGATCGAAGAGTCTTTCACCGCTCCTCCCGCTTCAATAATTTTGTGGATCAGATAGGTTACTGCTTTGTTCCTCTGGCGGTTCTTGCAAGATAATTCTATAAATTTTCTCCGGATAAACGATTTGTTCAAACCATAAAGGTATTAATTCAAGGTCATTTTCAAAAAAAATCGTTCTTTTTTCATGATTGTTTGTGTAGGTATACGATGTGTTGATAGATTGGTGATGTTCAAGATCAAGAAGTTAAGAATTTGGTTAATAAATACTTATCAGACAGTTGTTGAGTTCGTCGAATTTTAGTTGACCAGATATGATCCGGATTACTGGCAGGATAAGAAAGAATAATTGATTGATATTTACATTAAGTTTTTGGACTTGAATGTTGCTTTTGAGGGTGGATTTCTTTTGACATTGTTAGAATGTGATTTACCAGGGTCATGCCAACATTTACCTCGATTGCATTGGATAGGTTGTTGGAGCCTGGAGCAATCAGATCCATGGCTTCTGATCCCAAGTCTGTTCCCCGCCCAAAAGGGGAAAAGTATAAACTGAATCGAGGAAAGAGTGTAACAGCAATGCCGAGCATAGAGAGACAAGTTTCTGAGAGGAAATATCATTGGGCTCAAATAACACCAGCTTTGTATACCACACCCGAGACCACACCGTTGCCTGATTCTCCATCATCATTCCCACCGTCACCGTACATTATTAATCACAAAAGACGTGGTCCGCGCCTGTTGAAGAGTCATTCAGTTTCAAGCGTCTCAACTGAACAACCAATGCTAGATCATGTAAATGTTAATGGATGTGCGATGGATGTAATAAACAACGTTTCCTGTGTGCCTACTGATGCTTCTCTTTCAGCTACCCCAATAATATCTCCTACTGACAAAGGGCATATGAATGGTATTTTTGAAGATAGCACGAAAGCCTTTGACAGTACGTGTTTAGGGCAAGACAGTGGTGTCAGTGAAGTGTCTAACGGAATGATCATTATGGATGCTAATAATTTCCATGCGAAGCATGTTGCAAACGGTGAAGCCTATAATCAAGTGGCTGCACAGAATGGTGTGTCCAAATCTCCATCGCTTAGTCCAGTTAGGGATGGCTCAGACGGATTTGTGGATCCACAGGAATCGTTGAGCTTTTCAAGCACTTGTGAAGTGGAGGATGATATCTGTATGGATAGCTCTGTGAAACTCCCTACACCAGGGGCGGAGTTCTTTGATGCTTGGGAAGGTATTCTTGTGGTTTTCTGTTTCATTATCTTCCCATTTTTTGTTCGATCTATCTTTTTCATGTCATGTTAGGGAAGTTTCCATTATCCATATCCTGAGTTTATTTCCTCCATTTTTTACTTTTTGCATATGTGCAGACATAATTGTTTGTACATTGACAAAAACATTTTATGCGTCTGAATATTATTAAATTCAGTTTCATGGCTCCTGTAATCGCTGTCTGCAGAAAAAACTAAGTGCAATATTTGATCGATAATTTTCTTACCATAAATCAGTCATAGTTCATGATTCCTAGAATCTCCATTCCTGATGCTCACTAGTTTGCACATATTTGTCAACCATTTTTGAACACAACCAGTTTCAGTTATCATTCTTTGTTTTAAAAACCTTTTAATCACTTTTGGAAGTGTTTTTCTTGCTCAGAACTATCCTCTGAAGGTGGGACAGCTGCATAATCGTGATTATGAATCTGAATTACGCGAAATGAAGTTGAGTTTATTACTAGAGGCAGAAAAACGTAAGCAAATAGAAGATGCTGTTAATAACCTGCAAATGGCATGGGAAAAGATTAGAAAAGAGTTATCTCAAGTGGGCATTATGCTTCCTTTATGTCTCTCGCATGCTGTGGGGGAAGAACATTCTTCATATAATATGGAAGATGTCTCCCAACAGGTCCATGTTGCTCGGTTTGTTTCACAATCTATAGGAATGGGATTGGCTAAAGCAGAGGCTCAGGTTGAGCTGGAAGCTCAACTCGAAGCAAAAAACTTTGAAATCGCCAGATTATGTGACCGGCTGAATTACTACGAAACAGTCAACAGAGAAATGTCTCAGAGAAATCAGGAATCTATAGGTACGAACAATCTACCTCTCTGCATTTGTTATTCTTTGTAAGGATTATTAAGTACCATTAAGAACGAGCTTGCAAGTGGTTTCATTTGAGTCAAACAACCATCTGATGTTATGTAAGAGTCGATAAGCCTGATTGTTATACTTAAACACTCTTAAAGCTCACTGTTTTAATTGCCTTGCAATATAAACAATCTTCTGTTATACAAGAATGGGGCAGAAAATCAGTAGACAGTCATTTTGAATATCATGTTGAAATCTTTTTATTGTGTACATCATGTTTCATGTCATCTCATTTGGGTTTCTTTACACTGTGTACTCTGTTGATTTCTTATACCAAGTTTTTAAACTGACGTGCTCTACAGAACTGGCTCGTCGTATGAGGCAAGAGAGTAAGAGAAAGAGAAGATGGGTTTGGGCATCAATTACTGCTGCAGTCACCATTGGATCTGTAGCCGCAGCATGGGAGTACATCCCAGCTAGCAAGGGGTCAAGATCATCTTCAGCAAACCATTTGGAAACACATGGAAACAACCCAGCTCAAAACTGACAAGCTCCCACCCCTTGAAATAACATGCCATATCATCAAGCAGACTATCATCGATGCCACATTCCACATTTCCTGGATGGCCAAATGCAGACTAGCTAGCTAGTTCGAACGACCAATATGTGAATATCAACCTTGAATGTCCGATTAATAAGTGGATTGTTGCTCGAGGTCTTATCTGTTAATCTGAGATATGGTTATCAACCATAAAAGTAATGTTTTAATATTAAGATTTGAGAGGATATGATGCTAGTGCTTGCATTGTTATGTTGCATATACTTTCTGCATACTTTTTTGTACTGCAGGCTGGCTGTATGAGCTATAACTTTTAGCTGATTAACAAAGCATAGTGCTTACTGCTGAACAAAAGCTAAAGATGCGTATCAATGGTGCGATTAGTGCAACCAATGCGAGCATATGCTTCGCAGTTTGGCTAAAGGACAAGACTTACTGAGGTGTGCGTTTACTTAATCATATCACCAAGTTCATATTGCATCTGTTTGGAAATATGACGCGAAAAAGACACTAAGAGAAAGGCAAAAGGTCGTGTCATAATGATCTGATCTGCAATTCTGCATCATCCATACACTAATGTGTGATGCCTTTTAAATTCTTTAAAGCATGCATATGGCTAATGGGCATATAGTATATATGGTTTACTACCTATAAATTGTGTGTTACTTCCTATAACCAAAAGCCTCTTGCATTGACAGATTTCAGCTGCGTATACTGTTAAATTAATGTCTGGACATCATGTCTCCGGTCATCAGTGAGATTCTGCTTTCTGGGTTTATGATACATTCCACACTCCGTCGAATCCGTTTAGTACAATCCTTGTCTGTTGTGTTCCTCTACTGGTTTTACAACTTCTCATGAAACACCAAATCCTAAAAACAGATTCCTGAATACTAAGCTGCTGCTACTTGGTTTCTTTCTCGCACTATATATTATCTAACTCTGTCTCTTAGTTTTCTCAGCTCTGCTGAATGGCTTCATCACCAACAACAGTTCTGTTGGATCGAAATGTGAAGAAACGAAAGTTGTCCAACCGCGAATCAGCCAGGAGATCAAGGATCCGCAAGCAGAATCACGTTCAGGAGCTGGTCTACGAGTTTGATCAACTCCAAAAACAGAAACAGCAACTGGAGGCAAACTTGAGCCTCACCAGACAGCTCTGCATGAATATGGAAGCAGAAGCCTCAGTCATGCAGGCTCAGATGGCAGAACTAAGTTACCAATTAGCCTTTCTAAATGAATTCAGCATTTACACGATGTCCATTAAATCCTGTCTACAAATTTGAGCATCTCAGCTTCTGCTGACATTTTCATGTAGTGAACAAGTCTGTATCTTCAATTAAAAAGGTCTCCCAAGGTTAATTAAATCTAAGATTAACATATTTAAGATAAAATATGAAAGTGGAATCTTTTTAATAATCAAGATTTTAAATTAAATGCATTATATATTGTTCGTTTTATACAAATTGATTTACTATCTAAATTTACTGATTTGCATGCAAGCATTAATGTCACACGTGTTAAACTTCAAGCTTGTAAGAATTGCAACGAGTGTAAAAACTACGTTATTAAGACATAAAGTTTAATAAAATACTGTCAGATTTCAACTCTCAAGGTTAAATTAATTTATTTCTATTTTAGTGTGATTAATCAAAAAAACATGTTATTCATTTACGCTTATCGATAATAATAATAATAATACCAAGAATGTAAAGAATAAAAACATTCTTTGTATTGATTATGTTTCAAATTACAATGCATTTTACTACTTTAAATCCAACCTAATCAATCAAAGAAAAAAGTCTTGGTTTTAAAATGTATTTTATTAAATTAATATTTCTGATTAATATCAATCAAGTCATATACATTTAGCAAACATCATATTTTATATTGATTTGTATGAATACAAACCTTTTTTGACTATAGTTTAGTATAAATTTTAGCTCGAAAATTGATATTAAATCAGCCTGAAAAGATACATAATCTTGGCTCATTATTATTTTCCAAGAATGAATAAATAAGTTTTGGTTTTGATTTACAACCAAATTTCTCAAAAACACAAATAGTAACAATTGATTTTTATACGAAAATTGATATGCAAACATTAATCAATTCCTTAAAATTAATTACAAAATCTTTTCATCTGGTCACCTTTCTGTCACTCTTTTCCAGCAGCATTGACTTTAATTTGACCAAATCCCAAACACATCACTCTGTCTCTTTGATTCCACATCACATACCATAACACTCGCATTTGTCTCATTTTCTTCCTCAGAAAAAAACTAGGGGAAAACCTTAAACCCCTAAACCCCGTCCAAGCAATGTCCTCTGTCGCTCTGTTCTTATGCTCTGTTCTGCTAATGGTGGTGTCGTTTCAGCTTCAACTTGCAAAATGTCGCGTCACGTATGATCACAGAGCGATTGTGATTAATGGGCAGAGAAGGATTCTCATCTCCGGTTCAATTCACTACCCCAGAAGCACCCCTGATGTACTCACTCATTAAATCCTTCCTTTCATTTCATTCAATGCTCTGTTTAATGATTTGATTATTGCAGATGTGGGAGGATCTAATACGAAAAGCTAAAGATGGTGGATTGGATGTCATCGACACTTATGTTTTCTGGAATGGACATGAACCCTCTCCTGGAATAGTAATACAAAGTTCACTTTTTTATGATTTTTGATTGTAAAGTTTTCATCTTTTTTCGAATTTGACTGCTCATTTGGCTCTCTATGTTGTTTTCAGTATAATTTTGAGGGAAGGTATGATTTGGTGAAGTTTATAAAGATCATACAAAAAGCTGGATTGTATGTTCAGCTTCGCATTGGACCTTATGTTTGTGCTGAATGGAATTTTGGGTATATAATTCTCTCTTATTATCTACTTATGCATTTCATTTTCGCTTTTGGTGTTGTGTTTATTTGTACAAATTTGTGTGCAGTGGCTTCCCGGTTTGGCTCAAGTTTGTCCCTGGCATCAGCTTTAGAACTGATAACGAGCCTTTCAAGGTAATCCCAAAGTACATATTTTGTACAATTTATGCCTCATTTGGTACTTCTTGAATCTGGTCCGATGAGGGCATTTTTTCATTTTTTGATATGGAAAATGTAGCAAGCTATGAAAGGATTCACAGAGAAAATTGTTGACATGATGAAAAGGAAAAATTATTCGAGCCACAAGGGGGTCCGATCATCCTTGCCCAAGTAAGTAACACTTTATTTGTTGATCAAGCTTGAACATGGTAGAATCAAGTTCTGTTTTTTTTCATTTTGGGGAATAAACTGAAGTTGAGTTTGGCATTGGGGGCAGATAGAAAATGAATACGGAACTTTGAGTAAGGTGTTTGGAGCTGAGGGACATAGCTACTTGAATTGGGCTGCAAACATGGCTGTTGGCTTGAAGACTGATGTTCCATGGGTCATGTGTAAACAAGACAATGCTCCTGACCCTATTGTAATTGCCTAATCACCTTCTAAATATTTTGTACAAGTATTCGGCTTATAGTAACCTGAGTTCTTCTCTTTCCTTTGCAGATAAACACTTGCAATGGTTTCTATTGTGATCAGTTCTCCCCAAATAGACCTTACAAGCCTAAAATGTGGACTGAGGCTTGGACTGGCTGGTTAGATACTTTTCAACACTGCATTTCATATTAAACTTGTAAAAAACTCATTCAATTTTACACTTTGTACTGTGAAATTGTTTGCGCAGGTTTTCTGAATTTGGTGGCACCATAACCCAGCGGCCAGTTGAAGATATGGCTTTAGCTGTAGCTCGCTTCATTCAAGGAGGGGGCTCTTTCGTCAATTATTACATGGTGGGTAACACTAAATATCCTTGTTCATTAGAATCAAAAGTAGCTAATCATCTCATTTTTTGAGCAGTACCATGGAGGAACGAACTTTGAACGAACTGCAGGAGGGCCTTTTCTTACAACCAGTTACGACTATGATGCACCCATCGACGAATATGGTGAGAATAAAAACTCAAAGGCCTTTTAGTTTTTGCCTCATCTGTCCAAATATATATTAACACAAGTTTTGTTGGTTATACTTGTCAGGTCTGCTCAGGCAGCCAAAGCACGGGCATCTGAAGGAACTTCACAGAGCTATTAAGATGTGTGAGCCAGCTTTGGTTTCATCTAACCCAGTTGTGACTTCTTTAGGACCATTTCAACAAGTAAGTTGTTAATATTCTCTTATTTGAAACTGAACCCTTAGTAACTTACACCAATGCCTTTCGCCGCTGACTTCATATTTTCTTTTTTAAGTCTCATGTTTTCACAACAAAATCTGGGCAATGTGCTGCATTTCTATCAAACTTCGACAGAACATCAGAAAGAGTTGTGATATTTAACAAAATGCGGTACAAACTTCCTCGTTGGTCTATCAGCATACTTCCAGACTGCAGAAATGTGGTTTACAATACTGCTAAAATTGGAGTTCAAGCGACACAAATGAAAATGTTGCCAAGTCGCACTAAGATACAATCATGGCAAAGCTATGCTGAAGATCCTTCATCTTTGGATCAAAGGCTAATCAAGACGACAAAAGGCCTTTCTGAACAGGTCAATGTTACTCGAGACACAAGTGACTATCTTTGGTACATAACTAGGTGAGAATCCATTGATTATTCATTAGTGACTCATAAAACTTTGTGAAGCACCTCACTGCACATTTGGAAATATATTTTTGCAGGGTGGATGTGGACTCGTCCGAGTCATTCCTGCAAAATGGGGAGCTACCTACAATCTTAGTACAATCACGCGGCCATGCTGTGCATATATTTGTCAACGGAAAGCTCTCAGGTTTCTACTCGAGCTAGCCCATCACTTGACCATTTAATTCCAAGCATAATTTCCAATAAATGACATCCCATGGCTTGCAGGTTCTGCTTTTGGGTCAAGATCTTACAGGAAAATAGCATATAGAAATGAAATCAAGCTGCAAGCTGGTACTAACCAGATCGCACTGTTGAGTGTTGCTGTCGGGTTACAGGTAAGTTTAATTTCTTGATATCATTTTTCAAATGCTCGTTTAAGATTTCCCATTGTTGATGTTGAGTTGGTTTCTTTGACGAAGAATATTGGGGGGCACTTTGAGTCATGGCCAACTGGTGTTCTTGGCCCTGTTGTTATATACGGACTGGACAGTGGGAGAAAGGAATTGACGGGGCAACAATGGTCGTACCAGGTTGGGTTAAAAGGCGAGGCCATGAATATTGTATCAGAAAATGCATTGACAACATTCGAGTGGACGGATAGTTCAGTGCATGCAGTCAGAAAGTCACCTCTAACATGGCACAAGGTTATAATATAAGCTATATGAAATGATCATTTTTGTTTCATGAAAATACATTTCAACAGAGTTCTGGTAACATTTGTTCAATGCCGCATTCGACAGGCCTTTTTTGATGAACCTGAAGGAGATGATCCGGTGGCCCTTGACATGAATGGTATGGGGAAAGGCCAGATTTGGATAAATGAGAAGAGCATTGGTAGATACTGGACTCAAAAGGCTCTCGGCAAATGTGACCAATGCAGCTATAATCAGACTTTCCGTCCTCCAAGGTGTCAAGTTGGATGCGGAAAACCAACACAGAGATGGTAAAACACGTTATGACACATCCACATTGTGCATTTACCATAAACTCTTCGAGTTCTCAGTGTGCATTTGATTGTATTTTCAGGTACCATGTACCGCGTGCTTGGTTAAAGCCCAAGAATAACATGTTGGTAGTTTTTGAAGAGCTTTCAGGAGATCCTTCGAGAATCAAACTTGTCAGGAGAACAGTATCAACTGTCTGTGCCTCAGTTTTTGAAAATCACGCTGTGATCAAGAACTGGGAAATTCAAAGATATGGAAACCGTCAGCCACGTCTTAGTCCTAAAGTTCGACTGAGGTGTCCTGAAGGCCAGTACATATCAGCGATCAATTTTGTCAGCTTTGGAACTCCTTCAGGAACTTGTGGTGATTTCAAGCTAGGACATTGCCATGCGCCGGACTCAGGCGTCATCTTCACAAAGGTGTCAGGCAAACAGTTTTTAAAATGCATTGATTTTATCAACTTAATGCTCATCGTTGATGCTTGTTTTCTGATGACAGAAATGTGTGGGTAGAAGGGCATGTTCAGTGGCAATTACAGAAACGAATTTTCCAAAAGACCCATGTCCGAGAGTACTTAAAAGACTGGCTGTAGAGGCTGATTGCTCTCAAGCTCGAAAGATGGCAAAGAAAAATTCATCTGGAGTGTTTAGGTGACTGTAAACAGTTGCATTAAAGAGAAGTACTGCTTTGCACATAAGCTGATGGAGGTGGTGGGTATTGGATTATTGAGGACTAACTGCACTCTTCTCTGCATTGAGATCTTTGCATGTTTAGACTTCCATCTTTGCTATTATCTATTTAGCTTCTTAGAAATTGGTATTGTTGTTGATTGTTATTTAGCTATCTATTTTGCTGCTTGCAACCTCCAAACGTGATTGGGTTGGATCTACTGAATAATAATAACTTTTTGGTTCACATAAATGGAAAATGAAATCATTCCTACATTAGATGCAGTTTGATTTTTTAAAATGGTCAAGGTATGTACCAACTTCAGTTATGCTTCATCAGGGGTTGCATTGGACCATCACTTTGCCATCAACTACTAGGACAGCTTGAAATCTATATGAAAAAAATTCAGCATTTTTGGTGAATCAACCTCATAGTACAACTGTCCTCTAAGGTACTCGATTTTGTCTAAAGACAGACAGAAAAATGAAATATATGTAGAAGGCATACTGTTGCAGTTACTGCGAGAATACATGCATAAAGGATAACAAATATACCGAACTGGTCAGGATAGAGATCTGTTCAATCAGTACAAGCTGACCTTCACTAAAACATTTTTTTAAACTTCGACACAAATAGGCCACTGGTTTGGGATGTTGAAGGATCAAAGCGAAAGGTCATTGGTATCTTCCCAACCTTGCAAGGCCAATTTTGTGCCGCTTCAATATCCTGCAGTTCTGCCAAAATCCACCAAAGGTTAGTCTGGTGCCAGTAACACTTTGGCCGTTGAAGTGAAATATTGAATCACAAAGAGGACTAGAGCACAGGCACAAAGTCTGTTTTGTTCATCAGGTAAATATCTGCACAAATGAGAACTGGAAGTTACCTGCAGAAGCATTCTCCAAGAGGAATTGCTTTATAACATCTTCGTTCTGGGAGACGGTTAAACTGTGGCAAAATAATTAATTTATAGCACCAGAAGAGCAAATGTATCAGTATTAAGCGGGTGCATAATTTTAGAAGCACCTGCAAGTGCTGTACACAAGTGACCCTCCAACTTTAAGGAGCCTGAAGCCATTCCGCAGAAGTTGTAGCTGTGAAACCATGTAAAATATTATGACAGCGTTTAGTATATATTAGATACAACTGCAACTGAAGTAGCCACATTTTTGGGACGAGATATTCCCTAGTATAGTAACAAGTTTTGTAAATAATATTTTACCTGAAGATTTGTGAGCTGATCAGTTCTCTCTGCATCCAGCACGCGGCGTTCGAGAGTTTTCCATCCCCAATTTTCAAATTTCAGGATATGCTTCACTGATCCATCATGTGTGCACTCTGCATCAACAAGGACCTGATTGAAACTCACCATCATAAGTTTTAGCCAAAAGATATTTGATTTTGCAGGGGACAACATATGCAACGTCAGTTGAGTGAATCCTAGTCAAACATGTCATTCTCTATGAAAATGAAATCGATAGGCACATTAGTATTCATCTTACATAAGTTATATCCGAGGACAGGAGGTATGTTGTGGACAAGAAGTCAAGAATCACTAACCTTGTCATAGCCACACCTCAAAGCTGCACCGTCAGAATACTCTTGATATAGTTTACTCTTTTTGAGTCCAACAACTGTAGAGTTTTTTCCATAAAATATGAGCTCTGGGTCTCGTGTTCCAGATGCCAGCTGCGTGGCCGCCACATTACTTTTTCTTTCTCTAGAGGATCGTTTCCTATCTTTATAGGACCTTTTAGATGTCCACTCTCTGAAAACATCCGGATCCTCATCTGTAGTTGATTCACCTGTATAAGTACTAGGCGTAAATGTATGATGATGTGATCCGCATAAATTCTATGACAACTGCTAAACATAGGAATAAATGGATGGGTGACTATGAATTATTGAACTTGAATATTACTTTCTTCATTTTGAGACTGATTTCTCACAGGAAGCACTGAAAATTGTGTTCCGTCGGCGACAAAAAGTTGGCATCTGTCACCTATAGCATACTTCTGCAACATTGTTCGGCAAGCAGCTAACCGATGACTTGCAACATCGACACCAGTTACGGATCCTGAACAGCCAAGTTGATCGAGAATCATACAAAGTTTAGCACCTGAAAGTCAGAGGATTCAAGTCAAACTAACATACATCAGAGAAATTTTTCAGGTAATACATATGAATCGCTAGCAATTCACATGACACGATATCCATAATTTTCATCAAGGATTAGTCATATGATAATATGTATATAGTTTACAATAACCCTCCGTCGACTTTTACACATCACGTCATTCAAATCATTTATCTGATAACACTTATTGTTGACAATTATCAAATAAATATTGCAGCTTTACATACAAAAAGGCTCAAGTAAAAACAGATAACTTCTAACCAGGAGCAGCACAGAGATCAAGGACATGGTCTCCCTCGACAATACCCAAGGCTACAACAGCAGCCCCTGAAGCTGCATCAATGCCATAAATCTGAACACATTTAAACATCTGGAAAGTTAATTCTAAAAATAATAATCTAAACAAGCTCATAAAAGCATTGCCTTCCGATTTTCACTACTATTAAATTTTCAAACTAACCTTTCCATCTTTATAAGCCTTTGAACTAGCTATCTGTACACTTGGGGGCAACGAATAGAAGTGCGGCAGCCATTCAACCTTACAAAGCTTGCACCCAAGCTCAGCTCCAATCTCATCAACCTGTTCCTCCAAGCCAGGTTTTAACCTTGAAAAAACAAACAAAAACCAGCTCACTAATATTCACTCACAGCATGAAATTCACTACATAATTAAACCATTCTACACTATGGACCTTATGTAGCGAGGAGTTGATTCTGCAGCAGTATAAATAGATGGGTCAATCTCATTTTCTTTTAAAAATTCCAGAAACGCATCCGGCAACGGCAAAACAGGAGCCTCCGCCATCAATCGAACTAAACCCTAAGTTTGCACTAACCACTAAATAAAGCCGAAACCCTAAAAATTCACATTTATGCAAATATAAATCAAAACAATTTCTAACCTTTTAGTTCACGCAATTGCGCCGGCGATGCAGCAGTTGATGGCTCTCAGCCGCTCGTCGCTTCTTCGTCCTCCGTCGACACGGATGGTTTTGTCTCTTGTACAAACTTAGGGAGCCTTTACGTAAATACGTTATAATTTGAGGACGTTATCCGTTGTGGGCCGTTGGCCCAAATTCAATGTATACTCCATGAGCCCACATCGTGCTACGAACGCTGTCGTTTTGAGTTGCTAATGGTGGGTGCTGAACTGACCTCTTCACCAAGCTAAAGTAGCGATTGCGCTTTAGATTTCAAGCTCAATTTTCTAGAAGTCTCTTGTTGATATCGTTCAATCGATCGCTGCTCCAATCCGTAAATCATGGTGCTTGAGGTACGTGTGTGAGATTTATTTTTCATCCTTGTTGCTTTTTGAATGTGTTGTTGTGAGATGAATTTTAATTTAGGGCTTGAATGATGTGGAAATCGTTTTGATTTGGAATTTCAGGCGACGATGATCTGTGTAGACAATTCAGAGTGGATGAGGAATGGAGATTACTCTCCCACTAGGTTTCAGGCGCAAGCTGATGCTGTTAGTCTTATTTGTGGTGCCAAACTCAGGTAAGGAATGAATGTTACTGTTTTTCATTTTAATCTTTTTACTGTAGTTTGGTGAGTTAGTAGGATTGGATTTGGTTGGATTATGATTATGTGATAGATGAAGCCTTAATGGGTTGTATGGTTAATTTTCAGTCGAATCCTGAGAATACTGTTGGAGTTATGACAATGGCTGGGAAAGGAGTAGGGTTTTGGTTACTCCCACTAGTGACCTTGGAAAGATATTGGCTTGTATGCACGGTGAGGCTTTTTCCAAATAATTTTATATAGCTGTTGGTAAGCTAGCATGCGGATGCTGTATGGTGGAGTGACTGCTTTATTTTTGAGTATGTGGTTGGAACGTGAGTAGATATTGCTGCTATCTTAATGTGTCTTCATCCTTGTTGAGTTAGATTACATTACATTAGAATGTTATTTACCATTCATAGGATTCAACTATATGCTGGTCAGATTCTTGTACTCAACTCTTACATACATTATTTAAAAAGCCCCTCACCTGGTTTCTATTTGAATGAATGAGACACATTGTGTATTACATTAAGTTCATTATTTCAAATCTGGGAAGAGGCTTGTCATGTGCCTTAACAATGGCTGAGAGAAGCAATTGGTATGTATTTCTTTCGCTTTTATACGATATCCACATCCAACATAGAAGGATGTTTGTGTTCCAGGTTTAGAGATAGGCGGAGAATTGAACCTGGCTGCCGGGATCCAGGTTGCTCAGCTTGCCTTGAAGCATCGACAAAATAAGAAGCAGCAGCAGAGGATTATTGTTTTTGCTGGAAGGTAAGTTATTGTTGTACTGAATTTTATTTTTCTAATTCACGTGACTTTCTCAGCATCGTTTGATGTCCCTTTTGTATTAACAGTCCAGTGAAACATGACAAGAAATCTCTAGAAATGATTGGAAGAAAACTTAAAAAGAACAGTGTGGCCCTTGATATTGTTGAGTTTGGCGAAGAAGATGATGAGAAACACGAGAAGTTACAGGCCCTTCTTACTGCTGTTAACAACAATGACAATAGTCACATTGTCCACATACCTTCTGGTCAAAATTCCCTTTCTGACATCTTTTAAGGTTTTTTACTCTTGCTAAAGTCCATATTTTTTTATGTAGCAACTTGTTCTAGTGAGATTTTTATACATAACCCATTCTTTTTCTGATAGCACACCCATTTTTACTGGTGATGGAGAAGGTGGGAGTGGGTTCGCAGCAGCTGCTGCAGCCGCTGCTGCAGGTGGTGTTGCTGGGTTTGATTTTGATGTGGACCCCAATGTTGATCCTGAGCTCGCCCTTGCTCTCAGAGTTTCGATGGAAGAGGAAAGGGCAAGGCAGGAAGCTGCTGCAAAAAAGGCAGCCGAAGAAGCTTCCAGCAGGGAAAGGAAGAGGGACAATCATCCCAAGATGCCAACTATGACAGACAGAGCTGTGGTTTCTGATTCTGATGCTAAAACAAAGCACGGATCTGACAGTAATTCTAGTGCCTCAGTTTATGCATTGTTGATATTTGTTTTCAAGTCTAATTGTTTGTCATATGCAATCTGTTGCCATTGTTACCTTGATTCCAGGATGAAGAAGATGCTTTACTAAAGCAGGCTCTTGCCATGTCCATGGATGATGACACAACCGTGCAAGCACATGACACAGATATGGCAGACGCCGCAGTAAATGAAGATTTGGCACTTGGTTAGTTGATTTACTGAATATTTTCCTCTAGATGTATGCCACTTTTTACATGGTTCTGAATATTCTATGCAGTAAAATAGCGTTCATCAACACTGTTATTGTTTATATAAAAATGCAGCTCTTCAGTTGTCTGTGCAAGACAGTGCATCCAGTGCTGCTAATGAAGAGGACATGAGCAAGCTGTTGACAGACCAATCCTTTGTTTCGTCTATTCTCTCTTCAGTAATTTTCTTTGAGACGATTCAACTGTTATTTCTTGAGTTCCAAATCTGAAAATATTATCATAGTGATTCTCATGCTTCTTGGCTTTTCTTAGCTTCCAGGAGTGGATCCAAATGATCCTTCTGTTAAGGATTTGCTAGCTTCCATGCAAAGCCAGTCTGAGGTCAGTTTCTAGGTTGATCATAACTATCTTTAAACTCGCCTTGAATTTCTGCTATTAAAAGTGTCTAATTTTTGTCCCATTTTTCAGACTGAGCAGAAGAAGAACAATGATAGCCCTTCAAAGGAAGGGGACGACAAACAGTGATTCTTGGTGATCCATGATATTGGTAGTTGTTCTGTACTCTGCAATGTTTAAGTAATTTACATAATACTATTAGACATGTATTCCACTCATATGAAGGTGATTCCTTATGGCAGGCTGTGTGATGCTTTTGAAAGCGATGATAAAAAGGAAAAGTGTGGACTGTACTAATGGATGGAAGCTCAATATGTATTTCATTGATGCCCACAGCTATCTCAAACTAGTTTTTGGTTGAAACATTTGGGTTTGTTCTATTTTTATTGGTTGAAGCGTATTACTGTTAAATTTTTATGGGTTGAAACTTTTAGCTCTCTTCTATTTAAGAAGTTACTATCTTATTTATTCTTGCTTCTCCTGCAAAAAATCAAAACAATAGCAAAAAAATCCTGATAGAGTCTTTCGGGCATCATCTTCATAAGCACCTTGCACAGCATCCTCGTGAGCAAAAAATAATGTAATTCGCTTTATATCTGGCTGATGATTGATGATTAGGATATACTTGGTCTTTAAGGTGACGCTCGGTTGAAAAAAAAAGTATCTATTGGCCCATACAGGTCTCGAACCTGTGACCTTCGCGTTATTAGCACGACGCTCTAACCAACTGAGCTAATGAGCCGACTTAGAGCATCATATAAATTTTAATTCAAAAATAAATAGATGTCAAGAAAAAGTCTTCCTCACTGCACTAAACCTTTGCTCTACTTATATTTAAAAATGTCTTCCTTGTAGTATCAGATTAATGACTGTATATCCTTTACCTTTTAGGAGGTGTCTGTGTTGCGCACTTCGCTGAAGAGGGAGGCTTTCCCAAGTGATAGCTTCTCCTGATACGGTATAGGCTAGTCTTTGAGCACTGGATCTGCCCACCTTTGAGAAAGCTGACAGTTCACGAGCTTTAAACATACTGTTTCAGCCTAATGTTCAGTACTTTTTCCTGATATGTGTATTTCAGTAGTTTTTGATCTCATTTATCTGTTCTTCCAGGTAATATCCCTGCTATCAGAGACCATCTTGATTCTTGAGAACAACAAACAATATGTTTATCAGGTATCAGCCAAACTAGCTACACAATACACTGGCAATCAGGATATAAAAGACGACAATTGCCAATCAAGCTATTCTAGTTGATCAGCTCATCCTTCTCCTTGAGCCAGTGTATGCGCTATGAGCATGTTTCCTCTTTTGTCCATTCTTTCTTGTTGATGCTTCTCACAACATGGTGACCGTCCTGTTCAGCCTAAGTTCTCCAATCAACCAGGGATCGAACAACATATTAACATTATCTCTGGGTATATGAATCTTATAAAAGCATGCTTGTAATATGAAGGGGAAGGGCTATGCCAATGCAGGGTGTTTAAAGGATTGATGGTTAGGTGCATGAGTGCCTGCACTTGTTATCTGTACTTAATGGATTGTAGTTTAATGAATAACATTAGTGTGTGTCGGGTAAGAAAGATTTTGAAGTCTGAGTATTCTTCTCTTTTCTTAATATATGTTTTATTTCCTAGATAAATATAGCTAAAATAAATGAAGTAGCTCAGCCAAACAAAACTCAGATTTTAGAAATCCAAACCCACATAATCCATTATCTCAATGCCACGAACAGTTCTATCAGAAACAATGTTGTTCTCAGGTCAATGGTTGGTGCTGCCTCTGCCCTCACTAGCAGGTTGGAGAGAAGCGTTGGAGCATAAAGTTGTGGGTTGAGCTTGAGCAGGAGCATGTGGTGAGTTTGGAAGAATCCATTTTTCCCATTCATGTTTTTTTCTTATTTTAAGATCCTATAAAAAGAAAAGAAATCTTATATAGATCACATGATAAAGATTGAACTGCAAAAAATTGTTTGGATTGAAATTGAACTACATACTTTAACCTCAACTTGAACTGAACTACCCATCAATTTCATAATATTGTTTAGGTCTTCGAACTCTGTATTTTTTGCTAAATTTTTCACCTGATGCATATAAAAAAACATTACCGTAAAACTTAAAATTGTCACTAATATTTTGGGTGGTTTCATCCCTGATTAAATCCAAAACTCATTGAAAGAAAGCAACTAACCATTGGGAAATTAGCTACCAATTCCATAGGAACCCATCCTTGTCCATCCATATATTTACGCAAGTAAACGTCTTTCACAAGATTTTCAATACTGTAATACGGAATATTAAGAGATTACATACACTAAAAATTGATAACATATTAATATAACTAGTACTTTAGTGCACACCTGAAGTAGAATTCTATCTGTTTCAATATCCTAAATGGGAGAGGTGGTGAAGGTGTTGGTAAAGGTGGTCGATATACAGGCCAAGGGCCTCCATAATATTGCCCTGATAAATAATCAAATAATCATAAACAACAAAACAAATTATTTGATACTGAGCTGAAAAGAAGTTTACATACCATTAACTGGAGGTGGAGGTGCTCCATAGATTGGCCAAGAGACTCCATTTAGGCCTGATAAATAATTCAATAATCAGATAAAAATAAATTTATTGATACTGCAATATTATTTGACCAAAAAAAGTTTAACATACCTATAACTGCAGGTAGAGGCTGTCTATACATGGATGGACGAGAATGTGTTGGAGCTAAGGGTTGTGTGTAGTAATAAAGTGGGCGAGGAGTATAAGGATATCTTGCCGGAAATTGTACATGTTGGTTACCTTGTTCAAGAAAAACAGGTGCATTTGAGCTTGACATGCCGGATCTTAAGGTACCCTCCGGTTGTGCCTTACCATCATCGGAATTACTCATTAATCCGATTGGATTTTGAGCTAATCCTAATGAACTTCAATCTCTATTTATTAGTTAGTTAAGAATCTTTTAATTATAGATAATCATATTTATTCAAATATATTTCTAAATACTAATTTTGATAAACATGTTTTATAGATATATCTATTTCTTAAATTCAACTACATATCACCAATTATACTTTGATTAATCATCTAAATTGATTATTATCTTTTAAATTAACCTTCCATGTATAAATTTTGAAGCTGATACCTAACCGACTCTCAAAATATCATCCAAGACGCGTCAAACATTAAAGTATTAAACAATGTTAAATATCCAGTGGTAAAAGTATCAAAAAAATCAGCGGTAAAACTTAAACATAGGACGTTGACTTGCTCGACTACGTACAAACATTGCCCCACCAAGTGACCTTTACAGCAGCAGTCTGCAAGTCACAACTCAGAAGTAGGGTATGCATTTAAACCTCCTCGTCATACATGCAGAGAGGCCATCTCAGCCATGTATGGATTTTAACCAAGCAGTGCTCGCTCTCGTCCATAAAGTTGTAGGCCAGTTTTCCATACATATCTCTACCCTCTCTGCTGTTCTGCAATTACTCTACCAGAAACCTTTGTTTTAAACAAAACTGAACCAATGGAAACTGCAATCTCTGTGTGGTTGTATGTATAGTTGGGATTCTCAGTGAGAAAATGACAAACATTATTGCACAGGCTTGGGGATAAAGAAGGTGGGAGCAATTGATATGTTCAGTGAGAGATGCTTGAAGCTTGAGAGAGGACAAAAGTCTGTGATGAAGATGGGGTTGGAGGTAATTGAATGAGTGTGGACCTATGCATGCTGCATGCTGATCTGTGTAGTGTGTACCATGTCTAGTCTGCTTCTTCTTAACAAATACCTAGCTAGCTAATAATCGAAGAGTTTTGACAAAACTAGTCCGGACTTGCTTGATCATTAGCCTCTCATTCATATGTAGATTTGATCTTCACACAAGACTAAGTTAATGACATGGCTAAACGCTGATTCAGACTGGAACCTTCACCAAATTAAGATCTACGTTTCATTGCATCATTATGTAGCTAAAATACTAATAATACACCGCAGTATCGTCAAAAGAGAATGACCTTAGTCCTATTGATTATGATACATCCAAAGGTAACTAGTAATATTATAGTTTTGAAACTATCATGTGTAGTTGTGTACATGTACACTCTCTTAAGTTTGACATTTCAGGTCAATTGTCTTCATGTGTAAATGTATTATATAGACAGGTTATGAGAACCATATGGAGTTGGATTGGTCTTGTTCTACATGAAATTATGTTATACTGAGTTGAGATTTTTAGCCAATATGTTTATAACAACTTTGATAAGTTATGGATGATGATGGTGAGTTTCATAAATAAACAATAAATGTTGCTGGACCGTCTTGTCTTCTGTGGTACTCCCCAATCCTCCATAAATGCCCTATTCCTTCACAAGATCAACTCCATCCATCTTCTCCCCTGATCTACACCATCTTCTTCCACACATATATTCTCTAGTATCACATCTGGCCTCCTCAAGATTACTTGGCCCACTGTCTTCTCTTCAGAATCAATCAACTGATGGAGGTAATCGGGTATTGGCCGGGTTCACTCAGACCTAATTAGGTAGTCAGACGATTAGCTAGTTACTTTGGTTGCTGCTTTGTCTGATTGAGCCGCGCCAATATCTCACTACCTCCTCATCTATAAACCCTAGCTGGTTGGATTCGTGCGACCAAAAAAGGTTTGGTTCTCTTATTTGTGGTATTCTTTTCTATAGGTCTTTTTCGTTTGATAAATATATACGTACATGTTTAAGTGTGCCATGGTAGCGATTGTGTCCGGCCATTAATTGATGAAACTTTGATTCGAATCATCCTGCCCAAGTGCAATATCCAAGATTCGAAACAACTCATCCTGATCTGCAGGGTTTATAAGACTTTCTTTTATGGGCTGTGTGCTGAATAGTTCTTGAGCTTTAGCATATACGTAGCATCGAACATGCATTTGCATTGGAGATGGTGCAGCACATTATACTGATTATTATATTTGACTGACCACATATAGTGTAGTAGTACTATATTCTGCACTGAAAGTCTGAAAGCCCAGGCCGGAGCACCAGGAAGCTCCAGCAGGGTTTTGGTTGCATACATTAAAAAGAAGTGCCCTTTTGACTCAGAGATATTGCCATCTTTCCTTGCTAGTTATATCATTTTGACGAGCGTATTCTTAACATACAACAAATCAGTAAATTTATAAGACTGTTTCGCCGCCACTGAAAGATAATCACCTAATTGTTGATGTGTTTAGCTGTTGAATGTTTTGCAAGCATTTTGAATTTGTGCCCCAACACACACATGTTAAAGTTGTAATACAATCGATCCACATCTTAATCATCATTAAGTTTAATATAATTAAGAATCAAATCAATAATTCAGCTGTTGGCACAACAAAACAGATGCAAACTCATTATTCTTCTCAAGCATACCCAAAAATCTCAACCAAAGAAGTCCAAGTCCCTGAAACCCCAAAGCCAAGCCCAAAACCACAATGCACATATCCATAGCTGCCTGCCACAACCTCAGCTCCCTTCCAAAAACCATCAAATGAAAGGAAGCAGGCACGACAAACCCAAGAGCAATGCACACACTACTGCCCAACAGCGACAAAAAGTTGGCAAAATTAGGCACAGCCACTGCCACCACAGTCACGCCCAAAACTGCAACGCACCTCATCCACAGACTATATCCAGCTGCATCACTGAACCTCCTCTCAAGTACCTCATACACAGGATTCATCATCAACGGAAATGTGAAGAACAAGTTGACGCACAGCCCGAACTGCACCATGTAGCACACCAATGTTCCCCCAAGGTTCACTGTAATAATATCTCTTGTATCATCTCCAAACGCCATGTACCCTAAAACGCCAAAAGCTGCATAAGTAATTGTAATAAAAACCATAGAAATCCCAAGCACCTTGGGGAATTTCGACCTATGCGTAGTCTCAGATTCTAACGGAAGCACCATCCCAACTCCTTCATATGCGTAAGCGGCCACTCCAACACCATAAAGCAGTGAAGACGTACCAGTAAACGGACGTAAAACAGTCTACGTGACACAAAAACTCCAGCATTATGAGCCATGGCAACTCCAAGTGCTCCAACACCAACAACATCAGCAAAAATACTCAAAGGGGCCAAATGGGTCAGGGTTGGGATGGAGTTGAGTCCAATTTGGAACGGAAGCAGAGCCCAGATAAACAAAGATTTTGACGACGATGATGAAACGTTGATGACGTGGACTAGGGTTTGTGCGACGAAGATGAGGTAACTGACGCAGAAACCAGCCTGGGTGAGTATAATCATCAGATCGACGACCCATCTGCCGGAAACACCGCATACAGCGAAAGCGAGATCGCCGAATGAAGTAATTTCGGGGATTTTGAGATGAGGACTCAAGGTGGCGACGGGTATGGATTAAGGCGATCATGCAGTAGTAAGCGAGGGATGCGACGGAGAAGAGTATGATAAGGCCGGAAAGCCAGCCGGTGCGGCTGAAGGTGTAGGGGAGGCCGAGAATGCCGGAGCCGACGATGGCGATGATGACATTGGCGAAGGTTTTGAATTGGGAGGACGATGGGGGTTTAGGGTTTGCTAATAGTACGTTTTCTGATGTTGTCGGGAGTAGGAGGGGTTGGGATTCCATTGACGAGGAGTAAGTGAATCGACGTTATCAGAAGCTTCCGAGATCGGAGATGAAGTGAGACGCAGAATGGCTTATATCGATAGATTGGTTGCCTTTTCTTTTTGTTCGATTTGCTTATCTAAAAATTGATTTTGTTTGGGAGTTTCCGATTTTATTTATTTTTTGTTATTTCAGGATGCATTTTTATCGGTTTAATTAAAAGATATGGTTCGTAGATTGATATCTGCAGTTGGATTTTTTGAGTTGGTTCCATGAATAATCTTACAGACGATGAATCTGCTTACAAAGTTCAGATACGAAATCAAGTTATAGATGGCAATCTTCATCTTTTTATGAAAAACATGCACCAGCAGGAACTAATAATAGTGAATCTGCTGGATTGTTGTATGTGAGGGGGAGTCGTTCTCAATTAGAATGACTAGCAACAGCCCCATTTTAACAGTCATTTTGTCAAACGTATTAGCACAATCTGTCGTGTACAATCCAACATGGAGTGTCAGTTCATGTCCTTGTAAGGTTATTCTTCGCTAGTGAAATTAGAAGTGACTCACAAGGCTGTTCCTTTCTGAAAGCTTAAGTATAAAATAAGACTACAGTTAGCATTGCTCAAAGCCATGAATACCAGCAAATGCAGCTACAAATATCAGGTGTAGACAAATCTTTAACATGCATCCTGTTTTAACCTTTATTTCTATCGCATACAGTAATCGTTATGTTTATCACATAAGAAAAGTCAAGACTGATAGCATAGCACTCAGGCAAATATTTCTGAACATTGGCTTACAACACAGAGTACTTCAGTCTAATGACTCATTCAATATTTGTCGAGGTCATAAGTACCATGAATTACAGCGCTACATGAGTTGACAAATGTATCTTATAAAACTGTAAACTATAAAACCATGCAAAAATGCAATGTGTAGATTAACAGTAGTACTTAGCCGATTATACCTTCTACCAACAGTCTAAGTTGGGATAAATTTAAACACTGGCTAACAAGCAAACAGCTCGAATTGTCCATTATTTGAAATATGTTTCCAATCAGGCTAACTGTAATCAAAGCAACGCACTAGCAAATACATTGGAAAAACAACGATTTCTCACCAAAGTTGATTTGCGTAAGAATCAAAAGACGAGTATATCAGGCCTCTTTCCAATGAAACCAATACTGGAAATGGTGAACGAGCAGCTGGACAAAATCTTCTGATTGATAAGAGGCCGAAACCTAAGAAAGGCAATGTAACCGCCAATCGCGACCAAATAGCCTCCTCTAACTTTCTCTAAAATAAATCCATTAACTTTCTTGTTCTGCCTCCAAAGCCTATTCAACTCCATCAAAGCCTGCTTCTGCCTATACTTCCTAGGAAGCGAGATCAACGGCTCATCAGCCGATCCTGTCGAACCATCCACCGATCCGATCAATTCGAAAACCCTAGCAGTGGCCATAGCCTTGGCAGTTGGATCTCCAGCGACTATGTCAATGAAATACCTCTCGAGAAAGCTCCGGTTGACTTCATTTTCGGGGCCGGGTTTTCCCATGTAACCGACTTTGTTATGGAAGGTGGATGTGTGAGTGGGAATTTGCGTGAGTGCATCGCGGAGACAGAGCTTGGGAGCGGCGATGCCTGAATCGATTAGGAACTTGTCGTCTCTGAGTCGGTGAACGGTAGATTTGAGAGCAGTTCCGGAGTGGAGTAGTAGGCTGGAGTTCGATTTGGGAAACAAGCGGCTCATATAGCCGCCGGCCATCGTGATATAACTCCGGTGTCGTCGGCGATCGGATCAGATCAGGTAAATCTTCTCGTCTAGGGTTTCATTCCACCATGTTCAAGAGAGGGCTAACGGGCCTCTTTGGGCTTCGAGCCTTTTGGGCTCGGAGATGATGCTACACAGATGTACATATTTAATGAGAGAGTTAAGATCAAGGAGGACAAATGATTATTGTAAGACGAAAGGATATAATTTTAGTCGTTGATTTGATTAATCTAACGGTTGAGATTAAAGTTGGTTTTTATATAATTGTCGGTTGGATTTGCAAAAAACCCTAGCGGTTGAGAGTTGCGGTTATATTTTTTAATAAAATCTCATCCGTTGGATTTTTCGAATTCAACGATCGAGATCGTGTCTCACGGTCTCACATTTATTTATCCGTCCTTCTAGAACTTTACTCTTTAATGAGAATTCACTTTGTATACTTATGAATAAGATAAGAAAATAGATTTGTGTAAGATTAGGAGTAATTATTCTCAATAATTAATTTTTAATTAAATTAGACGATTGAGTTGACAAATAAAAACATAAATATCGATTTACATCTTGTTACAACTTACATAAGACTCATCTTCATGCCATTGAACATGAAAGTCCCATGAACCAGATCCAAAAAAAACTCATAACAAATGGACAAACCTTCAGACAGACATCATGAGAACTTCTATGTAATGGAATCAGAACACCAACAACAAATGTCAATTCTATAAAAAAACAAAGAAGAAAACCGGAAAGAAAACAGACTATGGTCTATGAGGAAGTTGGTATACACTAGTCGTGGGTGCGGCTTCGGCTACTGTCATCGCTTGAACTCCGCAGTGTGTTATTGGCTGTGTAGCTGCTACATCCATAAGGAACTGATGGCTGACAAAGGTTACTAGCTTGTTTTACATTGCTTGAAATTCCTAAGCATAGAGCTTCAGCTAAAGGTCCACCCGGTGTGGAGCCCATCCAAGATTCATTGCCCATCCAGTTCATCATAGGCTGGTGCAGCTTCAAGCTACTGTTATCTTGCTCGTTGTACATCAAGCCAATATCTAAGTGCTCTTCTGGCCTTCATCGGCATTGCCACCAGACATAGACAGTGTAAGAGGCCAGGTGGAATGAGTCTCGTTTGGATATGAGAGTACTTATGGCTGACATGGGAAATATTTCCACCTCCATCCATTGTTGACCAAGCATCAATGAACCCCTTTGGCCTTTCTGTGTGCTCGAGATTCAGATCATTCAGAAATGCAGATTTATGACCAAGTAGCAACCCACAAGGATCATTTGGCCATGACTGTCCGAGAATAAATTCAGGCCATCTGAATTCATGTGAGTCTCTTTTTGCTGCTCAAATGTGTTGGCATTCTTAAAAAAATTGCTGCTATGACTTCCCATAAATCCTTCTTTTGACTGCCACTCCTGACTTGCACTCTCAACTGCAGTAGTGTTTCCTTTTGCAAACCAGTCAAATGAGCGCCTTCATGAGTGCAAAGAAAAAAGCCACATGTTTAAGGGATGTTAGCAAAGCAAGATAATAAACACTAGTGTGTAAAACCAATACCAAAAGTTCAAATCAAGATAATTGCAAATCCAGAATTAACAATTTGGAGGACAAGAGATTGTCTTCCTGCATTGTAGTAGTTAAAAGTATAAACAACAAACTATTCATCAATCACAGTTTCGATAAAAGACAACATTTTTGTAGTTTCATGCTGCTAGGTTTCACACTTCCATGATATATGAAATTTAGAATTCTCTTACAAACTAAAAATGCCGAAACAGAAGCACTCGAATCCAAATATCTCATGGCATACACCAAAAATTTGTTTTATGCTTATAAATAAAAATACCTTGGTTGGTCATATGAGGCCAAGGTTGGGTAAGGCAACATTTGCGACTCATTTTGACTGATATTTGAGACCTCGGCTCGACTGATTTCGTTGAGGACTTGGGGTCAAGATGGTTGTTTTTCTTTCCAGTAGTCATGCTAGGGGTAGTAGAAGTAAGGTTGGCGGTGTGTAGTTCCACATGCTTTCTTGAACGGGGACGGTTTTTATGGGCATGTCTCTCACAATACTTTTGATCAGGTGCAACATCTCTAGAGCATCGCCATTTCTTTCCATCCGTTCTCCGGCACCTCCAAGGCTCTTGATCAGTGCCATTTGAAGGAAGCCCAAAATTCAATAATCCTAATCAAGAAAATATCCATTCTTAAAAGTTAAATGCCGTGCTTACTGGTCATTTCACAACAAAACTCAATAAGAAAAATAAGAAGAGGAATTTACTGTTAGGGTGAGTAACGGCTGGATTTGTTTGAGTCCCATTAATTGGTATGAGAAGCTGAGGAGGAACAGGAACGGATGCTGACAAGAATTTGTAAACAACAGTCTGTCTTTCAAGTTCTTGCCATTGAGCCTTTGTAAAGCTAAACGGACCTCTGATCGGCACTGTCACACAGCACAAATATCTCAACTCCCATTACAAGATGAATTCTTAGCAGCATTGTATCTACTCAAGCAAATGAATTCTACAGTGTGACACCACGTAATTACTTGCAACAAAACTTATCAATAAACTCATACATTAAGCAATTAAAAACCTGAACTTGAAACTAATTACTAGGCAAACAAAACAACAAACATAAAAGGCGATTTTAGTGTCTCTAACCGCCCACTCATCTAGTAATCCAAACATGTGGCCTATAACATGTATCAAGGCTATATCAATTGTAGACAAACCTCACTACACATGCAGTGATAAATAACAAGGACAAAGTTAGTGGATAAATCACAAGAAATGAACATACCTTGCGGAGATTTGAAGGTGAAATCAGAGTTATAACAGTTGATTGTACCACCAGAATTCCTTGTGTGTTCGCCAACAACCACCCGTATGCATCATCAGCTATACGACTCCCACCTTGTTGAAACAAAGCTGAGCCCTCATCAGCAGCAGAAGGAGAAGTGACCTGCTGCTGATGCTGATGTATTCTCAACCCCAACCCGACATCACATTCCACAGCTTGCTTATCAGACCCCATTACTCAAAATACAAACTTTTCCCTCAATTTCAAACACCCACAAAATTCAGGATCCAAAATCCCAAACCCACTTACTAAACTCACTTCAGACTCAATGAATGAAGATTTAGATGAAAAATGAGCGGCCATTTTGAGCCATTATGTGTTGTGTGTGTTATTCATACTCGTCTTTGCTTTGCTTGCTTCCTTAGCATCCAACATTCGCCCCCTCGCCGATAGAGACAAACATTTTGCTCTCTTCTCTTCCGTCTCACTCATTCAATGGTCCCCTCCTCACCGTCTCTCCCTCCGTTATCTTTAACGTTTCCCTCCGCTTCAAGTTTTCACACTTTCAAATTGAAAATACAAATCGAACCGATTCAATTGAACCGACTTTCCTCATATCTGGAATAAACGCAATAAATGAAATAAACATATAAACCGGTTCAACGGTCGAGATTTGGGTAATTAATGCGATGGCCCGAAGTAGAAAACCGAAAGCTTCACTTTTGGTTTGACTTGTGGGTTACCTAGTAAAACAAGGCAACGTTATTGGCTGTCACCTAAACGTAGCTGTAAACGTAGACATACTCAAACTAGCATTGACTGACGGTAACTTTAAACTCTCTCTTACCGTTAATTAACGCCGTCACGACATGCATAGGGCCTTACCATAAAGTGGGCCCATGCTATTAAACTCCCTCGTATTGTTTTCTTCCTTGAAAAATAAATAAATATAAAACTGTAATTTTATCAGAGGGGACCAGAACTAGAACAAGACCAACTTAAGGATGTGTCTCGACTCGATGTGATGCATTAAGTAATTTCTACCTTCGGATAAGATCGTAATTTTTATTTAATATTGATGCGTAGTCAATTTGGCTTTCACTTGTCTTGTGTCCATTATTGCTCTTATTATTTTTAGTGTAGAAATTGAGGTACGAGAATAATGAGTTTTAGTTTTATTTATTGAATATTAAATCTTCAAGAGAACACGAGACATGCTAATAATATGAGTCATCATTTTGTAACACAACATATCTTTTGGTCGAGCCACGTGTGAATGTGTGATGTCAAATGTATTGAAGTTAGTATTAAAAATGTTGAATTACTTGACGTGTCTGTTTTATTTTAAAAGTTTAGGAATGAAAGTTAAGTATGAGGTTGGTGCTTAGTTGATGAGACTAGAAAATTAGGACAAGAAATTGACGCCACTGTCTATAGACATTTCGGAAGCGTGCGAGTTATAATTTGCAACCACTAAGGCTATGTTTGGATGTTGGGCTTTTATGAAAAGTTAAGAAAGTTGAAGGATTTGATAGTAATTTAAAAAAACCGACTACTAACTCGCCAGTCTAAAAATCTCTCTCGCCAGACTGTAGAACATTTAGCGACGGTTCTTTGTGTATAAGAATAAGACAGATAGTGGGAATCTGGATATAGCAATTCTTGCACTGGTGTTACATATACTGACATAAAGAAACATGTATGGATTTCAAGTAGAAGATTGCAATCTTCACAACCCTCACATAGCGGCACCGCCATGAATCGCTATTCAGGTCTGTTTGGATTCCTCTTGATTTCAGACAAGTTTTTTAAATGGGTATCTTTGTGTAGCTGGATTTGTATGAGTGCAACTACTGCAATCAACAATTTTTGTTAAAAATGTGGATGTTGATATTCTAGAATTTATGATCATTAGCTCTATTCATGAATTCATTCGCCAGTAAGTATTGTAGCAAGTTTTTTCGAATTAATGTGGATGTTGGAAAGTTTCTGATAATGTTTGGTTTTATTTGGGTGTTCTTATTGATGTTTGAAAGTGTTGTTAATTGTTACAGAGTGAGCTTGTTTTTGAGAGAGCTACCTAACCTAGTGTGAGTGGGACGGATTGGATTGTTGGTAACGTGGTACTGTGGTTTTTGATGGCAAATTTGGTTCGGCCAAGGCTGTATAGCTGCTGTAAGTGCGGAAACAATGTTGCCCTCCATGACGATGTTATTTCAAAGTCTTTTCAGGTGAATATCTGCTAATTGCTTGGTTCTTGTTCTCTTTGCTTCATTTTTAACCTTTCGGGGTTACCCTTGATTTTTTGGGTTGCGATGCACAGCGAAATGAGTGAAACTGTTAGCTATGGGCACGAAATATAAGATATTTAATTGAAAATGGGAAACCTCATTCAGTCATTTAGTGGAATCTACAATGTAGTTATTAGTTATTTACGATTGTGAATGTAGGGGAGAACTAGCAGAGCCTTCCTGTTTGCCCATGCCATGAACGTCTCAACAGGGCCTAGAGAAAACAGGCACCTCATGACTGGTCTTCATAGCATTGCTAATGTTCAGTGTGGTGAATGCAACGAGGTACTAGGCTGGAAGTACGAAAAAGCTTATGAAGAGACGCAGAAATACAAAGAAGGAAAGTTCATCCTTGAGAAATCTAAAATTGCCGCTGAGAACTGGTGATACAAGTCTGTGTTGATGGTGTGAAACATTAAATATTTTGTCAATGAATATTTTGCTGCAGTGGCTTCAAAAATTTCACACTTGAACTTTTAAACGCTTGTTAACCTTGATTGAATAAAAAGTATTGTCAAAAAACAGTTACAAAGTCATCCCGCCTCGAAAAAGCAGGACCCGATGTTATACCAACATCACTGGCCTTCTCCAAATCTAAAAGTCTCCTTATTCTTTTGAGCATACGAGATACTTATAGTTCATCGTGGGATTCATCTTCATCTTCTTCTGAACCTGAATCCTTGGCTTGTCCACTAGGGCCTCCAGATTTCTGGTACACAGCTGTAATGATAGGGTTGCACACTTCTTCCACCTCCTTCAGCTTCTCATCAAAATCTTCCTTCTCTGCAGCTTGGTTTTCATCCAACCATTCAAGTGCCTCCTTCAGTGCTGTCTCAATCTTCTCCTTCTCATCAGCCTCCAGCTTGTCAGCAAGCTTGTCCTTGTCGTTAATCTGATTCTTCATGTTGTACACATATGTCTCCAGACCATTGCGAGCATCAATCCTTTCCTTCACCTTCTTGTCCTCATCAGCAAACTCTTCTGCCTCACGGACCATGCGGTCAATCTCGTCCTGGCTCAATCTACCCTTGTCATTGGTGATGGTGATCTTCTCAGATTTACCAGTTCCCTTGTCTTCGGCCTTTACGTTGAGAATACCATTGGCATCTACCTCAAAGGTGACTTCAATTTGAGGTGTTCCTCTGTTCATAAAACAGAAAAGTCACAATTACTTTATTTAGGATCGCCTTGGTTTATCTTTCATTGTTTATCGAGCAGGAATCAAAAAGTAGTGGATATGGGATACAAACCTTGGAGCAGGAGCTATTCCATTGAGATCAAATTTACCAAGCTCCCTACAGTCTTTCGTGAGACTTCTTTCACCTTCGAACACTTGAATGGAGACGGTTGTTTGCTGGTCCTGGTAGGTGGTGAATACTTGAGATTTCTTTGTTGGGATGACAGTGTTCCGGGGGATCAACTTAGTCATGACTCCACCCACTGTTTCAATCCCGAGGGTAAGAGGAGCAACATCAAAAGAAGGATACCTGAAAACAGATCATTTATGATTTCAGTTTAGTCCCAAATATTTTGAAAAAATGAACAGCCAGAGAGTATCAGACTGCCACACATTACCTTTGGTTTCTTCACCACCCTCACCGCTCAATATGCTACCTTGTACAGCAGCCCCAAAAGCAACTGCCTCATCTGGGTTCACACCCTTGTTGGGTTCCTTACCATCAAAATAATCTTTCAGTAATTGCTGTACCTTTGGAATCCTGGTACTTCCACCAACAAGAACAATCTCATCTATTTGGTTCTTCTCTAATCCTGCATCAGCCATAGCTTTCTTCACCGGCCCCATGGTCTTTCTAAATAAATCGTTGTTCAGCTCTTCAAACCTGGCTCGTGTTAATGGCTCAGAGAAATCAGTGCTGTCGAAAAGGGACTCAATTTCCACACGGACTTGATGCTGGCTACTCAAGGCTCTCTTTGCACGTTCACATTCTCTCCTAAGCTTCCCAAGAGCTCTGTTGTCTTTGCTAATGTCCTTTCCATGCTTCTTCTTGATCAATTTGATGAAGTATTCCATGATTCTCTGATCAAAATCCTCTCCTGCAATAGATAATGAAAAAGACCAAGATCAATGTTCCACCCGCATTACTATGTTAAAAGTGTTATAATTCAACTTTTATACATGTAATTAAATGATAACTGAGAAGTCAGCTTACCTCCAAGATGGGTATCTCCATTGGTAGCAAGAACCTCAAACACACCGTTGTCAATTGTCAAGATACTGACATCAAATGTTCCACCACCAAGGTCGAAGACGAGGATGTTCTTCTCACCACCAGATTTGTCCAAACCGTAGGCAATGGCAGCGGCAGTAGGCTCATTGATGATTCTAGCAACATTCAGTCCAGCGATGACACCCGCATCCTTGGTGGCCTGCCTTTGGGCATCATTGAAGTATGCTGCACATTTGATCAGTCAATATAAGAGGAATATGAGATATTTGTAAGCTGGTTGGTTGAATAATTTCTGACTATAATAAGTTTCTATTCTCTTGCTTAAACTCACCAGGGACAGTTACCACAGCATCTTTGATTTTCTTTCCAAGAAATGCTTCAGCTGTCTCCTTCATCTTAATTAAAATCATAGCGCTGATTTCCTCAGGGCTGAACACCTTAGTTTCTCCATTGTTAATCTGTACTTGCACGTAAGGTTTTCCATCCTTGTTCACAATCTTGAATGGGAAGAGTTTCATGTCCTTCTGCACCTCTTTGTCCTCAAATCTGTAGACAGTTACACATATACATGGGTCAAAATTAGTTCATTGAACTAAGAAAACAAGGAAATACAAAAATCAAGCAAAATCAAGTAAATTACTTTCTCCCAATGAGTCTCTTGACATCAAAGACAGTCCTTTCATGGTTTGCAGCTGCTTGATTCTTAGCTGCCTCACCAATAAGTCTTTCAGTGTCAGTGAAAGCCACCCATGACGGAGTGATACGGTTTCCCTGATCATTCGCTATGATTTCAACGTGACCATTCTTGTAAACACCGACACAAGAATACGTTGTCCCAAGATCAATTCCAATAACCGTTCCTAACTTAGTTGCCTCCTCTTTAGCAAACGAGATTGCGAACAAACATCCTGAATTCATTACATGCAAAAAATGTCAACTAATCGCATCTCGCTGTAAACAGCTAAGTCTTAGCTTTTGACACTAAACAGCTTAAGACCAGAAGTAACACCTTCCATGTAGCATCACTTAACTAAAAAACCATCTCAATGGATCTGCTTTTCACAGATCCAGCTTCAAATCCTACACTAGTGGATCCACTCTCCACCACCAGATCGATCTCATAAGCTTAAATTCTAACTAGTAACTACAGATCTATATATGAACTGACTAAGCAACACTTAATAAGATCTATAACGGATCTGCATCTAACTGGTACAAATATAGTTCGTCAATCAACAACTAAAGGTCAACTAGAGCACATTAATCACGCTTACCGAAAAAGACGATTGCGAGCACTGCGTGCCTACTACGAGAAGCGTTCATGTCCCGTAAGTCAATAGCAACAGCAGCTTCGGTTTTCAGATTCAGCAGCGGAAGGTTTTATAGGCTATTTTTGGTGATTTGAAGTTTGTCATTTTGATGACGTGGACCAATGAGGGACGAGAATGATAGGTGTTTCGGCCAATAAGAATGGAGGACTTGATGAAGAGAACGTGGCGGAAAACGCTGGTTTGAATAATCAGGCTGCTCGGAGAAGTCGTCGAGACGTGGCTGGACCCGGTAGACGGTGCAGTACGGCCGCACGACGCCGTACCGCCTCGGTTCAATTACTTATCCAATCGGTTCAATTTTATTATTCCTAATCAAAAAGTAAGCAATCATTATTCTTAAATAAGTGAAATAAGAGAGGCTCATTGTGACAATCACATCCATACATTCAAAACGGCATCAGTGTTCGCGTTTTGAATCAATTTAAAGGAAGAGTGGAGAAACGAGTACATTTGTACAGCATCATCATCATAATCAATACCTACTTTTTTTCCGATGCGCATTTCAAGAACCGATTTCTCGAGATCTCTGAAACCCTAGAAATTCCGATGGCCGCGATCGCATCACCGCCCAACTTCGCCGCTTCCCTCCGCTCCACGACCTCCAATTCTTCGTCTCGATTCTTCCTCCAGCGCGTCAGCATCGTCACCACCGTCCCTTGATTCGGGTGTGTTCGCGGCTCCACTCTTCAAGATCGTCTGGACATGATGTGAGTCCGGATAACGGAGGAGATGATATTTACTACGAAATGCAGTACGCATTCTCTCCGAGGAAGGTGTCGCCGGTTTACGTCACGCTGCCGGTTGATGCGGTGGGACCATCAGGGCAGGTGAAAATGAAGAAGGCGATGGCGCAATCTCTTAGAGCTTTGGCGGCGGCGGGAGTTGAGGGAGTTGTTATGGAGGTGTGGTGGGGGATGGTGGAGAAGGTTGAGCCTTGCGTTTATAATTGGCAAGGGTATACGGAATTAATTACAATGGCTATGAAGTATGGGTTGAAGGTTCGTGCTGTGATGGCTTTTCATCAACGTGGTTCTGGTCCTGAGGATCCTTTCTGGTTAGTTTTAGTTAGTTAGTCATCTTCTGCTATTACATTCTTGTGCTGCTTCTTGGTATGGCTAACGATTAGAGTTCTGGTCTGTGTTTCATCTTGGATAGTGTTGTTGAACTAGTTGCATCGCTTCTAAAAAGAAAACCGTGACATGCAATTGTAGCGACTGGTCATGCTTGCATTCTTTAGTTTTTTATCTGTTAAATGATAGTTTAGATGGAACCCAAAGATAATGTTGACAGTGAGGCATTAAAGAATACGTTCGTCGATGATGCACTTTTTGTTGCGAGTATTACGCAATGGCTATTTCTTAAATCAATGGTATTGTTTGCTGCCCAATTTAACACAATCTTGATTTGAATGATTAGCACCTCAACCTAAAAGTAATTCACATTCCTTGGATGTAAATGCTCGTTGAACACTGAAAGTTCATTTTTATAGTCATGTAGTATCACCTACAACCAAATACTTTCAATGTGTATGTGCTACCAACGAGAGAACAGTTCAACCTGCAGACTTGTGTAAGTTTATACCGATCTGTTTTCTGCATAACTAGGAATAAAGAGTTACCTCAAAATTTGAATGCTTATCTTTCATAATGATACTTAATTCTTTCACTGCTATTTAGAAGTTAAGAGATGTGCCATTGTTGTTAATCATGTTGTTCTAAATTTTGTGCTACATGTACTGAAGGATTCCACTTCCACAATGGGTGCTGGAAGAAATTATTAGAGATCCAGACATAGCTTATTCGGATAGATTTGGTAGGAAGAGTAAGGAATATGTATCATTAGGATGTGACCATCATCCTGTTCTGCGAGGAAGGTCACCCATCCAAGTATATGCAGATTTCATGAGGAATTTCAGAGACAATTTTAGGCCTTTATTTGACACTATTATAACTGTAAGCACAGGGTGTACTTTTTACTTTACATTTTGTTGTTACTGGTGGTACGCAGGATTGTTTCAGCCCTCTAATTTCATCCAATTCTCGTGTTTCATTACAATTTTTTATGAACTTTTGCAGGGTATTCAAGTTGGGATGGGACCTGCTGGTGAGTTGAGATACCCGTCTAGCCCCTCACACAAGCTAGCATGGGGCTGGCGTTCACGGGAACTTGGGGAGTTCCAGTGCTATGATAAGTTAGTAAAATGCATGTTTATGCTGTTGGTGCTTTTCATGGACTATTACTTATCCATAATCCAGTACAAAACTACTAAAAGGAGGGGCAACATTTTTTTGTTCTGAAGTGCTGTTATTATTTTTCAGTACATGCTTGCGTCTTTGAATGCTTGTGCTGAGGAGATTGGTAAGAGAGAGTGGGGATATGGCGGCCCTTTTGGTGCCAGCAGTTTGATGCAAAATCCTGAAGAAACTGAGTTCTTTAAGAGTTACAAAGGTTCCTGGAACTCACCATATGGGAGGTTTTTTCTTCAATGGTACTCTAGCATGCTGCTTATTCATGGGGAAAGGATCTGCAAGGAAGCAGAGTCAATTTTTCGGGGCACAGGAGCTATTTTGTCTGCCAAAATCGCTGGGGTCCACTGGCACTATAGTACACAGTCTCATCCATCCGAACTAACAGCTGGATATTACAACACCTTCACAAGAGATGGGTTTCTACCAATCACTCGCATGTTTGGTAGATATGGGTTTACTTTATGCTGTGCCTGTTTTGATATGCGAGATGTTGATGAGAAAGAGATCATTATAACCAGTAGCCCCGAAGGTTTCCTTGAGCAACTCCTTGCTGCAGTCAGAATATGCAACCTTGCTTTGGAGGGAGAGAATACTGCAACTAGGTTGGATGATGAATCTTATGAGCAGGTCATCAGAACATCAAAGTTGTACTCGAGAAGATTAGACACGACGTCCTTTTCATTCAACTTTGTCAGAATGGACAAGAATCTGTTCGAGTACCAAAACTGGGTGCGGTTCACTCGGTTTGTGAGACAAATGTCTTCGTATTCCAATATATTTCGAGCCAGACTAGACTTTAGTGGCAACATGTTTCCGCCTTCCACTTCAAATGGTGCCAAACTCAGCCTAGCAATGGCAGGACTGTGAAGAGAATTTGGAGATCTCTGTACAGTGTAGCAATGGCAGGACTATGGTGCATATTACTGTTGTGAATTGTATAGTTGCATTGGAGAGGATAAGATGTTGTCCATGTATGGTATGATGGTACCATAAAGTAGATACAAGCATTGCCATCCCATAGTTTTTGGTATGGTTGTTGGCTCCTGAGGTATTCTTCAGGCGTTTCCTGTATTAGGAAGTACCACTTGGTTGTTTTGGCTTATTCTGCAACCTTGATTTTTTAAATATTGTTTCATCTTATATCTTGTTTGAAACCGCTATCTTCTAGAGTTGCGATTAATAAGGTGCTGTCTAAGCCTACTTTATTTCAGGAGGGGCCTGTGAGGTACTTAAGAGTAAATTATTGTAAACCACCTTTATATTAAGTGTCTTTTGACAAAATCACCTCTATAAAAAATATTTACTTAATAGCACCTTTATACTATAATTTATTGCCAAAACACACCTTTTGTTAAAATTACTTAAAACCACCTATATATTAATCACATTTTCATAAAACCACCTATATACATATTACTTAAAACCACCTATATATTAATCACATTTTCTTAAAACCACCTATATACATATTATTTAGAAGAGAAAATACTTAAAACCACCTTTATGTTTGGTGTATTTTGACAAAACCACCTGTATACAAATTATTTTCTGCAAACCACCAGTATACTATCTTTATTGTCAGAATACACCTTTAGTTAACAGTGTTAAGTTTTCTGTTAAAAACCTCTAGATCCATACTCTATATATAATTTATATTCAACTTAACGTTTAAAATTAAAATTTGATTTTAATTGAATTGGTCGATTAGATAGACAGACGAAATAATACAAAAGTGTAAAAATTGTATAAAAAAAGGGTCATAGAATTTAGAGATATGGCAATAAAATGTATAACGGGTGGTTTTCGGCAATTACGACATATAAGAGGTGGTTTTCAGCAATTATCTCTGTTGATATTTGGGGATTGAATTAATTGAATTTTATTAACCTAATTATTTGAATTAATTGAATTAATTGAATTAATTGAATTTAATTAACCTAATTAATACATCTAACGGAGATTTAACACTAATTGAACGGAAAACGTTAGAATGTGTGATTTAGCAAAAGACAAACCAACAACGGGTGGTTTTCGACAATAAAATGTATAAGGGGTGGTTTTCGGTAATTACGCCTTATAAGAGGTGGTTTTCGGCAATTATCCCTTAATATATAGGTGGTTTTAAGTAATTTTAATAAAAAGGTGTGTTTTGGCAATAAATTATAGTATAAAGGTGTTATTAAGTAAATATTTTTTATAGAGGTGGTTTTGTCAAAAGACACCCAATATAAAGGTGGTTTACAATAATTTACTCGGTACTTAATTCCCCAGCATTGTTTGATGAGTTATTAAAGTCTATTAGGAAATGGACTGCTGAGATGACGCCACGTCAGACAAGGGCGATGCAATCGAATCCAACTTGGATTAATGTATTATAGTAATTAATAAACGCACGCATTGGGGCTTTCACCAAACCAAACAGTCTCCCCCTCTCTCCATAAGTTGAAGTCAAACTCCGTCTTCATTCAATTCGATTCGATTCTCCTCAAGAACTCTTTCAAACAGGTACTTGGTACTAGCAACTCCCCCTCGGTAATTCGGAATCCATTGTTGCCGTGTTTGATTTATATTACGTGTATTATCCTGCTGCATATTACCTTGTTGCGCTGCCATATGTTATTAAGTTGTAATTGATACGGCATCTTTCCGTGATTGTTTTGCTGTTGGATTTTTAGTTAGGGTTTTCTTTGGTTTTCGATTGATCTTGTCCTGGAGACTTACTATTGCTTTTAAATTGGAAGAAGGAATTATTGTAGGTGGATATTCACTTCATATTATTAGCTGATGATTTCAACTAGGTGGGTTGGGTCTATTATTATTTTACTTGAAATACTTGGCAACACATTGGAGATTTTGGGGTTATTTATTGATTGACTTATGTATCAACTTGTTGCCGGATTTTACCTGCTGTCAAATCTCTGCTTGTCGGGTTTCTGCTATCATCCTAAAACGTTTGGATAAGAATGTATTTACTAAATCTGAGCTAGCTCTCCCTTTGCACTTAAGGTAACATCTGTTGTGTCAGCAATCGTTTTTACCTGATGTTTCTTTGATGCAGCAAACCAGCCAACTTGGAAATTTTTTAAAAGGGGGATTAGTCTTTTGTTCAAAGCATCAAACTTAGGGGCAGGTTCTGGCCAAACTGGCGCAAACCATAAAAGTTCAGGTACTTGAGACAATGAATTAGAATCAGATTGGAATAACTAATTATAATAATATTATGAAAACAAGGATCGTAATCAATCATTCAGTTAAAAAGAGGCAAAATAATATTAGCCTACATACCTCTTGGGCTGAAAGATTACATTATTTCTATTGCTATGCAAAGCTGAACCTAGTATCTGCTCCGCTTGTAACAGTTGTGAGTATCTCTGTTAGGTTCAAGGTTTATGGATGTTACCCTCGGTAACATAAAGATTTTCCCTGAGCACTTCTCACCATCTGCATCCTGTCCAACATCCTTTCTAAAGAAAAAACAATACACATTTCCTTCCAAGGCTGACAACAGGAGGTAACTTGTAATTCTACAATTTTGCCAATCATAAAACATAAATGAGCTTAGCTCTGTCCGATACTTAGTACTTCCATATGAACCTGATAGCTGTTTGCAAGCACAAAGGAGTATTGAGAAGGCTAAGTCAATGTTGAAGTTTTTAAGTCTGCGGCGGCTACCCTGGAGCTCTGGGGCAGATGGTGAAGTAAAGGTTGATTGGATAGTTCTCTATTGTTATGTCTGGAGTTGAATTGTTTTACTTTATTTCCTGACTTTTTTGATCAATTTCTTTCAGGTTGAAATTAGTGCTGTAGAACTAGCAGCTCTTCGGTCAGAGCTTTCCGATTTGGAAGAAAGAGAAGCTCATCTGAAAGCTCAGTAAGGACTCTGTGTCAACTTGGAACAATCTCTCTGTAATGTGTATTATCGCTTATTATTGGCATTTTTTAAACTAGTGATATTAAAATCCTCAGGTTGGAAAACATTGACGAAATTTTGCGGTCAGCTCGTCTTTCTGGCTATTTGTATATTCGAACTGTAAGGCTTCCTTTTCTTATTGTGGTATTAGTAGATGTCATTTTTGGTGCTTACATCTGTAGTTTTAACTGCTTTTACTATTTATTTTTATAGAGATGGAATGCCCTGCCAGGGGAGCCTCGACCTTTAGATGACTCCGAGGTTGATGACTGGCTACCTCGATTTGTAGTGCTTCACGGGCCATGCATATTCTTTTATCTAAAATGCACAGGTAATTAGTCTGCTGTTTAGTGTTTTTAGTTCGCTTAAGCATGACAATTTGTCTAGATATTCGTTTGGCAAAAGGTGCTGGTATTGATTTTCCTTAAAGCATGAACATTTGTAAACACTCAATTGGGCTGTCTTATTTATACATCGATGTAACGACCCTATCGGAGCACCCGATCCGGACCGTTATAAACCTAGCTGTCCCAGCTCACACGCCACCAAAATCTCCTAGGTCACCACAACCCAGAATCTTTCCTCGAAAAACCATGGTATATTGGTGACATGTGTACTGGTAGCATAGCTTATCTAGCCAGCACGCACATGTCTCCCACCCGATGTGGGACTAACAATACGGGGTGTTACATACACCCCCACTAACAGAACCCCAACGTCCTCGTTGGGCACAACCTAGCCAGACTCTCAGGACCCTCCCCTCCTTTCGATGACCTCTGTCATCTACTGTGGAGAGTCGGCTCTGATACCATCTGTAACGACCCTATCGGAGCACCCGATCCGGACCGTTATAAACCTAGCTGTCCCAGCTCACACGCCACCAAAATCTCCTAGGTCACCACAACCCAGAATCTTTCCTCGAAAAACCATGGTATATTGGTGACATGTGTACTGGTAGCATAGCTTATCTAGCCAGCACGCACATGTCTCCCACCCGATGTGGGACTAACAATACGGGGTGTTACAATCGACTAGCTCTGTTCAGTCTATTCTCTACTCATATCTTTCTGCCCAAATCTAGTTTCATTTTATTTACTCAAATGCTTGTGTTTTATTGTTTCAGATTTGAGTCCTCTGGATTCAACCCTGCTGTCAGACATTGATGGAATAAATCCTCTTCCAAGCATCCAGAGTATGGTGAAGATATAAGATATGCTTTCAACATTTCAACTCGCCATGGACTTCGATACGAATGTTCCAGTGAATCCAAAGTACAGGTTTGACGTAACATCCTCTTTTGATCAGCTTTTGACAGTTTATGACTGTTTTTATTGATGATTTCATTTTCATATCCATACTCTTATCCCCTAGTTTCTTAAAATAAGAAGCAAGAAACTAGTTCATCTTCTGGGTTTAGCGTGTTTGAACTTTCCTAAGGAACCAATCTAGCTTCTTTCACCTTTACAATGTTACAAGTCATTCTCCCTGCTACGGCTAATGAGAACCCACACATTGATTCAGCTATATTTCTTTAAAATTCTGGTGGTGTAACTTAATTTCTTCGTTGTGTACCTAGTTAATATATCTGCTGTATCTGCTGATCACAGGTTGATGGATGGCTGATGGCTTTACGAGAAGACCTCAAGCTTACAGAACCCGATCCCTCATCTCCCACCCCAAGTGACCTTCTTACGTAGAAATTACAAATTAGACTATTTAGAAATCTGACACCCTCAAGCCTTGGGGGCATTCACTTGTATATAACAATTACAAAATAAATATTCTTTTATTGCCCTTTGTATACTAATCTTTATATCTTGTATTTTTTGGTCAAATATTTTCCATTAAACAAATTCTTCAATATATATAAAAAACTTACTCGTGTTGAAATAACACGGACTGTTGCTTTCGTCTGAAAAAATCTCATTTTCTCTGAAAAATCTCATCGTCAAATTCAAACCGCTTTCCTCTCTCTCTCTACTCGCTTCGAAGCAAAGCAAACCCTCGTCAAAATTCCGAGCTCGATCTACGTAGCTAGCCGTTACTCACTCGCCGCCCGGATCCAATGGATAACTTGATAACTCTCGTCAATAAAATTCAGAGGGCTTGTACTGCTCTGGGCGACCATGGTGACCAAAGTGCTCTCCCCACCCTCTGGGACTCTCTCCCTTCCATCGCTGTCGTTGGTGGACAGGTCGATCTCTCTCTCGAAGTCTTATTTTCGCAACAGATGCATAGTTATTTACTAAGCTGTAGAGATAAAAAGATTGTGCTAGGGATTTGATGATGCTAATTAGTTGAATTCGTTCTGTTGTATGATGTATAGAGTTCTGGGAAGTCGTCAGTGTTGGAGAGTATAGTGGGAAGGACTTTTTGCCTCGTGGATCTGGTAATTATTTATTGTTATGTATTTCTGTTATTCATATTTTTAATTGTTCCGCAAATTGTAAAGATTGAGCTGATGGTGTTGTAATGAATAACAATGTACTATAGGTATTGTTACTAGGCGTCCTCTTGTGCTCCAGCTTCATAAGCTTGATGGTGGCAGGGAGTATGCTGAGTTTCTCCATCTTCCTGGGAAGAAATTCACTGACTTTGGTATACTTCTTTGACTGATATGAGATTGTTGCCAAGTTTGTTGGGCATGTTCACGATTTTAGTATGTTCATTCTCTATGTGTAGAGTTAACTTATTAATATTATTATCAACCTTCCTGTACATCCTCCTTCAGCTGCTGTTAGAAAGGAAATAGCTGATGAAACTGATAGAGAAACTGGAAGGAGCAAGATGATATCCACTGTCCCGATCCATCTCAGTATATACTCCCCAAATGGTATGCTGTGTTTTGCTATATCACTTATCAGCATCACCAAAGAGTCCTTGTATCACTTGTCTCTCCCCTGAACCATACATTTGTTTTATTTGTGACTGCAGTTGTCAATTTGACTCTCATTGATCTGCCTGGACTTACAAAAGTTGCTGTTGGTAAGATTCTTTGATATGTCATGTATGTGGAAGCTCAGTGGTGTTCTGTTTTCCAATCCGTCTCCAGATTGATGTTTATGGAAAAACTAATGGTTATCGTTTGGTTGATCTACTTAGAGGGCCAACATGAAAGCATTGTGCAAGAAATTGAGAACATGGTTCGATCGTATATTGAAAAGGTTAGCCCCTGAATTCTTTCCAGCATTTCAACACTAATATGCAAAGTATATTATATTTCTACGCATTATTTATAATTCATATTGGGAGTCTTTTTGATTTTTCATTTCGGATTCCTCTAAATTCCAACCTGTCCTTCTCTCAGCCAAACTCAATCATTTTAGCAGTTTCACCTGCTAATCAAGATCTTGCTACATCTGATGCGATTAAAGTTTCTCGGGAAGTGGACCCAAAAGGTATAAGATTTACATAACTTTTGAGCATATTATTATCAAATTATGAATGTACTTAATGACTTGAAATAGCAGCAATCTGCGTTCCACTGTGCTATTGACCTGGGCCATTGATATTTCATTTCAAGATGTTGCTTAATATTGACAAGAACAATGTTGTATGCTTATTGTTTCAGGGGAGAGGACAATTGGAGTGTTGACAAAGATTGATCTTATGGACAAGGGTACTAATGCAGTAGATGTAAGTATATCTGTCACCTTATGTTCCCTATACAGACAATTATATTCAGATTAAAATTTTGTTTTACGTGATTCAATGCCTTTTATCATAAAAAATATATTATGTTTTCGTATCGGATGATTGGTATCGGTAGTCCTTATTACATTAATTCACAGTGCTGATAGTTATATGTGCAGTTGAGTCGGACAAAATTATCCTCTTAATATATTATGAGACCATTGATTTTATAGATACTTGAAGGAAATGCATACCGGTTACAATTTCCATGGATCGGCGTTGTTAACCGCTCCCAAGCTGATATAAATAAGAACGTGGACATGATTGCTGCACGCCGCCGAGAAAGAGAATATTTTGCTACTACCCCAGAATATAGGCATCTTGCTAACAGAATGGGTTCAGAGCATCTAGCGAAGATGCTGTCCAAGGTTGGTTGAAGGCTATACTTCAGTATCATCCTCTTCTCCATAATTCGAATTAATGCCGTTTTTAGAATATTATAAGTTGCTTATCCCTGTCTTTTCAGCACCTCGAAACTGTCATCAAATCCAGAATCCCAGGTCTCCAGTCACTCATCAATAAAACTATTATTGAGCTTGAAGCTGAATTAAGCCGATATGGAAAGCCTATTGCACAAGATGCAGGAGTAAGTTTCTTCTTAATTTTGGACTTTCCGTTTTTGGAGGATTTTGGTTATGGATTCTTGGAAATTTGCAGGGAAAGTTGTACATGGTCAATGAGATTGTCCGTACATTTGACCAAATATATAAAGATCATCTTGACGGAGTGTAAGGGCACTAGAATTCATTTAGATACGCTCTAAAATAGTATCAGCCAGTGTTTATATAGAGCACCTTTCTTTCCGTGGTTCTCATTTTCTCACCTTACTTGACTTTCCCTACACTTAATGATAGGCGGTCAGGCGGCGATAAGGTCTACTATGTTTTTGACAATCAGCTTCCTGCTGCTCTAAAGAGATTGCAATTTGATAAGCAATTATCAATGGAAAATGTGAAGAAGCTGATAACTGAAGCAGATGGATATCAACCACATCTGATAGCCCCAGAACAAGGATATCGGCGTCTTATAGAATCTTCTTTGGTCACTATTAGAGGTCCTGCCGAGGCGGCTGTTGATGCGGTATGACAATTAGTATGGAAGAAATTTATGACTGCTCTATTTCATATCATGGTTATGAATATTGACATTGTTCTTTGTGTTTGTAGGTTCACGAGATATTAAAAGAACTGGCTCGTAAAGCTCTAAGTGAGACACAGGTCAGTACTCAGTAGATATTGAGAGGTCAATGATTTCCGGGAAATTTAGTTGGTTATTATGCTTTCAAGTTTCAGTGTTGTGTTATGAATAAAACTTTGAAGATGGACTGTGACTTCACCATCTTATTCACATCTGGAATCCCTTTGGCTAATTTGCAGGAACTGAAGCAGTATCCTGCATTAAGAGTAGAGCTTGGAAATGCAGTCATTGAGTCACTTGAAAAGATGAGAAATGAGAGCAAGAAATCAACACTGCAATTAGTTGACATGGAATCTAGCTACCTGACTGTGGATTTTTTCCGAAAACTCCCACAAGATATGGAGAAGGGTGGCAACCCAACTCATTCAATCTTTGACAGATACAACGATGCATACCTCCGACGAATTGGTTAGTACTGGTAGCATCAATTTTGTACAGCACAGAAGAATAAAAGTGGTATCAAACTTCATTATTTGTTCTCTGTTTTTTTGCAGGATCCACAGTTTTATCATATGTCAACATGGTTTGTGGAACTCTACGGAACTCCATTCCAAAATCTATTGTTTATAGCCAAGTTCGCGAGGCCAAACGCAGCCTACTAGACCATTTCATGCTCGAGCTAGGCAGAATGGATGTCTGAAACTCTTACCCCTTTCCTTATCATCTGTACTTCAGCATTATCATCTCCAACATCTTCTCATAAGCATTTTCACTTTTCAGGCACAAAGACTATCTTCTCTACTCAACGAGGATCCAGCTATCATGGAAAGGCGCACAAACCTCACCAAGAGGCTGGAGCTGTATAGAAGTGCACAAGCTGAAATCGACGCAGTTGCATGGTCCAAGTAACCTTAGAACTATACGGTTTTCAGTATCATTCTCAGGGAATTTTATCCAATAGTGTGTGCTCTATGGTTACCAGATCAGGTTACTGACACCTATTTTGTAGCATATTATTTGGAGGCTTTGTAACTCATTCAATTTCTCGACATTTTGCCATTTTCAGCCTTCTAATCAATTACGTACGTTCTTCGATTGTATCTTATTTTCATGAATAACAAAAATACTTCTTTAAATTACATTACAGCCCTCAATATTTTCCAAATAACAAAAAAGCGTCAAATCAGAAAGAGATAACCTTCCTTCCCTGAGGTGGGTTTGTGATTTCAATACCTTAACGACGAGACAGCGACTCGTTCGACTCCGATTTGCCAGCCAGCCGCATTTATCCTTACGCCCTCATCCGATTTTCACCTCCATCATATTTTCGTTCCGATCAACTCCGAGTTGACATTTTCGAGCACGATATAAGTTGACATCTTTCTCTAGGTTTTTGATTTTGCATTTTCGTTAGTTCGGAGATATATGTTTACAGATCTTAATGTATCCGCTGTGCACTGCATGTATCGATTCTGGTGCTTAATGCGCCTGGCCTGATTCTGTTGTAGTTGATTTCAATTTCTGTTAGAGAAATTCAATCAAATATGTATACATGCCAGGGTTTGATGATTGATACCTAAATTAGTCATTCATATCTGGATACTAAGCACATTTTACTGTCAATAAAATCTTTTCATTTTGCACGAGGCAGTGCTTTGTGTGTTTATTACTTACCTCAAGAAACGTGATTAGATTGCGCATTTTGAAGTAATGAGAATGACCTTGTAGTTTATAATCCGCATTTTTCTTTCTTATTTGCAGGGTTACTGGTAAATACTGATAATAAGAAAAGCAGCAAGTGAAAATGGTGTCCGATCGACACATGTTTGATCGGTCCGGGCCATTACACCTATCATGTGTTGACTGGTAAGAGACAAAGAATATAACTTGGCCTTGTTGAATTCAAGTCCTGTATTTTATGCTTCACAGTAGTCTGAGCTCTGAACTGATGTTTGCATAAACTAGGCAGTCTTTGATTATGTTGAAGCTATGTGCCATGAATGTACTGGCCTTTTAATGTGGTCGGGAATATTACTTTTGTTTTATCTTGTTTGGATGTCCAAATTTTGGGTTACCACTTTGGAGATGATAGTGGGTTTTTGATGCTTTCAATGTTTTGATTCTTTTTCTTTCATAACAATACTATAAGCTATTTGATGACATTTCTTTGTAGGAATAATATACATCATCGAAGATCAGTGGCTGCTAGTTTGGTGCAGGGTGTCTACATCCTAGAGCGTGATCGACAAGAGAATCGCCAAGGGACTGATGCTCTTGCTACCCCATGGTGGGATTTTTTCAATTTTCAGTTGCTTGAAGTGATCAAGGATAGAGATGACCAGTCCATATTTGGTGCCATCTATCGCTACAAATTCTTAGACCTTGATAACGACTCAACAAAAGGAGCTCCCCATTATGTGATTGCTTTCCGTGGCACCATCACAAAGGGGAATGCCTTAACAAATGATTTGAATGTTAACTTGGAACTCATAAGAAATGGGCTGGACAAAACACCTCGCTTTCAGGCAGCTTTGGTTTCTGTTCAACGTATTGTTTCTACATCAAAGGATACAAACCTCTGGTTAACAGGCCACTCACTCGGTTCGTCCATGGCAATGAAGGCGGGAAGAAACATGGCAAAGAATGGCATTTTCCTTGAGAGTCATCTATTCAATCCTCCATTTCTTTCAGCTCCCTTTGAGAGAATCAAGGTTAAGAAGGTGAAGCATGGCCTTCGGTTTGCAAACAGTCTGGTCAAAGCAGGGCTTGCTGCTGCTGTAAAAGCAGGACATGGTGGGAATCCATCTGAAGAAACATTTAGACTGTTGCAAGAATGGACACCAAATAGAAAGCTTATTTCATCATTTGTGCTACTGTATATGAGACGTGGCAGAGTAGGAACAAAAAAGTGTTTATGAGTCAATCTGATGACTATGATGCAATAGTGTACAAGGTTCTTAGAATGTGGCAGATCAAAGTTAGCTTGAAACTATGTAAGTAGGTGGTCTTGTCGGCTCTGGTGGTGGTAGTCTTGTTCTCTGGTTGAGTGTCGTTGGTTGGTTGTTGTGTGTCCTTGGTCTTGTCGGCTCTGGCTGTTGTGTTGTTGCTGGTTTGGCTTTGCTCGGGTGTGTGGGTGTTGCTGTGTTTTTGTTGTGCTCCTTTCCTTTTTGCAATAAAATCGCCTTTGCAAAAAAAAAAAGAATGGACACCAAATCTGTATGTTCACCCCAATGATGTCATCTGCTCAGAATATGTTGGGTATTTCGGGCACAGAAAAAAGATGGAAGAAATGGGTGCAGGACATATTGAAAAGTTAGCTACCCAACACTCCATTGGTAGTCTATTCATGAATGCGATTGGCAAGCATCAGGAATCACTGCACCTCATTCCTTCAGCAACACTCACAGTAAATCAATCTTCTGCTGCTGATTTCAAGCAAGCTCATGGAATTCATCAATGGTGGAATCCTGATTCCGAGCTGCATTCTAATCTTTACAAATATGGGCAATAACGGCTGATCCGCAGCCCCTCTTCTCCCCTGCCTGTGTCGCTTCCCACTACAAGGACCCATGTGATTTAGATACCACGATCAGGACTTCACTCGCAACTGAAGTCAGGATATCAACCTGCCATGCTAGTCGGACGATAATAATGCATACATTTGGTAAAAGTAGCTGTCACATACTTACAGTGTATCAAACATATTTAAACCCTGTGTTGAAGCTCTCCCACTATACAACCAGCTTCACTTCCTAGACGAATGTTCATAACCATATAAACAAGGCATGATAGCTGTGGCCAATTCTACCAGCTGCTATCAACTTGTGTTTACACAGTCCAGTCGATTTGAAACTCGAGTATCAAGTGTGATCCATTTTACCACCATCAAAACAGAATAACGTGTAATCCTTCTGAGGTTAGACATCATTTGCATGCTTTTAATTCCACTATGTTTCAGAAAAGAGTTCACTCAGCTGGCCATTTACCAAAGCAATGAGAATTTGCGATACAGGATCCAAGGACATGAGCAACAATACACTGGGGAAAACAACACATTAAAAATGGCTAAAATTAACCAACTGGGATTTGGCAGCATACACCAGTAGCTATGGCAGACGAAAATCTACCACTCGGCATAGCGGGACGAGATGACTGCTTTCAAAAGTGGGACCTACATTTGGGCCGAAGAGCACCAGGAGGAATCCTGTTCAGTAGAGATGTGGAGCTGGAGTGGACGCACCTGATCTGATGTCAGATGAAGGTCCATTACCATTTGTATTGTTCTGTCTGATGCTACCGACCATCTTTGCAACTTCGGACATTTTGGGTCTTTGGTCAGGTGTCCTAACAACGCATGCCAGTGCAACTTGTAACATCTCAACCATCTCTTCTTCAATGTTTTGGTACCTAAGCAATTCAATGTCAAAAACTTCTGCGGTCCACTCTTCGCGTACTACAGAATGAACCCATCTGACTAGGTGAACCAGCTCGTCACATCTTGTAGTATGGACAGGGGATTTTCCTGTGAGAAGCTCTAGCAGAACGACTCCAAAGCTGTACACGTCTGATGGCTGTTGAGCTTTTCGTGTATCCGAGACCTCTGGGGCACGGTACCCGGCAGCTCTGGAGATAGGTGGGCCGAGGGGGTACATTATTGCGGCTAACCCAACATCAGAGACACAGCCGTATCCTTCCAAGTTGAGGAAGATGTTGGATGTTCTTATGTTGCCGTGGACAAGCTTCCCATTATTCTGTGCATGCACATGAGCGATGCCTCTGGCAGCACCAATTGCGATTCTCAGTCTTGTGTCCCAATCCAGGGGAACTCGCCCTCCCTCCTCTCTTCTATCTGCATTGCCAAAAGGGAAATGTGGACGTGAGTAACCTAAAAAGATTCTCAACATGGAATCAAAAGCTAAATTTCAGTAAAAAACTGAAAGAATCTGATCACACATTTGTAAAAGATATAAACACTCAAATTTTGGAATAACAAACTATCACTGAAAGCAATAAATGAACAAGTAGTGCTTGACATCAAAGTTGCAGTGAAAGCAACTTTCATGTCTGAATGTAACCGAACTACAAGCATTCTGATACTCAGTCTCTTTTGGAGACCAATAATGCTTAAAAGATTATATCTGAATGATTCGGAATCAACAAGAACATAAACTAAATACGTATCAACAGCAATCAGAAGTTCATGTACACGAAACTAAGTCAATTCACTAATGGTTAACTAAGCCAGCAAGAGGACACTGTTAACAAATTCTTTATTATTCCTCGCTATTCATGGTTGAATTCGGTACCGATGAAAGCAAAAGGATAACAACTTACCGACAAAGTGTGAGACAAATGGCAGACAATGAATAAGACGGACACTGTAAGTATCTAAGAATTATTAATGGTAATATAATGTCAGTAAAGACAAAATCAATGTGGATATGATTAGGTACCAGGAAAGTTATATAAAATATCTTCCTCAATCAAAAGCTTCAATCATGTGCAATGTTGCATTTTTGAGATTGAAAACTAGAAAGTATAATAAACATGAAATAGCAAGCAATTTACCATGTAACAAGGCAGCGACGCTTCCCTGGCCATTGTGGTCATACACCATGAGCTTCTCATCTTTGGAGTAGTAATAAGCCCTAAGAGCCAGAATATTTGAATGTCTAATACTTCCGAGCAGTTCCATTTGTTGCTCAAAGTCTTTTTTTCCGACATTGACTTCTTTCAACCTTCTAACCACTACTGAGGTAGCATCCTCTAATATAGCCTTATAAACCATGCCAAACGTCCCCTTTCCCAGCACTTCCGCGGAAGCTCTTAATAGATCCTCTAGATCAAAAGCATAGGTACAACCCTCAAAAAATACAAGCCTACTGTTTGCATCTCCACCGCCAGAAACCCCTTTATCAGGGGAAACGTCTCCTTTCTGCAACTTCCCCGAGACATGGAAAACATCTCCGCCTTTTCTTTTTAAGTAGCATATAATAAACAATGTACCCAGTCCAAGTAACCCTACGGCAGAACCGGCGACTATAATTGCCATTAATGCTGTCTCCCCGAGATTCGAAAATCTGCCCGCCTTTGGGTGCAACCTTGGAGACTGTATAGTAGAAATATCATTACCTTGAAACGCTGAACTTGGAAACCTCTGAAGTGATTTTGGCACAATTCCCGTAAGATTGTTGTTCGACAGATCCAACTGCTGTAATTTTGGTGAATTCATGTCAGGGATAACTCCAGAAAGTAAATTGTTCGCAAGATTCAAAACTGCGAGCTGGTTCAAGCTGGATATGGACTTAGGAATGCTCCCATTGAATGCATTATTGGACAGATTAACAACAGTAAGATTCTTCCAGCTGGTAAAATCTGAAGGCAGTGGCCCAGAGAAGTGATTGTACTGTAGATAAAGGAATGTGAGATTCCTGAGATTGGAAAAATCAGAAGGAAATGGACCTGTTATCCCATTTGATCTCAAGCTCAATGTCTCAAGTCCAGAAACACGACTTAAGGTATTGGGTGGAAGAGGACCCTGAAATCCAACTCCTGGTAACCTGACAGCTATAACTCTAGATTTGTCTCGGCTGCAAACCACTCCAATCCAGTTACCACAAACAGTGGAGTTGTGATTCCAGTTAAGAGCTCGAGAATGAGGTAGCAAATTTATAAAATCCATCAAAGCATGCTTATCTTCATTGATATCGGCATCACCCAACCAAAGCAGCAAACCAAAGAACAAAACCACAAATGAAACACGCATCTTCATCGTCCTCTCATATAAGGATAGAATATCGTAACTACAGAAACTATAACTATCTAATATCTATCTTCTTCTTCTTCCTCTCATTCACATCTATTTCTCGTTAAATCCTGAAACACAGGAACATATAAAGTAAGCGGAAACAGGAAAGACAGATTTCAAATTTCAAGTATATTCGAGCAAAAGTTAAAGCAAGACTGAGACTGAGAGCTGCTTGCTTGTCTTTTATAAAAAGCACCTCGATTCAAGAACTCTTCTATACTTTACTCAATACAACAAAACCCTAATTCAATTTTTAAAACTTCCAACCTTCCATCAGCAAACTCACTACTCTATTTATCAACAGATCTGACTTCAAAAAACATGGAATACGAACATTACTGCTTTTAAGAAGAAACTGTAAACTGCGAGTGTCGTGTTTCAAACACGGAATCCTAAAATTAAAAAAACAGTAAAGAAAAAAAGCGTGATGCACATTTGTCTAGAGAGTTGTTGCTGCTACCAACTGCTACGACTTGCTAAAGGCGGAACACTCGCACTGTTGAAAGTCTCAATCAATCGGTTTGAGAAACGCAGCAGCGCATTGAACTTGGAAATTGAGATGTTGGAATTTATCTTCCGAGTGTTTGAGGATATGTGAAGTGAGGCGTTGTGTTGTTTGTGGGGGATGTTGTGGGTCTGCTCTCAGCAAGTGTTACTTGTCAGTTACCAATAATAATGTTCCTTGTCCCTGAGATAATTTTTTTATTTCAAATAACTCATCTAATTTTGTCAAAATATATTTATTTTGGTGAATTCATGTAAATCATTTTACATCCGTGGATTATATTTTTTTCAATGCACCAGATTGTATTTCCTTTAAATCCGTGTGATAATTTATCAACCGACTTTTCATATAACCGATTGATGTGTGACTAATATGAACTTATAGACTCGAATGGAGTAACCTATCACTGATTTTGGAAGCAGAGACAATTTGATTACATGGACTTGGAGAACCTCCGCTTTACCTCCTTGTCTAATTCATCCCTTCCTCCAACTTCCTCCAGCTCCTACAACCATTTTTATCCATTTGATGAACTTTTTATTTTTAAAAATTATATACACAAGAACATAGTAAGAATGGCTGACCATCGGTCCTAGAAACAATCCGTAGGGGACTCCGTGGAACTTCTCCGATGATGCAACTGTCATAAAATTTGACAGTAAGAATTTTCTTGAACAATCAGATTCCAACATGCTTCAAAAATGTGACTAAATTATAGCTCTGAAGTTAAAGGTCATATAACTAGTTAGTTACTTGGTGAGCTGCAGCAACTCTTCTCAGGTAGGGAACATTGGCCACTGGCCCAACTGAAAATCGCCGGTGGACAAGGCCATCATGGATGAACATATATGCCATCCCGAATACCGTTATACCTAAACCCTGTAGCAACATTCATATTCAAACAACATTAAAATTAGGATCACATAACATAAGACATATCTTTATGGTACAAATTAGACTTACTGCACCAAAACATAGACCAGGGAAGAAGCCCTTGTTGAAGAAACCATATGCAAGAAGTGCTATGGCAGGAACTGCATTTATAATTGCAAACACGTCGTTGAGTTCGAACGGTCCGTCTCTAGGGAGGTGATGTGACTGCAGAAAAACAGCCACTTTAACTCTAATCATCAAACTACTACTGGTCCAAGTTGGAATTTCAGTTTCATTTTCCGGGAGTTCGTTACCTCGTGCATATGCCAAAGGGAAGCATGCCACAGTACTCTATGAGCCCATCTTGCCCAGAACTCCATACCCACCTGCCCATGAGTAAAATGTTCAGATTCATTAGTAGAAATATATAAGAATATATATCAGCAAAAACTGTTGTGATCCTTGATAGAATATCTTGATTTTTCAAGTTGGGATTTTGACTTACAGCGGCCCCAACGGACAGAGCAAAAGTACCCAACATTTCTATCACCGGAATATCTCCACCCTGTAACAAAAAGGTTTAGTCCCACTGCATAGAATTGTCAGCCTCGAAAAGTTAGAAAGGATTTAAAAAAGTCCACAGAATCTGACCTCCATTTGCCAAGCAAACCTATAATAAACAGAAACTATGGCCAAGGAGCTAATTCCTAGGCTGGACATGATGGCTGCCATAAGATACATGGTCCTCTCAGATTTCTTCCTGGCCAGTCGCTCTTCCGCTCTAGATGGTCCAGTTGGCATCTTGTTGTTTTCTTCAGTTCTGATGATTGGTAGTATCTGCTCGTGTTGCAACTGGTGTTTTTTTTCTTGCTTGATTGCAAAGATTACTATTTTGGTGCTATGTTTCTTGAACAAAGCCAGGTCTTTTCTGCAGAAGGTAAGTGAGTTGAGCAAGATGGTATTGCGTGAATGAACTGGGTGTAGCGGGTATGTGACGTATCCGGAGGCCATCGATGGAGCTGATGAAAACTGAAGATTTGGCAAAGATTTAGGAGATGCTCAACATTTAGCAGCTCAAAACACAGCAAAGGAACATGCACTTGCTGGCTTTTTATAAATTATCATTTTTACTGTTATTAATGCACTGCTGAAATTGTATTTGACAACATACCGAAGCCAAAAAAACATTATATTTGTATGCAAATATGATTTTAAGGTGGAAATAATCACCACATTAGGCAATTTTCTAGTATTAGTTTAGGTGAATTGACTTCCATTTGTGGAAGACAAGTATGCCCAAAATAGATGCAATCATCAGAGTCCAGAGGTGGAATTATTACTTTAAGCAGCAAATCCACAACATTCAAACACCTGTAAAACTCTATGATATTAGATATATTATTTTGAAAATTAAACTAAAGAGAATATATATGAGATATGGTCAAGTGCTTAAATAAAGGAATTGAGCATTAAGGACGGTGACCTTGGTGGAGCTGGGAGGACACCTGTTTGGCCTCTTCTCCTTTATCAATGACTCTCTTCTCCTTTTACTAATGGAAGAGGACTCATGTCATATGGCATTATGAGTCTGACTGTCTGAGAAGTGTCTCCTTTTCATTCCATTAGGTCCTGAATGTAAACAAATTGAAACTTGGACAATGTGGTTCAAACACTGTTAAAACATCTGACATGTATGTCCTTTTATGGAGAATAAACATATGACCATGTATGATTTCCATAAAAGAAGTGCGACAATGAGTTGATAAGATTTCATGTGCAAGCTTAATGGAACACACAGAGAAGTTAGCATGGCCAAATCAATGGTGGTTTTTCAGTTAAGAGGCCTCGAGTCATAGAGAAGTAATCTTCAGATAATGTATATAATTCTATGGAAAAAATATCTCAAGCATTCATCTTTGAAATTCAACATGAATCATATTCAAAAACAGAGTTCTAGCGAGCAAAACAAAGAAAATCAAGTGACAACATTCTCTCTTATGGCAGATCTGAGCTTGCTGGCCCAGCGCCAAAGCTACCTCCTCCACGGCCAAAACCAGGGCGACCACCAGCACCCTGCATATTCAAAAGGAGATCATAGTAAGCATACCAATTACAGATGATGCAAATGAAAAAGGAGACCCCTGGTAAAATCTAAACCAAGCTTTGCCAAGTGAGTAAGAAAATAATAAGCTAATCCATCTGGCATTATTGTATCATAAATGAGAACAATAAAACACATTACAAAGACACAAATAACCAATGGTGCATTATGCAACAGGCCACATGACATATAACATGCGCAGTTCTTATTTACATTGACAGTTGAGCTAATAATGCAGCATCTCACACATATGAAGTGAAAAAATGAAAGAGGTATGCCAAGAACCAACACTGCATATGCTACTTTATACATTGTAAGATTTAAGTAACAAGGATAATGAGATGTCGAATTAATTCAAAAACTATAATGCAATCACAAGTTAGTATTCAGCCTAAACGCTCACACTGCAAATACTTCAATGATGTAGTAAATAACTCTAAACTAATGCACAACATTGACAGTAAACGGTATTCCTATAGCTACATCCAAGGAGACATAAAGTAAATAAGTCATGAGTAATTGAGTCATAGACTCGTAATAGTTCACTTGCACATGCCACATAACTGTGTAGACTACATACACTCACTTAACAAACGAGTTGAATCTCAACTGACTTGCACATTGCGAACAGTACAAAAGCATCCTTAATAATAAGTAACTCCAACCCTAACCAATAATCATAGTTCAAAAACATACCCTGAAGGCAGGCTGGTAGTCAGCTGGAGCACCACCCTTGTCACCAAACTCACCACCAGCTCCACGACCGCCACTACGGTAACCATCTCTGTCACCAAACCTGGGCCTATCACCTTCAAATCTAGGTGGACCGCTGCAATAATTACATTGAAATCAAACATGGTTCACATAATCTTAAAAAATAACAAAAACAAACAGTAAGAGTTACCGTGGGCGATCACCACCACCCAAAGGACGTCCAGCAGGCCTAGCAGACTTCTTCAAAGTAGCAGGCACAATTTCAGAAGGTAGATTGAGATAAGTTCTTAAGAACTCAATACCATCATTGGTCAAATACCAATAGTAATGCATCCATGCGAATGTCTCACGAACATACTCCTTGGACTTGAAGCTCTGCATCAACTTGATAACCTGAAGATTGGGAACATCAATGTCCGGATGCTTAGCCAAATTGTAGTCTTTCTTGGCATAGCACACTCCTTCCTGGAAGAGATACTTTGAGATCTCGCGGCGATTCTTCTCTGAAATAATCTGACAAAATTGACAGAAAGGTTATAACTTTGATCGCAATAAAGTCACTCAATTTGAAAGGACGGAGACAAGGACGTCGCCGATTACCATGACTGCGACAAGCTTCGTTGGAATGTGAATCGGCGAGCAACAGGAGTTCAAAACCCTAAATTGGAGAACGATGGACTATAAGGCATAAGGTTGAGGTTGTTGGGCCGATAGCCGAAACCATAAGTATGTTGGGCTTTTCTTGGGCTTCTGCTTTAACGGCTTATTCACTTATAACGGTCATTCCCGGCAAAGTGTGATAGTTTGTGTAAGATAAGTACATTGATCTTTCTCAAGTTTTACAACAAACGTTGAACTTAACAAAAGATATTCATGTATTTCCAAAGCCTGAGCAACTTGCCAAAACACATGAACGGATATGAGATGAGATGCATGCGTTCAGGTGTTAATTTAAGAGGTGATTCAAATATCAATCATAAACCAGCCCCAATGGCATACAGATGAAACCCAGCTCAGCTTGTTGTGGAAATGAGTCTCGCAGAGGTTTGGAAGTGACTTGGAATGAGAGTGTACAGCATTGCTTAAGTTCGTGTCTTGTTGTGAACTACGGAAATGGCAGGAAGTAAGCTGTCAGTGGGATGCACCTTGTCTGTGTTTATGAGCGACCTTTCCCGCCCTGGTAGATGAGAGGAGATGGGTATTAACATTTAGTCAATGCATACTAAAAAACAAAATCACGGAGATATAAGTACAATAGTTGGTAATATTATGTACAAAAATCATGCAAAGAAGAAATCATATAATTATTTTTGTGCCAATAATAAATCATCATTTTCTATCGTTGTTACGTTTGACAGTAAAAATGGAAGATCATACTGTAGTAACCGACTCCAAAATCAATGAAGCTACACTGCAGTGACCACATGCCCTTCTGATCTCAACTTTAAGGAATCAAATGAACATGGGACAACCTAAAGATCAGTGTCATATCTAAATATAGATGTTCTTCTTTATTTTAAACCCAGTTCACAATTTTCTTCCCCTACAGACACCATTGTATATGAATAAAACAAAACAATTTACCTTTCGAGGTGGTGTTCCAGGCTTCATCATGTTGTTACCAAATCCTAATTTTCCTTTTTTGTCAGATGGTTTAAGAATCTGAAAGGAACACATCAAAGTATTGTCCACACTCATCAAGGCGCCGGCATTGTCGAACTCGCCACAGTAGTTAGGCGCAGAGAAAATGGTTACCAACTGCCTTTGAGCAAAAAATTCATATCCATCTTCGACGACCTTGGAAAACAAAGAATCTTCAGAACAATCTATCATTCAGATTAAATAACTGAATTTAATCTCTCAGATTTGACTGTGATTAAACATATTAAACAAATGCCATAACACTGAATCCAACTAAATTTCCCTACACAGATTCATTTGTCTCGAACTAAGCTACCAACATAAATATATTCTGAATATTACTTTAAATCTTTACAAATTATTAAAGAAGAACACTGAAACAATGAAAATAAAAATTTCAAGGAAATAAGCCTTTGTGATAATATACAGTCATGTGAAGTGGTTAGTAATTTAGCACACCATCAAGCATTTAAAAAAAGATACCAGTAAAGAAAGCGAGGTCATGCTAAGAATCCCAAAAATTGGATTTAATGAGATCACATACATACCTGATGAGCGCGACAGATAAGGTCAAGATCATGTTTTCTCAGAAATTCAGCAAGCGTGTCAGGCCCAAACGTGTACGACACTCCTCGATCATTTTCTCCCCACCCTTGAATATCTTTATCAGGATCAGCCCATAAGAGATCACAAAGAAGACCTTGTTCAGGAATATCCACAGGTCGAGCTATGTTCCGTATCTGATCCAAGTTTTTCAATTCAGGAGACAATCCTCCGTGCATACATAAAATCTTCTCATCAATAAGCGCAGCAACAGGCAAGCAATTAAAACAGTCAGTAAACGTCTTCCACAAACGAATATTAAACCTCCTCTTACACTCGTCATAAAATCCATAGATACGGTTTATAGACGCAGACTCATGGTTTCCTCTCAACAGAAAAAAGTTCTCCTTGTACTTAATCTTGTAAGCAAGGAGTAGGCATATAGTCTCTATGCTCTGCTTACCCCGATCAACATAATCACCAAGAAATAAATAATTTGAAGACGGCGGAAGGCCGCCATACTCAAACAATCTTAGCAAATCAGGGAACTGTCCATGAATGTCCCCTGCCAAATAAAACTCAATGAGAACTAATCACAAAGATTCAAAGAAAGTGAAAACAAAATGAAGTTAAATTCGGAAACTAACCACAGATTTTGATAGGAGCTTCAAGCTCGAGGAGATTAGGTTGGGAAAGGAAGATGTCCTTAGAGGCGGCACAGAGCTGGCGAATCTCTGACTCGTCGAGTTGGACTTGCTTAGGAACTCTACCAGTCTTACTCTCGAGCAGGCGCCGTATGATATCGTCGACCAGATTCGCATCCATCTGATATGACAACGCTCTAAAACCCTAATTGGAGAGAGAATCCCCAAATTTCAAAAGGATGGAATCGTTGAAAACGTCGTCGTTTATGGTTGCGGCGTTTGACTGACGACGCTAAGTGATATATATAAAGAGAGTTGTTGGCGGAGGAAGGAGTGAAGCGTGCGAGGAGATGAGGATAATAGCGTAGCGGCCTCGTTGGGATTCGGCTAGTTGGCGAATTTGAGCGACTCCAGTTTTCAATGATTTCCGTAGACCACCGAACGCCCAATTGCACAAAAAGAGTGTTTACAGAAAAATAAATTTGCGTTTGCCGGGAGTCGAACCCGGGTCTATTGCTTGGAAGGCAATTATCCTGACCGTTGGACTACAAACGCCCATGCTTTAATGATAAATTGTTTATTAATATAATACAAAGTCAATTTCCAGGTACGTGCCTTCAAAATGCAGCAAAATAAAATTACAGCTGAAGTGGGAATGTGAAGTATATTGGCAGTTGGCTAACCTACGAAGAATTTAGTATGCAATGCTGAGCTACTATAATGCAGAAGTGATAGAGACAGAGTGTATTGAACCTGAATGCGTCTGTGCATCAGTTTGGCATTGGAAATGATGATGAGGCACCGAGATCATCAGTTGGCGTCCAAGCTGATCATCATCACTCGCTGGAGAAGGGGTGACATTTGATCACGGAGGAAGGTGAGGTGAGTTGGTGAAATACGAACGTTGGAGGTCATAGACAGAGTTGACATTGTACTTATTATGCAACAATTTGAAAATATTATGCAGATCATAATTCATAGGCATAAACAGTCTTTTAGAAATATAGATAAGTGTTACTACAAATCTGCAGACAAAGTACTTTCCCTTGAACCTTCGTCATTTATTCTCTTAAGTTCAGCTTTTATTTCATTTACTAGTTGCCAGTCCTCCGAATGCAGAGCTCATGCAACACCTAGAAGCTTCTTCACATCCTTCTGCATTGCGGAAGAGGAATGTTATGCTACTAACTCAACAAAAAATTACCCATATGGCAAGGCAATGCAACTCTTTAATGAACAAGAACTGAACACTTAAGCTGAATAATGATGCCTCTTTCTGTTATGAATCTTAAATTTACCTCAATACTAAGGGGAGAGGTAGTAGGTGCATAGCGATCAACCACTTTCCCATCCTTGTCAACAAGGAACTTGGCAAAGTTCCACTTGATGCCATCTCCTAGGAACCCACCCTTGCTGGACTTTAGAAACTTGTAGATTGGAGCTGCATTGTTCCCGTTCACATCAACCTAAACAAGAAAAAGCATCCATAAGTTGAGCTAACTAAACTACAGGCGGATTCATAACGATAATGTTCATAGATTAATTGCCAGCTTCTCATGAATGCCATGTACTTGAAATTCTCATATGCTATTTCAATAATGATTTTCAGCTTCATTAACTGATTGGATAAAAACAATAAAAAGTAGTGGGTCAGTTCTAACATATAAATCGCAATGAAAAAATCAGACCTTATCAAAGATAGGGTACTCGCCTTAAAGCGAGTGCAGGCGAACTCCACAATCTGTTCATTAGTCCCAGGCTCCTGCCCACCAAACTGATTGCATGGAAATGCCAGATTTCCAATCCTGTAGAAATTTTAAAAACAAACTCCATTGTTGTACATTCATCACGAAAAATTTAGTGGTACCTAAGAGTCGAGACAACAAACATTCTTCAGATAAAAGACAATTTAGGATGCATACCTTGATCTTTATACTTCTGATAAAGTTGAGCAAGCTCAGTGTAGTTGGAATTGGTCAGGCCACTGCAGCAAAGTTAAACACATCATTACCAATCTTCACCAAAAAAACAGAAAAACATAACATTATCGAAGCTCATTGACAAGACTAGTATAATCAAACTATCACAAGACCCATCTATTCAACAAACTTTGATGCTATCGAATTTATCACTTTCAAACACTCTTTAAGTGATGACATTTCGGAAAATATAAGATGAAAATGATCAATGATGTTTACCACTGTGACGCAACATTTACAATCAACAGAACCTTTCCCTTATAGATGCTGAGATCAACATCATTTCCTCTAGCATCCTGTTCCCCACGGAAACAAAAGTATTCAACAACACATATAAAATGAGCTCCAAAGTTTTCAAATCAAATTGTCTCCAGTAATCACTCACCAAAATACTCCTAATAAAACTGATTAATATTCTCCAATCAAAAATTTGAACTACAAAAAACAACAAACCTTCACAGTGAAATCGTGAACGGACGTGGGATTGGACGCGCTAGCCATCGTATGCTCCGATCTCAAACTGGTGCCAACAAAACTCCCAAGAGGAGAATTTCCCGTTCGAATCGACGGAAATTGAACCGATGACCCGAAATTCAATGTAGCGAAAACTCCGCCGGACAGCAAAGAAGGTGATCTGTTGAAAAGGGCGACAGAATATCTGCGAATGAAGAGACGCGCGGAGGAGCAGATCATCGATCAACCGGTACTTTGAACGTGATGTGACGTCAGTGTTATTAGGGTTTTGATGCATGCGGGTGTCGACGTGGCTATTTGTGGGATATGTAATTTTGAATGGCTGTGAAGTGTGAATGTGAATCTGACTTGCAACGCATCGTTTAACAGCAAATGCAAATGTCTTAATGTGGGCCCACCGGAGTGCCTATTGAATCACATTATTTCGAATAAAAGGTACATTTGTGTTTTTCTAAAACCTGTCGACCAAATTTTTAAGAAAAAGGAACCTGTTGCTCAAAAAACGAATGGTGATAGTAGAGGCTTATTTGAGAATGCAGCCTCCAAATTAGCCATAACCACCTCCTCAAGTGCGGCAAATGATTCTGGAGTTAAAACAGCCTTATGCGGAGACAATACAACATTTTCCAGCTTAAACAGCTCTTCAGGCACATAAGGCTCATTTTCAAACACATCAAGACCAGCACCACCAAGTTCACCATCTACCAATGCTTTCACAAGTTCTTTTTCATTGATCAGTTGTCCGCGGCCAACATTGATAATGACACCACCCTTTCCCAGTGCATTCATAACATCTTTATCAATTATGTGACGTGTTTCATCTGTTAGTGAACAACACACGATAAGTGCATCACTGTTTGCTGCAAGTTCAACAACATTTTGGTAATATTTATACTGCACTGCTGGTTTTTCCTTCCTCGAGTTGTAAGCAATGGTGCAACCAAACGCTTCAAGCCTTCTTGCAGTTAAATAGCCAATGCTTCCTAACCCGACGATCCCAATTTTCTTACTTCCAACCTGCAAAAATGGGAAGATCAGAGGACAGATTTCCCCAACAAAATCCGGAAAGAAATGAAACTAAAAATAAATTTAGAGAATAAGTCAACGTTGACTGATGTTGAATATCCCACTAACCAAAAGAATTGAACAAACCCTAACCTTTGATCCAAGTTGAACCTCAGCTCCCTGAGCCCACAATCCACTCCGTACAACCCGGTCGCCGACATTAATCTTCCTCAAAACATCAATCAACATTCCGACAGCATAATCGGCGACATCCTCAGAAAAGGCATTTCCAGCGTTGGTAACCTGAATCCCTCTTCGCTTGCACTCATCCAAATCAATATGATCCATACCTACAGAAGATCCAACAAGGAACTTGAGCTCTGGGAACAAAGCAAGCGTGTCTGCAGAGAGACGCGAGGGACCGATGCAGAGCATGACGCGGACGGTGTTCCTAACAGATTCGGCTGTTGAATCGTCGTTGGAGGAATCAAGTGGGTCGAAGATACGGAACTTTGTGAGGAGTCGGGATTTGAAGAAGAGGCCGAACTGCGGGATGCGGTGGATGAAAAGCAGTGGCAACTCCGCAGCCATCGCGGTCGTCAATCGATGTTGCGTTGACTCCGGATAATAATAAACTTCGAAATAAAAGACATATTTATTAAGAGATTGTATCCTATGAATCCATCCAATTCGGTGGATTCGTGGATTCCCTCTTGCATCTCTTGATTATATTTTTTGGATACACCAGATTACATTTGTCATGTGCACATCACATGTGCATCACGTGCAAGTCACTGCTTCATTAATGCGTTGGCACAATTTGTGCGTTCAAAAAATGCAACCAACGGATGCAAGAGGGGATCCACGAGCACCAAATTAAGAGGATTCACATGATACATTTTCTATTTATTAATCATATAAGACATGAATAAGAAGAAACACAAAATTAATTAATTATATTAATTTGATCGTTAATTTAATTAGGAGTAAATAACTCAATCTAACCTACCGCTAAAATTAAAGCATTTCAAATTTAGGAAAACAAATAAAAATTCTAAACAAACGGCATTGTCATTAAAGCATTTTCTGAAGTGTTTGAAGATTAAGCTCTTCTGAGCTTTATGATTTTCACATGGATATGTGTGTGATTGTGTTCATATGATATCAAATGAAAATGCAAAACAGCTTCTCAACAAACAACATAAGTTAAGGAAAATGGAGATATAATGATGGATACATAAACTATAAAAAGGAATGATACAAATGATCCCTTAGCAGGGATAAAGCTCAGTCACAAGTCTCGATGATAAACTACACATAATAGTCGGAAATTCATCGCTTAGAAGAGCAGCATTGCAATCAAAGAGAGCAACCCTGAGATCCCATATCCGGTAATCTTCCCAACACCATTCCCTGGAGTCCCTGCAATACAACTTAACTCTTTAGAAAAATTCAAGATTTCTTATGAACATAATGCATTACACCGACTCAAAACTACGTCGTTAAAATATAATATAACAACAGTGTAATATTCTTTGTTTGAAAACTAAGTAGCTTGTAACACCGGATCTAAGTTCTCCTCCTTTCAACTCAAACTAAAAGACTCAATTCTGTAAAAAAATCATCTATGAATTAGAATCCTTACCTGTCGGGGCCAGTGTCCCCGACTGGTGATGGAGCTGAATCACTAACTGCAACAACAAAAAACAGCAGAAAAAATCAATGAAAGAACACCAAGAAAAACATATCAGCAGAACCGAAAAACAGAACACAAACGCTGTCGTATTATGGAGTTGTAGTACCTTTAGAACACTCAGAGACGCTGACGCCTTCAATACCGCAAAGAGAAGGAAGACTGAGGGCCTGAGTGAGATTAACATTGACAGACTGGAGAAGTCCAGGAGTGTTGAAAAGTCTGCAGAGACAGTCGAGTTGGGTAGTCACGGCGGTTTTAAGAGGTCCGCAGCAACTCTGTGGTGGCTTAGAAGTAGAGCCCATGAAGCTAGCACATGAGACTAAGTTTGATATGCAGGCTTGGTTGCCGGATTGGGCATCTGATGTGACGGTGGAGAGGAGGATGCAAAGGGCGATTAGGGCGAAAGGGGTTGAGCAGGCGATCGTCATTCTTATGCGTTCTGTTTTGCTCTGTATTGAGTATTCTCTTTTTATCATATGTTGCGTCCGTGGAGTTAAGTGAGCAGGTGGTGGTTTTATAATACCGTATTTCTAGATTCGCCCCTGAGGTTTCAAATATGTTCATTTCTAAATTGCTGACGTGTTGTTCGGCCTACTGAATTCAATTTATTTGGATTGATATTTGGGGAAAATGTGAGATGGTGAATTAATATTTTCATATTATAAAATGACAAAAGTAGTTACATTCTGACTTTGATGATCAATGTCCAACGTTAGTTGTTTAGGTAGACAAAGCCACAAGGCTTCTCTTTTGGTTAAGGTTTCACATTTGAAGATCAAATACTGATAATATATTTTGTGCTTTCTAGTAAAACGTATACGTATGTATCGACACTCGAATCAATCAAAATAATATACGATTATTTGTTAAAATGTCCTTCTAGGATGAAATTATAAGTCATGAAATCCAAATTAAAATGTAGGGGAATGAATATAAATATCTCACTAAGAATATTTTGTTTCAGTCATTTTGAAGACATTGTCAAATACTAGCAGCAGGACGAATGCTTTACTTTAAAGATCATGTGAATGTGAATGAATGTAGGTGAGTGATGCTTTAATGTGAGCAATGGGAAAGGTTTGAATATGAACATTTATGAAGGAGAATAGTATTTGGAAGTAGGGTTTGTAATGTGTTGATATATAGCTGGAGATTGATTGGACCACTGGTCAGTCTGCATTGAATGCTAGCTATAGAGTTAACTGTTGTTGGTTTGGTTGGGGTTTTAAATGGTGCAAGTGTGTGAGTGATGGAATGAAAGGCTGCCTGACTTAGCTGGGTTGCTCGATGCTAGGTTGTCAATAGAGAAAATGGAAATTTATGGTGGAAGGATATTGCTGGTACGTAATGCAAATTTAGCTGTACCGAATTAATGAGTCCTGGACGCCAGTCAATGCACTCAACCATATTATTCGTCATGAGACATTTTCCAATGTCCAACTTGCGAGGATTTTACTAGTGTTTTATTGATTTAAGTCTGAAGACTTGTTTCAGACGCTGCACGTTGCATGGGCTAATTGGGCTTGCACGGAATTAGCTCTGAGTTTGATGGCTTTTAGTTACTGGGAGGGATTGAATTGTTTTGCCTAAATGGTAATTTTTGTAAAACAAATTTGTTGCATCTATGAATCTCCACATCTTCCTATAGCTTCACCCACTCGAACTCTATCGCCACGCTTCAAAAAGAATTTGAAACTCGAAGAGGATGGACTTTTCTCTGAGGCTTTAGAAACAGGGGCTTGGAAAACCAGCACCACTGTAGATCCCATGTTGAAAGCAGCTACCTAGAGATAAGAAACAATAAGAGAACTGAAGGAGCACATATTTGATTGTTTTACCAGTTATGCACTGTTTTCAATGGATAGGAGGATGACAACTGCTTACCTCCTCTCCTTTCCTGAGACGCAAACCAGTATCTAAAGGTTCGTATACTCGCTCCTCAGGCTTTAAGTTAAACAGCGCATTATTTTTGGCTGGTCGATTTGTCCGGAGTTCAGGTTCAATCAAGAGCTGCAATCAGAGAGATTCTTTTCAAGTATTGTCATATGTAGATAAAAAGGGTGCTGAACTGCTGGTATCTTACATCGATGGATCCAATATTAGTCGCACCAACAGCAGCCATTGCCATGAAGCCTTCACACCATTTCCCTTCGAGCACGACCTATAAATGTAAATTCATGCAATTATGTTATCCAAGAGACTATACTGACCACTTTTCAGTTTTACTAAAATACTTGCAAAAACATATCTGGTAGATGTAATAATTTGATGAGGAAATAAATCACATCAACAAGCACCTCAACATGTTCTCTAGAGTTGTCAAGAAGAGTTTGTTCTCTCTTCATTTTCTCTCTCACTTTACGGTGGAGAGAATTTTTGGAAACTTTCTTCCTCTTTGAGGAAGCTTTATAGAGGTGGCCGCTGCCAGCCTCTCTTGTCTTGGCGACTTTGCTTAGCTGCCTGTGCTCTGGGTTCCTTCGCATGGCCGCCGGTGGTGTTATCTCCGGTCAGCTGCTTGCGCAGCTCTCGGTTTTTTCGTGCTTGGTTCAGTGGCCACCGGGTTTGTTGTCGCCGGTGATGTCCTTTTCCACGGCCAAAAGACAGTCCTTATGTTGGCGGCGTGTGGAAATTTAAGATGGAACTCCTTAATGCGTATCTGTTCAACTCTCTTTATTGGATTAATGTCCTTTGATGCGTACCAGTAGAGGTGTTGCCGGTGTTGGCCGCCGGTGGTGTTGCTTGGAGCTCGCTTTGGTGGTCATTGGTGGTGGTCGGTGGCCGCAACGTGTCTCACGTTTGAGGATGCTTTACATGGCTTCATGTATTTCGGACACGTGTCCATTTCCAAATTTTGGAGGCTGCTCTCTTCAGCTGATACCGTGGCAGATCTCCTCCAGTAACACGTGTCACAATTATCTTCACGGTTATCTTCAACTAGTCCTTGGTTGGTTCTTCTTCGAGAATTCTTTTTTTCGATGTCCACAGCGGTTATCTTTCTATTATCACTGCATTCTCCGAAGTTGCTCAGCATGGACGCACTTTAATTTACAGTACTCATATTTGTACGTACCGAGGCAAAGTACTCGGTTTAGTTCTTAGTTTGTCTTTCCAATTTGTTTGGACTAGACTGAGTCAGACTAACTTTGTTAGCATTTTAAGTCCTCGTGTTGTACTTCTGGCCTTTTGGCCTTCAATCAAAAAAAAAAAACATGTTCTCTAGAGTCTAGACACACTAAGTTAATGTTTATGAAACAGGAGCAGACAAATAAACGGGTAAAGAAAGTCTTTCAGCAGAAACAAGAATAGCACTTTTCATCAGTCTACATGGAAAAAGCTTACCCTTTCGTTCTCGATGTATAAATTTCCAATAGTCCTTGTTGCTCTTTCATTTACAGGGAAAAGCCGGCCTGACAAGCAGAATATATGTATGTAGGTCATTGATGAAGACGGAAACAAAAAGCTAAAGCCAGCCTGAAATCGATGTTACAAAATGTACCTGTAAAATGCCGCCGGACAGAAACATTCCAATCTACAGGAGAATGTACCCTATGATAATCTCCAAGCCCCAAATAAAGCACACAATAGAATAGGCCTTTAACTGGCCTGTGAAATTATAGGGAATTAGAATCAAAACCCCACAGATTAACTAGCATTCTAAGAGCTTAGTTTGTAAGGATCATTGCATAAAAGTTAAAACAGCATCCAGTTGACTGAAGTTTGTCTTCGTAATTTGTTGGCAAGATATGTCTACAAAGATTTGTAACCAAGCCATTTCATTTTCATCATGGTAAGCCTACCGCCAATCTGTCGTGATTTCACTAAAATCTTTTATGAGGATACCTCAGGAATTCACTATTCAATATCAATCCTATTACAATGTTCTCAACTGCTTATCAAATAGAACTTGCCTAACTCTTAATGATGGTAATCTACAATACATATAAAGTGGGGAAATCTGATATTAGATTAAATATTTCATTCACTCAGGAGATACTGCATCTGAGGACTAACTGTTTAAGAGAATAAACGGAGGTTAGGATATCAATTCACTCCGTAAACAAATGAAATCAAATGTCAAAAAGTACAGTTAATTACCGCTCCACAGAATCCCGAACTTTAGGAGTCGCAAGAGAAACATTCAACCAAGACGTTTTCTTCTCAGTTACGGGAGCATATTCGACACTCTTCTTTTCTTCACTCGAAATGTCTTCTTTAACCATGGGCAACACTGAGTTTGTACCGAGCAGCGCAAAAGCAGAGTAAGAAAACCCTTTGACTTGCTCAATCATAGCTCCAGCTCCTTTTATCTCGCCAAACCGAAGAACAGTTCCATCAACAGGACTGACCTACATTGAGGGAATACAGTATACACTGTGATTAGCGTAATCAATGTAAATAAATACATAAACGAGATTGAAGTCCAAAACTACGACAAATTAACTGTTACCAGTTACCAGGCATTGTGGATCAGGGTCTACAGGCCTGGATCCCTCTTTCAGAGAACGAATAAAGAAGTCTCGCAAGGAAGCATAATGATCCAAAGGCAAGGATGCTTCTTCCAAATCTTGCAATAGAATAATCAAAAGCTTCATATTAGTGTGACTGTACAGAGCATTGCTCAAGCAACACCAAATGGCCTGATAATACACAAAGTAACCTTACTCGCATGAAATGCCCGAGCCCATGCCTTATAAACATGTGAACGCATCCAGACCGGAATTTCCTACAAATATACTCACAATGTTTAATAGTGTTTTTGAGCTTGAAAATATAGAACAAAACGTCAAACTTATTTTAGCATATTAAATTACTCTATAGATGATAAGTACACAATAAGAGGCAAACTAATGCCGTCCTCCTAATAAACAGAATGAATGAAGTCAGACAACCTATATGCTGACCCCATAAATACATATAAGGCATGGCTCAAAGGTATGTCAAGAATTTGACCATTATTAAGAATTTATTTTTGAAAAATATGGTTTAAAACATTGTAAGAAGGCCAGTTGGGTTAAAATGTCTAATGGAACTTAAGTTATATCTTAGACGAACAAATGTAGCTCACCCGATCTGTACACTCTGTATATGTTAAATTACAAATATATATACATCGCAACTACTGAGTTCTGATCAGCAGGGAGTCGGATAAAAGATCCAAACTTGATTTGTCCAATGCACACAATCAGCAAAACATCCAGCAGTAAGTACAGTAGGAAGACTTACCACACTAGTTAGATATCCCCAACATCTAGAGATAGAACGCAGTGGAAGAAACCTCAAAAATGTCGCCTTTAAAAAAAGAGACAAAAAACGGTGGAAGTCAAAAAATGAAACAAACAACAACAATCTCCGAATCAGATACCAAAAAAATATTAAAAGTAGTTTCAAAATTACTTTAACATCAGGTTTGAACTCCAATTCAATTCCCTTCTGCCTTGCCTCCTCTTGCTACATTCAAAACGTCTATTAAATCAAAATCAACACAATAGATTAACAAAAAATGGTACTAGGGATTTACCTTCTTGTCCTCGTAAAGGCGGCGAGCATGCAGAGCTCCAAGCATAAGTAAAGTAGCAGCCGTTGCTCCAGGCACCACGAACCAACTACCATTGGAAGATGAGTTAGTGGTACTGCCGCCGCCATTGAAAAGAAAAGCTCGAGGCTGTTGCGCAGAGCGGAGCTTGTTGATGAGTGACGTGAAGTGCAGACGGCTGTTGTGATAGTGACGGCGAGCGATGCGTCTGGTTAGCGGAACGAGAGTGAGCTCTGCTGGTTGAATTTGAACTTCATTTAGCTTGAGTTGGATTGAAGAATTAGGGTTTCAATTTCCAGTCATTTTTAGATACTTTCTTTGGATGACTACCCAAGTTAATTAATTGCAAAAATAATCAATAATTACCATGTAATCAGGATTACGTACGATTTTCGCAAAAATAAAATATTCAATCGAAGGAATGAATTATCAACTCTCAATATTGCCCAATAAAGTAGCAACTAAATTATCGAAATGGAAGAAAAAAAAGACATACAAGAATGTCACTGTATAATAAGGTTGTCCAAGTCCCATCATCTTAAAACTCAGACACTGCTCTATGAATGGCTTTATGGTTTCCTTTGTGTATTTTGAGTAGATGATACATGTCATACCCTGGCAAAACGGCTTCTTCTTGCTCTCCTTGTTGACGTTGTTCTTAGTGGAGTTCCTGTTTCTTCCTCTTCACTACTCTCATCTGTCCTCCATCTCAACTCGTCTTTTGCGTTTGCATTTACATTGTTGGGCGAAGCCAGATCTCCATTACTGAAAATGTTATTATGAAAAATCGAGACTGGTTATTAAGATAGTGTGTAGAATAACAAGCATGAACATTGGTAGCTAATGTAATTTCTTTACCTCCAAGATAAGTGCATGGTTTCATCCTTTGAGCTGCCCGATTGTTTACCAGCTCCGACAGAAAATATCTTTTTACTAGACGACTTGAAGTCTGATCTTGCTCCGAATTCTTAAATATATTGTCCTTAGGAATAGCTGGGGAACTAGCAATGTTTTTGGCATATGGTGTAGAAACAGTTTCCAATTGGTCAAAGATGACTCCATTTTGTTTTACCTCAAGGTGACCATCTAGGAAGTTGCTACTCATCACTGACCTAGATGGAGCTTTTTCAACTTTCCTTGTCAACGGGGTGTCACTAAAACTGAAACGACGAGCTACAGATGGTGTGTCATCAAATTGAACATTTCTCCTGATACTCATTTGAGGCTTCATAGCACTGCCAGCATTGGCAAACAAATGTTCCCGAAGAACTGATAGAGGGCCTTGGACATGCTCAGATAACTTGGTAGCACTAGAGTTTAGATTTTGTGTAGATATTGAAGATGCCATAGTCTTTTCATTCGAGCTGTCAATTTGACCAAAATGATTGTGTGAACGCAGCAATATGCAGCCAGAATTCTGTTCTTTTACCTTGAGAGTCTCAGAACTTGTATGCATCTCAATATCTTCACAAAGAGAAATTCCAGCAGGAGGGATTCTTCCGCTCTTAATATGTTGTCGCTGGACTTCTGGAAGCAACCCTATGCATTTTTCCTGCAATTAAGTGACCAAATGTCTCCAAATATTAACATCTAATTAGTGTGACCTTGCTTTTCGAAATTGGGTAGTAGATCACCGTATTCTCTGTCACAATGGAAGGAGAAACAGAAACTAAAAGATTTGACAAATGAACATGCTGTAAAACAATATAACTTTGTTTCAATAATTACTCTGCTAATTAAGCTCGCTGAGAATCATTCACACCAATTGGAAGATATTTGAGAGCTGTGTTGGCATGAATCTCAGAAATGAAAGCATTATCTTAAAATGAAGATACTTACAATCAGCCATGTTCTCTTTGTGCGAACTGATTTCATTTTCTCAGAAATCTCCATATTTACTTTATTTTTCGAGATGAAGTCCTCTTCTGATTTCATTAGCAGCTGATCAACTTGAAATGCCTCCATGTATCTATATCTCTGAGCAATAAAAGCCAAACAGCTACAATCAACTCAAGTTCTGTTCTTACCTGTTTAGTTATTTATTACATTGAAAATTGGTATTTGCAACTCGAAGCTCAGCAAAAACTAAATTTTACCAGGTCTGAAGATCTGCAAGGAATCAAGAACAATTGTTGGCAAAGAAAAAGGTTTCTTTACTTTTTTCCAATATATCACTACGAAATAGTATTGGCAAAACATGTTTGAAATCCATAACTTCTACTTACATCTCCTTGAGCATCATAGAAAGTGAGACCTTTAAAGCATATGTTTAGTTAATAAAAGAAAACAAGATTATAGTCACACCGGTAGATTATCATCAGGCACCACAGTGACTAGTTGATAAGGCGGAGGATTAGTACAAGGTCTTTTAATGTTTCAAAATATATATTTGAACTTTTCCCAAGGAATATTGTTCCATAATGAAAATTAATAATAGTTAAAAAATAATACCCCCGATTAAATATATCTAAAGATAAATTCTATCACACAATATATTTCAGATGAGAAAGCAACTGCAGAGTGGAACAACATGTTCAGCCATCCGTGGTAACATTGCTATAAACAAAAAATCACTAGTATAAAGAATTTTTCTATTAAGATGATGTTGTTACCTTCAAGTAGAAAGTAACTAGAAGACTTCCGACAGTGGAGGTTGGATCATCCACTGCATATTCTATTAAGCATTTATGAAGATATGTCTCTTCATCAGAGTTCCATGGCAAGTCAATAAGTTGTTCGGCAAAACTACTCCATAAACAAAGAGAGCATAGTTCTGTCACCAAGGTCTCCAACCAATTAACCCAGTTTCCAATTTCACTATTCAAGGCATCAGAATGGAGTTCATGTTTTGAGTTCTGTTCCTGAACTTTGCTGCAGATCATTCTTTGATAGAGGAATGCTTCAGTTAAAAGTCCAGAGAGCACTCTCACCCGGACAGCAATTACAGCCTCCGTCAGTGAAACCAACTCAGGACCGCCATCTCGGCCCGACCACCTTAAAACCATAAGTGCAGCATCAGGATTTTGTCTCTCCAACAACACTTGAGCAATCTTAGGGTGCGTTGATGGGCCTATTATCTCAGGTAGCAGACGGCAAGCTTCCTATTAGAGGTTCAAGAGTTACCATAAATTTAAGACTTGCTAAATCTCTTACCCGAACATATTTAATAGAATGTAAAACCAAATTCCTATTGTAATTTCCCATGTAAGCAAACGACAGATCATGAAACATATTTCAGATCCCTTATATACCAGAGTAACACAGACAAATTTCAAGTACTAAATAAGGAGTTTGGCAAGCAGCGTATCTGGTAATTACATGTGTGCAAGGGCAACAAATGCTCATGCTAAGGCTATATCATTGTTACATTCCAACTGTGAAATTTCAATTTGAAAAGAGAATAACAAGGATGCTGCCACATTATGCAAGTCGAACACTGCTCTCATAAGATAAATATCAGCAGTTCTTCAAGCAACACAATCTAATAATTTAAAAGTTATCAAAATCAAACAACAATGGAAGGCATAATTGAAAATTGAAATCATAAGATATTAGTTTGAAATTTAAAAATGCATTCACTTATGTTTCTCAATTTTGTCAGTCTTTTGAAAATTTCCAAAAAAGCTTGACTGAATTATATTTACTTAAAATGTAGATGATATGCAGGGCATGATTGGTGCTCACTAGACCTAGAAGGCACACACACGAGAAAACAAAATTAATACCTTCAAAGCTTCGTCACTGTGGTCGTCAAGAAGATAGAAAACTAAGGACTCCAGCAATGAATGCCTTCCTAAACAAAAGGTAGCTGCAAAGTCCTCCACGATATGTCTCCAGTTCTCATTGGGTGTCGACCAATGCCGATCAAACAGGTAGTACAAAAACTGTCGACAAATCAAGGAAGCAAAAAAAGATAACGCATGCCATCTCGACCTAACATATGGGTTGGCATATCGTAACTGCCTTACTTGACCCTACTATATCACTAAATACAAACGATGGAAATTACTAGACAATATTGTAAAATAAATTACTCGAAAAATCAACCAAAAATATAAAGGATACAATAGCTCTTTTTGCAACCACCAAATCTGAGCTTCCATGTAAGAAAAGCAGGTCAGTAGCTGTGCGCAAATTTTCAAATGGATAACATCCTCCAAACACTTCTATGTCTTGCGGGTGAATTTCACCCTCGAGATTTAACAGTGCATCATCAATGAATAAAGATCCCTCTTGTATAGATGATTCAAACTCAGATCTCATTGCACGCTCGGTAGCAGCTGATTTTCTATTTCGCACATGAGCAAGCCACGATGAGTAATTTATGAAACGAGGTTCCACTTTCTCCAAAAATTGATGGCGTATGCACCACATCATTATTTCCATATGCTGCATTTAAAAATGAAAAGAAAAAAAAAAAGAAAAGTCACCACTGTGCAATCAAATACATCCTGCAATACAAATTTAAAGTTTAATATTTATCAGATTGAACCCATTTCAATGATGTAATAATGATATACCAAACCAAAATCAAACAGCATGTGCTTGAACCTTGTCAGATTAATATGGCCTTAACATGCTAGCAATAATAGCTTCCAAAACCAATCAAGACACGACTTAAGAGTATCAAGCATTTGAGCATGATTAGACAGATTCCTACAAACACGATAAGAGCCGACAAAGAAACCTGCTTTGATTTTTGAATATTTTCTTGTAAGTGATGCAAATCTTCAAGTTTTGCAGACACTGCGCCCTTGAATGAAGATTCTAAAACGTCAAGGATGTTGATTATTCCAGATAATTGAGCCGACATGTGTAGAAGTGACCCTAAGCTGGCCTCCATCTCTTCTACTGTCAAACTATCTGATAAAAGTGTTAAATTGACAAAGCCTGAAAATGGAAGAGATGATAAGCATGTTTTCTAACATTTGTTGTAAAACCGAAAATCTAAAACAATAGGAATAATTAGAACATTTAAAATAATACAATACTGAATAGAAAGAAGAAGAAATCAAATCGAAGAGAAGGATACAAATGGCTTCAATTTCTGATATGATACTTTTAAACGTTCGATTGCACCAATCCTTTACCACCACTTCGTCCAACAAGAAAGCAATGACAGGATCACTGGATACGGCATTCTCATCCATGCATACATCTGTCACATCTGTCATACCATTGGTTAAGAAAAAGGTCTTAACACTGATAATTCTTGGAGATATATTGTGCAGCTATTAGTGATTTTTTTGGAATTTCCTACTGTCATAAAGCATAATGGTGTCTAACAGTAAATATCAAGCTTTATAATAGTTTGTTAGAAGGAAACTCTTTTAATGCTTTCTCCCTGCTCAAGGTAGGTTCTGGCTCCTAAATTAATGTCTATGATATCCCCACATGTCATTTTGTAAAAAGGATACAATGACAAATCAAAGAAACCAAGTTGTTCTTCAAGGCGACGTCAAAGAAAGAGTATAAGCGTTGAATATCAGCGTCCAGCTTCTTCTCTTCATCATCCCTGGATTGAATTCTATCATCAAACTTTTTAGGAATGAGCCCAGCCTCGATACATTCATAATAAAGACGCAGCCGCACTCGATTGCCACTTCTTGATATGGGCACTCTACAAATTGGGCAAACATCACAGCGCTTACTGCACTCTGCACACAAAGAAGCATGATGGCAAGAATTCAACACGTATTCAACATTACGACCACAGCATCTCAGATCTCGGGTCGCTCGGCAGTATTCAACCTTGGCTTCATTGCTCAAGTCAACCAGATCAATAGTTGCCAAATGCTCCAAAGCTTCCTGAAAATAAAATCAGTGGGATCAACAACACAAATATAGAAGAATTGGTGATTCATTGTTACCAAATTCACATTTTCACACAGTAAAAAATATATGCTCCAAAATCTTTAATACAACTAAACCTGCTAAATCCACACAACCTTAATCATTATCCCATAGGTGATTCCACTTAAATGCCAAAACCTAAAATTTCTAGCAACACAGATTCACAGACCACTAAAATCAATTCGCAAACCCTAGAATTACACTCATCCCAAACCAATCCAAATCAAACCTGCACAACCGGACTGCTATAATCAGGTTCAGAAAGCAACACCGACGATCTTCTTGAGCTTCCACCGCTTTCGTCCACCTCCGAACTCCCATTCATCCCGCTGTCCGTCTCAGTCCTTGCCATTAAGTTTCTCCAAATCTGACTAAATCGAACACAATAAGAGATAAAAACGTCAGAAGAACTGACGAACTACGTCGTTTTCCGGCGGCTGAGCTGTCGCCGTGGTTACTTACAGAATTGTATGAGAGTGAAAACCGAAGTAGCGACTGCGGAATATGCGCTTTCAACTTTGCCGCAAATACCAACAAGGAATTTCGACATTAAATTTAGAATTATTAAAATTGAAATGCAATGGACTTAAAATGGATACTGCGGAATAAACGCTGCGTTTCATGCGTGAGAGTATCAGGTTACTGCTGTGGACAACGCAATGGACTTAAAATGGATACTAATCATTCAACAGCATGAATAAATACTTTGCATTAGTGCACATATGTTCAAATAAGCTGCTCCTGGTTTGGAAGATTTTCATTCATGTCTACTCTATTCCCCTTTATACACTGGTTTCCGCTTTTCAGCAAATGCTGCTAGGCCTTCGAGACGATCTTTGGTATCCAGAAGCTGCACATAACAATCTTCTTCCAGCTGTAAAGCTGATTCCATGTCTACTTCTAAACCCTTGTTGATAGCTTGTTTTGCCATCCTTAGAGCTAACGGACCCTGAATAAATGATAAAAGAAATGAAAATGAATTCAGGTGCTAATATCGAGCATATATTTCAACACGTGACTTGTCCTGATACTGACAAGGTACCTTTTCATTTATGGTCCTCGCAATTTCAAGTGCCTTATAATGAGCTTCGCCCGAGGGAGTACAGCAGTTAACAAGACCTGTTAAAAGTTTGAAATTGTAGTTGAGTGTAACTTCACCGATTAGTATACTAAAACTTCTGTCAGACACGAATCAATTTAGTAACCCTATCAATATGAGCTTGTACCTAGTGTCAATGCTTCCCTGCCACCAACTCTCCGGCCAGTGAATATCAGTTCCTTAGCAGTGGATTTTCCAACCAGTCGAGGAAGCCGTTGGGGTCCCACCAGCACTGCATGAATCAAACAATAATCAATATTTTTCATTTGTACAATCACACATGAAACCAAGTATAAGAAAACTAGCCATTGTACTCACCCAGGGATTATTGCAAGTCCGGTTTCTGGCAAGCCCAATGTTGCGTTCTCTCCTGGTACATAACAGGATGAAAATTGATTTCATAACAAGGGACATGAAACTAAAGCAACAATCACACATGAAAGGCACATAAACTGTTAGGAAGTTGAGATAGTACCACATATTCTGATATCACATGATAGAGCCATCTCTAACCCACCACCTAGTGCTGCTCCCTCGATAACAGCAATGGTAGGAACCTGAAGTGCCTGATAAAGAGCAAAGAAAACTGATTGTGTATGGAATGAAGCTCTTTATCGTTAAAAACAGACATGTGAGTGGGCTATGGATAAAGTGCCAGGATGCTGGTGGCAACACGATCTAGAATGTTGTAACAGCAAGTCCAATAACAAAGATATCGAACGATTGATAACTTTGAGAAAGCCATATCAGAATACAATTCTAGACTTTAACATTTGCGAACTGAATAATCAACGCTACAAAAACAATTATTACATTCATTCGGCTGTGGTGCTGATTAGCCATCAAAAAGTGCCAATGGTCTGAATCTGAATGCAAAACAGAATTGTTTGATGAGACTTAAACTTAAAAGGACGGAACTTAAACCTCTAAGAATGAGAATGTTGACCGGAGAGAGTTGACAAAAGAATGAACTTCAGATGCACTCATCGACCTGCGCTCCTGCAAGTTTGAGTCGGTTCATAATATAAGAACTCATCACAGCTGGAACTGAAGAGAAGCTATTGTGCACTAAGAAAGAATAACAGTGAGTTAAAGAATGACGAAAAACTGAATACAGGAATTCAGACAACAAAACACGATCATAACCATCGAATCTTTCTCGTAATGCAATTATGCTCAATTTTGTTGCGAGACTACCTTCAAATCCGCTCCAGCACAGAAAACTTTGGGAACACAACTCCTCAACAGCAGCACATTAGCAGAATCATCATCACTAATGCGTTTAAGATGATTCTTCAGCCCCCTCAGCATCTCCTTCCCAATTGCATTTTTCGCTTCTGGCCTATCCAATCTGACTTCAACTATTCCTGTACAACCAAAACTCATCGAATCCCATCTCCAGTCAACAAGACAACAAGACAACAAAAATTTCAACACAATTATAAAAAATCAAAACTTTGACGCACAACATTTCCCCAATTTGTCAAATTAAGTTCTTTTCACTCCAGATTAGCCAATAAGAATACTACTACAGCGGAAAATGAATGAAAGGCGGCACCTCTATCAGAATCAGAAAGTGACACAAGCTGTACGCATTCACGAATTGGTTCCAAAATTAGGGTTCTCCGATTCTGGTACCGGAACTGATCACCGCAGCCGGGAATTGGCCGTCTGACTTCATGACGAACATTAACGAGCGCCGCCAAGTAGCGAGTCTGTGCAGAGAGTCCAGTTTGACGAAGCGATCTCGGAAGAAGTGCGAAGACACCCATTTAGAGAGAAATCGGAGTCGTGTCGTTTTTGCTAATTTCTTGACAATTAATTTTTCAGATTATAAATAATTTGGAATATTTATTTTTAGAGTTGTCCAAAACAATGTGATGAAAAATAGAACTTGTTTTGTACAATGTTACAATATGTATAATTATTTTTAAAATCCAGCGGAATCTGATTAAGGTTTTACACCATGACAGTGTCCCTGTGTTTTTCTGACATTTTTTCTTTGACAAATCTGACGTGGAGGTTTGTCCCGGTACAATCACTGTCAGGCAGTCTTCTGCTCCGGCCTTCCGACATGCTTTTCACAAACTCAACCATGTTTCGCCAGTTCTCACCTTCAAACAGCCTCTTGTTCAATCTCAGATATGTAAAAGCACTCAAACAATTCCCATCATCTGATCTGTTTGTTGCCACTACCTGCGCGTAGCCACCTGCGTCATACCTCTCTAATGCGTTTTCACCGGCTAGTTCTGCTCCGGTTACCTTAGTAGCATTTTTCACCTGCTGAACTAGTCCTTCTGGTGAGCAATTTGCATGCTGTGGCTGTTCATGATCCCTCATTTCCATGCAGGTGAAATTTAGTACAGCGCCGTGTCTGGCCATCATTTGAGCTACAGGAATGTAACCATCTCGGTCTCTAGTGTTGTAATATCCTGCAGTTAACTCTGCTGCATGAGACCTTGTTTTGTAGTGCCAGTGAATTCCAGCTACTTTTCCTGATAGTTTTGCACCAGTACCCTGGAAAATACCCTCAGCTGCTGATAAAATCCTTTCGCCGTGTTCAAGCAGTTTTCCTGAATACCATTCTAGAAAAAACTTTCCATACTCAGTGCTCCAAGTTCCATCTCTTCTGAAAAACCCGGTTTCATCAGGGAATTGATTGTAGTTCCCTGAGTCGTGCGGTCCATTTCTTCCCCAGTCACTTTTGCCAAAGGCATCAGCTGACGCTTGTAGTGAGGATTTCATATACTGTCAAACATAAATATAAAATTAGTTCAAAGTAAAAGCAGGAGTTTTTTTATCTTTTACAGATTCACAAGTGAAATATTTTACCTTATCGTAGCACTGGAACTCTCCGATCCCAGGAAACCTCCAAGTGCCATTTGTTTCGGGGTAAGACGGGTACCGTAGCTCTCCACAAGGTCCCATGCCTACTTGAATCTCCTGTAACCACACCACTAAAAAATTTAAGTTCCTCAACTTGAAATGTGTATCAGGTATTTAAATATACTGCATTTCAGAGCTTTACATGTAATCATTGATCAGAAACAAACCAAATCAGGACCACTGTCTCCATAAGTGCTAGTTTTATAATTTGCAGACGCTTATTATAGTTTTGTAACATTGTTTGACAGATCACACCATGAAGGTTTCAAGGAAAAAACCAAGATACAACTTGTATGCAGGAAAAAGACACAGAAAACTGAAAATTATATGCATATCTTTCAGTTAATTGTATTTTCTGAGCAAGATATACTTTTATGCTGGTTTTGACTTATGAAGGTGCATTCAGGATAAGGTTTTACCATGATGACTCCTCCCAAGTATTTGCTGAATGTGTCGCGGAAGCTTCTCATGTAATCTGAGTAAACCTGAATTGGTGTTCTTCCTCTTAGGACAGGAAGAGTGTCACAGCCTAAAGAAATATACTCAGGGTTTCGCCTCCCTGATCTGTCTGTGTAAACTAGATCAGGGTTATTGCTTATTTCTTCGAGTACCCATGGAGGTAGGGGATGCTATTATTTAAGGTAAATCAAATGTCAGAATTAGAACAAGACCAAAAACACTTAGATACCGAAACATGGACAAGATTATTTGCCATGTATAAATTTATGTCTTATTGGCAATTTCAAAAAAGTAAAAAGTTTAAAACAGCTTGAGTGTAGAGAAAATGGTTTGATTTACCTGCAAGAGTCACCAACGTTACCGCCACACTGATGAAAAGACATGACAACTTGAAGCTTCAATCCATGCTTTTGCACCATCTGGACAAGCTCAGTATAGCCTTCCCAGTTATACTTCAATGGTCCATCTTTCTCCACTAATCCCCACCAAGCATCCACCATTACGCCTTCTACTCCTGCGCTTTTCAGGGCCATCAGACTAGCATTCATTGCTTTTGGCTTGTTTAAGCTACCCCCTTGAGTTACAGTGTCAAGTGGTAGCATCACAAATACTGGTACACCTGAGGACTTGTTTTTATTGTGATGGTTGCTTGATAGCTCATGAAGCCTCTCCTCCCATTTCTCATTCTTCCCGCCGCATCTCTCAGTCTCAACTGAGATTTGTTGATCACAGTTTGATCTCTTTGCGTGAATACTAAAACCTGGCTTGGTTTTTGGAAAATATACCATTCTGCAAAAACCATCACAGTGCTTTATGTTACGTGATTCAGTAAGATGGATTGATGCAGAAGTTGTAATGCGTAATGATGCAGCCATTTTGGAAATATTGACTAGCAAAAATATAGATATGGAGATGATGAAGGGTAGGAGTTTATTTATAGCAAAAAAGCTCAGTTTCTTGGTTAAGGAGGAGACAATGCTGGTTGGCAACAATTTAGAAGCTGTCAAATGAGTGGCAAAAAAATCAAAACAAACTACTCGTCTGCCAACGTCATTTTCAGCACACGTGGTTCAACCGTTTCCGCTCAGTGGATCAGAAGGAAACTGGATGGCAAAAAAGACCATGTTCTAGTTAATATAAGTACTGCCAACTTCGTTCAATGGTCGGTTGTTTTATTATATCTTCACACTGTCATATTTGTAGACATTTTCTTTGAGGTCAGGTTTATGATGAAACTGTTTTCTTCCATTTTGACAGGTTAATAAAATCTTGAAAAGTTCAAAACTTGGTATCCTAAAGTTTCCGCTTGTTCTGAATTTAGTTTTGCAAGCATGGAAGGATTTCGTGGCAAACCCGTAACGAAAAGTCTTTTGAACTACCACCACCAAATTTCTTGCCTGTGTTTTTCTGGGGTGGATTTATTTTGGCCAAGCTTGATATCCTGGCTAACTTCCAATTAGTCATTTTTTGTGGCTGGCGAAATGAGTTTGATAATTTCCAAAAGGTATTTAGCATATGGATAAGAAGTCTGCTAAGTTTCCAAGTGTTCTGTGGCTGTCAGCTACGCCGAAAAGTCCTTCAGTGCTGTATTTTAGTATTTGCATTTGTTTAATGTCAACAGCTCCATCCACTTATTAAGGCGTGCTTTTCGCTACTTGTTGCCTTGTTGAATGTTGCCTGGCACACCATCCATGAAAATTTGTGGTGGAGTTATGATCAGTGGCGGAGCCAGCGCTGACGCAGGGTTCGATCCTGGGCTTAGCAGGGTTTTAACTACATGTAACACCACTAAGCTATACGATTAGAATGGTTTTTTAGCTTAACACTATAGATATATACGTACGTTTCTCAGGATTAGGGGGGGGATCCGCCCCTGGTTATGATTTAATGTTTTGTGCTGAAAGGCTTCCTATTCGCGCAACTTGGAATTTTCATATATTCTGTTTTGGAATTTACAAAAGTATTACCAAGAAAAAGAGTTGGAAAATATTAGAATGACTTCTTTGTGAGGTAAAAGTATTCTTGTTTTAGTCTCTGATTTAAGTTCCTTAACTGAGAAGATATGATTCAGATTCAGCTAAACAACAAACAGAAATGGCAGTATTCTCAAACATTACGTGTTGAAATTGTTGGTTAAACGCGACAAATGCACCTCTGAATGGATATCATGGTGCAGGTAGCTGTTGTATATCTAATGTGTTTTTGTCTGATGATTCTGTCTCTTCATCCAAAACCTGACACTTAGCTCATGTTATCTCTTCATATGCAGACTGATTGAGAAATTTCAGTAGCAAACACAACAAAGACAACTTAACATGGAACACGAGTAATGTGTTTCGAGAAGCAATCATTGATAAGAATCAAGAAATTCCAGTTTCTCCTAAGTTCGAATGATAATAACCTAACAAACAAGAATTCACCACAGAAAACAGTAACAGAAAATTCAGGAAACTATAAATTTGTGTTCCACTACATTGTCAGTTTCACAGACAGCATTTAAATACCACAGAAGTGAGCATACAGCCTAGTTTTGTTGTCCTACATTTCCAAACTCCGATTTGTGGTTCACCATGAACCCTTTTCGGTTTTGCTTGGATACCCCACAATACTCTCCTGACCCAATTATTTTCCTGGCCACCCTTTTATTCTTCACACATCACGATATCTTGGCGATCAAAAGTTTAAGGAATCAAAATACTCTGAACCATATATTTCCCGGTCATTACGATGTACAGTAGTAGTTTCATTACAGATGATGTGGCTGCCATCAACCTAATGTTAGTCAGTGAAGAAGATGCATCCAATGGATAATGCAGCTCAGAATCGACAAATCTGAAGTTGTCTTTGATAGGTTACTCCAAATTCTTGTAGAAAATTTTCAAGCAGTTGAAGAGTTACCAAATGATACTTAACACAGTGTGTTAATGTTTGAATTTCTCAGTTGTAGCAGGGAAGCTCTTTCTCCATTGATTAAATTAGAAAAGAGTAGCCACGTGGACCAATCAAATACGCTATCTTCTGGGCCCACCAATGGATATAAAATAGTAAATAATAAATAAATAAAGTCTGGTATCGTCGTCGTCCTCAGGCTCATCGGATTTTAGGGTTTTCTTGTATCCATCTATCTCCCAATTTCTTAAGGTAAATCCCATCAATTAATCTGATTTATGATTCAAGTTTTGTACTTTCTGATGCTTGGTTGTTTTGGGATGCTTAATTTAGGGTTATTCATAGTCGTTTGTAAATTGGGGGTTTTCGTAGTCCTTACCGTTGCGACATTGTTTTATCGTTGTTGATGGTAAAGATGTGATTTTGATCGGACTCGTTTCTGTTGGATATTGAATCTTTATTTACTGGCTAGTCTTGACTCCGTGCATCTGTAATTAATGGAGTTTTGGAGCATATTTGGTAATTGCTGCCGTGTTGCCCAGGATAAGCGATGATGCATTCAGTTTGGTTGCACGAAAATGTTTACGGTTTATTCAGCAATTAGCATTAAAAATTATGAATGTGCAGTTGTTGATTATTCATGAGCTGGAAACCTGAAACTTGTCTATATTTATGTAAAATGTTCCTAAGAACATTTGAAAAAATCTTTTGCATTACCCGAGTTGTTATGATACTTAATGGTTCCCGTCCTATGCTAATTGCTTGCATTTTTCCTTTTTCTGAGTATAATTGTTTGAACTTACAATGTTGCTGTTGTTATTGTTCTTCCCTACAGGTTTGAGCTATTTGTTTCGTGGTTAAACTTTCATGTCTGATCTCGACATCCAGATTCCATCTGCTTTTGGTATGAACTACCTTACCTCTATGTGATTCCATATATGTTGTGAAATAGGGTGTTGTTTTTTCTGTTGCTGATATATGCGATACCTATTTTGTTGAACATCACTAATAGTACAACTATGGTGGGCTGTGTGCATGTAGATCCTTTTGCTGATTCAAATGCTCAGGACTCCGGGGCCGGCACTAAGGATTATGTGCACATTCGCATACAACAGCGTAATGGTAGAAAGAGTTTGACAACTGTTCAAGGATTGAACAAAGAATTTAGTTACAACAAGATACTAAAAGATCTGAAGAAGGAATTTTGCTGTAATGGTACTGTTGTCCAGGACTCAGAACTAGGCCAGGTTTGTGTGATTGTGTCATGCATGACCTGTAATATTTTGTAATCTAGAATGCCTGTTGTATTTCACGTGATTTATTAATAATATATATGTTCAAACTATTAGGTTATTCAACTTCAAGGTGATCAGCGCAAGAATGTTTCCACTTTCCTAATTCAGGTAACAATCACAAACTCTTATTTTTAATATCGATAAAAAAATTGACAAGCATAATATCCCTCAAACTATAATATCTGCTCTTGAATACAGGCTGGTATTGTGAAGAAGGACAACATCAAGATTCACGGATTCTGATTTGGACCCCAATCATCAACTACCCTATTATGTTCCTATTGCTATTAAAGGCATTCAACTTCCCAGCTCAGTGTGTTTTCACTTTTCTCTACTTCTGCGAAGAACTGATATTCCTTCTCTTGCTTGTGTGGATGCATGGATACCTCTTTTATAACCTTTACGACAATTTATGCATTCATCAACAATAATTACCTGTCCGGTTTATCGTCTTCCTCATATCATTTCTCACCTTCCCCTGATTATATATCATACTGTGAAAATGTAATACACGATCAAGTTTAATTCCACTTGTTTTGGCTTATTCAAATTGAAGATCTTGGATTTTATTGCCACAGCTGAAAGTAAACTCAATTGCCTCTATAATTAGTGAACAGCTATCAACATGCATAATCTAAAGCACATGAAAATGTGACATCCTGTTACAAAACCTTAGTAGATCTCAAAACATTGTCATGTCAACCAATGGCTCGGGCTACAAATTTTTCTGTAATTCCAAGCAAGGCATAATACTACATATCGAGTAACACACATGCCAAACCTTTCTCCTGCAACTTGGAATCCAGCAAAAGCTGCTCAAGCTTAATTCCCACTCCTCACAAAGCAGATGCTGGTCTTTCCCCTACATAAGCCTCCTCCTTCTCACCTCAGTTTTCACACAAACATCAGCTCAAGTATTTCTTCCAAAGTATAAAGAAAAGAGTTGTGAGCTGACATGGCTGGATCAGTCGAGGACTTGCACTTCGCTTTTGCAGTGACCGTTTACTTGATGGCTCAGCATGGTGCAGCCAAGGACTTTATTGTAGGAGGATCAATGAGTTGGGAGGTGCCACCCAGTGATTACACGCAGCTTTATAATCACTGGGCGGAGACGAACAGGTTCATGATTGGAGATTCACTTGGTAAGACATGCAGCAACACTGTCAAACTTCCATTTGATAGTTTTATTAACAAATGACTAACTGTTTCAAAATGATTAGTTTTTACCTATGATGCTGGAAAGGACTCTGTGCTTCTAGTCGCCAAAGATGCTTATGACAACTGCAAGACAGACTCTTACATTCAGTCATTCAAAGATGGCCATACAGTGGTGAAGCTCAACCATTCTGGCCCATTCTATTTCATAAGTGGGAATGCAGACAACTGCAAGAAACATGAAAAGCTAGTCGTCGTTGTTCTGTCAGAGAGACGCAAATCTGCATCGCCTTCTCCTCAACCTTCCCCAGCCAGCCCTGCACCATCTAGTGAGGCACCAGCTTCTTCTCCTCCTTCCCCCACTTCTGCTGCCTCTGGAGGTGCATCAGCACCACCATCTCCATCCCCATCGCCTTCTGAAACATCTGATATGGTGCCAGAAAGTGACCACAAGAAGAAGAATGGGGCATCCTCAATCTTGCTTGGCTCTTTGGGAGGCTTTGGAACACTTGTTGGGACATCTCTTTTCATGGTGCTCTGAAATGCACATTTGTGGTTATTTTGATTTGTTATATTTTCTTATTCCTTAAATGTATAATGCTTATTTATTTGTAATATGAATGTGGAAATAAATAAATTATCTGGCTTTGATTTTTACTATAAATCAGCTTGACTAATATGGCATTTACTTTATGATAAATAGTTTTGCTAAAGGAAACGAAAAAAGTGAAGTTCATTCACTTCCATGATATTGAACACTTGATAGTTCTTACACCAAATGCATATGAAGCCAGCCGAGAGTTCTCTATGTACAAATACAAGTCTATACACTCTAGAGTACAATGCATGTTTATCTTCCGTCTGGTCAAGCCAGCCAAAACTTCACCATGGCAGCACCCATGTCCTCACAAGAGTTGCTGCCCACTCATTGCGACAACATAGCAGCTTGTAGTAGCAAAACCTTCATCAGAAATTGTTTTAACTATGAGCAGCCCTGGAAGGAGAACAATTCTATTTGGCAGCATACCAATTCTGAGCACACTTTGCATCCACAACCAAATCAACTTTTAGAATATTTTCACCGTTGAAAGGCTTGGCCATACAGTCAACAACAATGGCTTTTGCTTCTTCAGATGATTCTGTTGGTCCTTCTAAGATTACTTCGTCATGAACCTGTTCACAAAAACTTTTTGTGAAATGAGTACCAAGACAATGAGACAAACAAAATTGCCATGCGATTTTATAAATATTGTTGTATGTAGTGGTAGACTTTTCCATAACCCCGATGATGTTGATCAAAAGAATGAAACATAGGCAACACTGATGTATAAAGGATACAACGATGAGCAAACCTGTAATATAAGCTTCCATCCAAGCTCTTTCAATCTTTTATTTCTTGATATTTCCAACATTGCACACATGGCAACATCAGCAGCACTACCCTGCACCGGCGTATTGATGGCAGCACGCTCAATGTGGCCTTTATGAGATGATGAAGCCCCAGCAACAGAAGGAAATATACGGGCTCTTCCTAACAAAGTGTGAACTTTCCGATTCTGAATGGCTTCTATTTTACGCTGTTCTTGCCACTTTAGCACCTCTTGTCTGTCATTATACCAACGTTTCACTGTTTCTCTAGCTTCTTTGACCGAGACCTAATTAATGAGCATTGAGCAATCATAAGTAAATAACAGAATAAAGGCTACATCGAACATACAACGTAGCCCAACAACAACATAAAGTTGCTAACCTTCCAATCTCGAGCAAGACCAACCGGAGTTTTTCCATAAGCAATGGAAAAGTTGAGCATTTTAGCCTTCCTTCTTTCCGATGCGAAAGCATCCTAAATGTATATGTTTATTAATATGTTGACGATAGTAATTTCTGATACTGATGTGAACTAGTTTTTATCTTTACAGCATACAGACATGTGAAATAAAATAAAAACTGAAATTTTAGTACCTTAAGAAGAGGAACTGGCGGCTTATCTTCACCAGGCTTTGGATGCCATTCAAGCAGGACTTGTTTTCGTTCAACAGCTTCTCGAATATGAGGATACATGTTCATCGCTGTTCTGGAATGGAAATCACCACCAGCTTTGAAAGCTGCCATCATACTCTTGCAGTTAGCAAGATGTGCTAGGATCCTCAGTTCCAGCTGAAAAAACTCATACATACATTTTGAGCATCACAAAAATGATCATGAAGTTAGTGGAGATCTGGTTGAAGGATAGAGCCCTTGCCTGTCCATAGTCAGCAACAACAAGAGATTTTCCCGGTGCTGCAATAAAAGCTTGACGAATCTTGTACCGATCTTTCTCTAAGGCAGGTTGGTTCTGTATAATAACCTTATTTATCAGAAATTTCTAAAATGAAGAATCATTACAAGGTATTTGAAACCTCATAAAGGTGATTGAACGAGTTACACAGTACTCTTAATTAGTAAGTAAAACAAGCAAATTTCTGAAATAAATCTTCTTTGTATCACACTAAATAAGTGAATCAAGTTCCCCATACAGCAGCAGTAAATAGTGACTCACAAGCAACTCTCAAGTTTGCTAAATAATGTAATCATAGATAAGCACAAAATTAGAACTTAATAAACCAATCTACGAACCTGGAGATTCGGTCTCCTGGCTGATAAGCGTCCAGTTTCTGTATTGATATTTAGTGAACAATGGATTCGACCATTCTTCCCAGATATATGGCTTCCCTGAAGTAAACAACACTCCAAATATTGTAAAGCTACATTGCTATCATATTAAATAACAAAAGGTTTATTGAAGGAATTTTATTGAAGGAGTGAAAGTTTATTGGAGGAAGCTCGGAAAGAAATTTACTACTGAGACGTAGAACTAAGTTATATTGTAAGTTACTTACCTGCAAGGGGAGAATAAAGTTGGATATTAAGGAGTCAATGGAGCACATTTGACATAAATCTGCGATGGCATGGCAAGCCTCCTTTCCCTTCTGTCCTCCACCAAAGGCCTTATATGCTGTTCCATAAGCAGATATATCATCTGTTGTGTCCACATTTGGTTGTTCAGAATCTTCAAAGCTTTCGTCAGCCAATGTGTCATTTTCCATTTCATCAGTCTCAAAAACTGAAGCATCATCTGAGAATTCAAATTCAGCAGATATATTTCCAGCCATAATCTTCAAAGCGTCGCCACCCATGGAGGGCCAACCACTTGCTGTATACATCTCTGTTGGCATGTCATCAACAATGCTATGGAGAGTAATATTCCGAAACTTTGTAGCAATTTTCTTCCCTTCTTCAACAATTTTATCAACATTCGGCACCTTGAACTTCTTTTCCTTTGGAAGAGTCTCATTAGAGTCCTTGCTGAAATTTAATAAAATCATGTACAAGCACATCAATGATACACAGTGGTCTGATATCAAAAATTCAACAAAATTAAGAATGTGCATCTTGAAATGAAGAAGTCTAAGTACAGGAAATTCTGCAAGAGTCAGCACGAAATAAATTTATCAAAACAATTGTCAAAGAAAAGAAACAATGTAAAGTAGATGAAATCGACATTATACATAAAATTATCCAATTTCAAGGATAAAATGCTTGATCAAAGTAAATTTTATATATTTAGTTGCTTATGGCACCGACATGAAGAGGGCTTTGATACTGAATCATGAAATTCACATGTTAAAAGCCAAGAGACATATCACTAATCCTACTCAATACAAATGCAAACAAGAAGCTGCAACAAATGCAATTAAAAAAAGATTACCAGTTAGTAATGCCACCAAAAAAAAGCTGCCGCAGTTGCGTGTCACTACCAACATTCATAAATGCAGCATCAGGACAGAGTCGGGATGCCCAGTTGCGAAATCTATCCGCCGATACCTTTTGTTCTGCAATAGCAACCTTCTCTATTTCTGACAAGTATTCTCGATCGACAAGCATGCCATCAGTCTCCATTTTCACTAATAGGTCTCCAAATGGTTTCCAGTACAACTCATAGAAATCAAACATGGTCCCCTTACGATGACCGTCCATAATCCAATCCCTAATTTCTAATTTATTCTTTAGACTCTCATAGAGTTTCAATGTGCTTACTGAATCCAAGGCCGAGTAACATACCCAAGGCTTGCGTTCATCTCTCTGAAGCTCCTCGACAGGAGGGATGCAAACAATTTTGCCCTCTGATCCATCTTTCTTTAACTTCTTTCTGCCAAAGATAGTTTTCATGGATACTTTTCCAATTAACCTTTCCTCTTCTTTGCACGCCTTCGGAATATTCATGACTTTCTCATTGCTTGTGAGTGCTTCAAGGGAATACCCCCCATTTGTTTGCCTTGAAGAGTCCCATAGTCGTGCCATGTGCATTGTATCAGCATGAAACCCAGATACTACAATCCCATAGTTCTCTATGATATGTTTATCAAAACTATAATTGTGCCAAACCTGTAATTACAAACAGAATGTCAGTTATCATAAAGTCAAACAACTAGCATGTAGACTAAACTTCGGGAGAGGAGTGAGTAATTTAAAACCAAATCCAATTTGATTCGAGTTAACAATATGGCTAAAAACAAAACGACCCGTTTAGAATTCTATCAGAATTGCAGAGTTAACCTTCTTGATGGCAGAGTCCTCAAAGAATGGAGCAAATTCAAGAAGAATATCTTTTCCACCACCATCAAGAACATCTACCCAGATACAGGATTTTCCATTTTGATAATCTGCATGAGCTCCAGAATATATACTAAAGCAAATTATCTCCCCATGATTTACAGGGGTTTCCTGTTTCACGTCTATTTGGGCCACCTGAGATACCAAATAACGCTCAGATGATCACATCAATAAACTGCCTACATTGAAGCACAAATAATAACAAGATATTACCATTACACTGAAACTATGTTTAACAATAATTATACCTCTGTATCACATGCGTGGATAAGGTTTTTATACTCATTCGTTAGCTTCTTGACAACCTCCTTAGCAACACGAACACTATCGACAATAAGAACTTTGCCATATATGGTTTGAAGCCTTTTTCGAAGTTCTGATTCCTTGACGTCGAATTTTGGCTCCTCGGAATTAAGATCAACTATGGAATTGATGGTTGCATGTGATCCATTGACTTCATTTTTCTGACCTCTCTTGGTATTCGGCTCAAACCTTTTCTGTTCACTTTTCTCGAGTGTTGATACATTAGACTGAACATGGGCATGCACTGTTGGCCTCTCAAAGGATGGGTACTCATCCACAGGTCTTGGATAATTATGAGCAAAACCATTCCCATTAAGTGAACTGCTTCTATTCTTTATTTGATCTTGCTGGGCGCCCATATACTGAGACCTAGACATTAGCGGAAACTGTTCCCTGTCTAAGTTAAAAGGGCCGGTGTGGGTGGCAAACTCATTATCTATACTATCCCTCTCACCATCCTGCTCAACTTGGGTGTTTGCAGATGATGCAGTGACACCACTTTTAACAGGTGCCTTAACTAAAGCACCGTATTTCATTTTCTTCTCTCTACACTTATCAGTGGCCCGTTTCCATGGCAAAATTGCTAGTTCTGTAAGCCTAAGACTAGAATGTTGCTGACCAAGAGTAGCCATCCCCACGACCCATTGTTTCTGAAACTGAGTGTGATTAAGCAATCCATAATAATTGGGAAAACTACCGAAGTCAAAAGTGTTTCTTTTCCATACTCTCCTGCATTTCCAATATGCATAGTAAACAAAAAACATCAATCCCTGCTGTAAAATCAACCCTACAATATAATTCACTACAAAAACTACAAGCTAAAGCATGTGAAATATCAGAAGAAGCACAGATAGTCAGGCAGGCATAATTAGGTCAAAATCCAAAACCCTATTTCTCAAAACCAGCAACAAAAAACTGCAGAAAAAACAAACCAAAAGAGAAAAAGAGTACCTGGCAAGGGATAAGGAACGAGATGAAGCGAAGCGTGGAGGGAAAGACGGAGGAGTTATAGCCGCCATCCTCCCAAGCTTAAAGCCACCGTGCGTTACCGGAAAAGCCGTGGTGGGCGGAACCTCTCAATACAACACACAACACATCCACTGCTCCGGTCGCTTTGGATTAAAATTGGAAAGATAAAGAGCGGCAACGCGACACTCACTAAACCCTGATGACGTCATCTTCACTTTTCATCTTCTTTTTTACCCTCTTTTTATTTTAGGGTTTTGTGTTTCAAGTTTCAACTCCAGCAGTACTTTTTACTGTTTTTTTCATTATTTTTTTCAAATTTTTGAAAAATAAAATGCAGTTTAAACCTTTGGAATTTTGGATCAAATGGTTAGTCCTGGGTGTAGGATGGGTTGTAACTTGGTAGATACACTGCGAGTAATCTGACGAAAACAGGTATCGGAAAATGCGGTGGCCAAAGAAAACTCTCAGAGTTCAACTCAGGTACATACACAAAACCAAATGTGAATGAATACATACTGTTTTATACAAGCCAAAGACAATAGTTGGTGTAGCATTATTTTTCTTGTTCGCCAACTTCAGTTGGCATAGAACTCACTGCAACACTGTCTTCTTCGTCTAACCCGTCGTCTTTAAGGGAATGGGAATCTGATGCTGCATCATCCTGGTCTTTATCTAAAGCTAAGTACTCAACTGCTGTCACAACATCGCTGATCAAAGGTCGGGTAGAGTCTTCCTCTGCTAGGCACATTGCTGCAACTGCAAGAGCTTGGTATAAGCCTTTTATTGGGTACTTGTCTTCGAGTAATGGATCAGCCATCAGAGTGAACTTTCTTCTGTCTTTCAGCAATGGTTGTGCCTGATGAAAATATATATCAAATGTTACGACAAACACTACGTTGCGCCAGAAGGACGAATGAAATCAATTGTTGCATACCCAAGTGACAAGGTTTTGCTCTTCTGTCGGTCTTTTGGTGTCTATAACTCTTCTTCCTGTAATGATCTCCAAAAACACTACACCATAACTGTATACATCTGATTTTGTAGTTAGTTGACCTGTCAGTGCATACTCAGGAGCGCAATACCCGTAAGTACCCATAACTCGAGTGGAGACGTGAGTTTTACCACCTACTGGACCGACTTTAGCAAGTCCAAAATCAGAAAGTTTTGGGTTGAATTCCTCATCCAGTAGAATATTTGATGCTTTGAAAATCTCTATATATTACTGGAGGATCAGCTTTATCATGCAGGTATTCGAGTCCTCGTGCTGCCCCTTCTGCTATTTTCATCCTGGTACTCCAATCCAGTGGCTTTTTGCTAGGATCTAGATCTGTAAGTATTAATCATAGATCTCATTCTTTCAGCGCTTTGCAGGCTTGCAGGAATTATAAGATAAGAAATGCGCCGAGACTAGTGAAGTTGAGAACATACCAAGAAGATGATCCTCTAAGGACCCATGAGCCATGTATTCATATATCAAGATCCTCTGATCACCTTCAGCACAATATCCAACCAGATTGACAAGGTTCGGATGATGAAGAAGACTCAGCATTAGAACTTCAACTAGAAATTCTCTATTTCCCTGGAATCCATTTCTGTCGAGTTTCTTGACAGCAACAACCTAGACATGAGAAAAATAACCTCAGTGTGAAGCAACTACTCTGGATGATTATGCACTACATTTTCTGCCGCGGAATATAGCGTAGCTGAATGGTACCTGATTTGTGCTTGGAATAGTCCCTTTGTACACCTTCCAAAACCACCTTCGCCTATGAGTGCGGCAGGGTCGAAATCATTAGTAATTTTACACAGCTCACTGTACTTAAAAACTTGAGCTGATATATTTCCCTTCCCCATTTTCGCAATTTCTTCTTCTATGAATCTTTGCCTACTTGTATCTGCAAAAATCAATATACTCAAAACCAGTAACCTAAAATGTTGTCATCAGGGATGCATAACAATGTGTTCATAAGAAGAAACAAAAAAAGGAAATAAATAAAAACGTCAGAGCTTGGTCGAGATTATAGGCTGGGTGGCCTCCGACATCAAACTGACAAGCCTTACCGGATTTGAAAGAAATGGCGGAAAAAGAAGCCAGAGTTTTGGTTTCATGGAATTCTTTGATACTTTTTTTCATAGACTTTCTAGCCTGGGTGGCCTCCGAGATGCAACAAGGAAAGCAACTCATTTTTTTCTATGCCAATGTGATCAATATGCAGAATCCTGCTTCATATGCAGGCCAGCAGCACGCAAAGAAAAAGATGGACCTGGAATCGGATACGTCGAGACACAACGATAAGCTTAGAGATCCAATCCAAGCCTTGGAGAGTCTCCCTTTTTCTGGTCTCTCAGGAAATGATCAACAGGATCAAAACCATCTTATATTGCCTAATTTAGGAACATCTAATTCTTCAGTTCCACTCAGTTTTTTAGATTTACTATTTTAAGACGCTCTGTTTTCTTGCGATAAGGCCTCTTGATTTTGAGCACAAATATGTCTCTTCTTCCTCGTACCTATCTTATTTAAACTCCAACATGTCCGTTGGGTCTTTTTTAATTTTTTATTAATAAACTTTATTTAAATGCATTTATGGAAATTATTTGTTAATAATGCGATTAAATTACCAAATCCACTGGCATTAAAATTTATTAATCATAAATTATGGGGTTATTCTACTACAACTAGTGACGGAAGAGCTGAGCCAAGCAAAATGGTAGGGACCACTTAGAACATGACACGTCAGCAAACAATCCGATTTCACTACGATTGACGAAATGGCGTCCAGGTTCAATGAACCTAGTTGCATCTTCCTGCAAATAAATTGCGAACTGAAATCTCTCCACGAGCATTTTACACACGCTTTGCATACGAACGAAGCTTCAGAGATCGATTTTTAGTGATTTCGATGGCGCTCGCTTCTTTTCTTCGATTCTCGATCGATCCATTGCGTCTCATTCCGTTCAAGAATTGAAAGGTACCGCAATCAATAATTTCAGATTAGATCCTGATTATTGATGATCTTTCAGCGAAATGAATTCGATTTGGGTTTGATATTGCAGCTGTATGGATTGGTTCTACACGATCGTTTGTGGCTTCATCAATGCCTGCGAATTATGGTCAGAGGAGGTCTTCCGTGAAGCCTGTTACGGCTAAGCTGACGAGAAGCAATTCGGCTGTTCCTAAGGCTGTTAGTATTGCAACCACTGGTGAGAAATTTAGTAGATGAATTGGGACTTATTGGAATTTGTTTTTTGGAATTGGTGGTATGGGTGTTGAAATGTGTTTTTTGATGTCGAATTAGCAGAAGTAACTGAGATTGAGAAGGTAGAGAAAGCGGTGGACTGGGAGGAGATGGCCAAAGATCTCGAGCATGCCTCACCTCTTACGATTATGGACAGAGCCTTGGCGGAATTCGGCAATGATATTGCCATAGCTTTTAGGTAGTTTTTTGGACTGGTATTGCTTGCTAGAGTTTAACTTGAGTTTACTTTGAAAATGATGATGTGTAAGTAAGAGTAACTGATTTGTTTAATTTATGTGTGCAGTGGCGCTGAGGATGTTGCTTTGATTGAGTATGCTCATCTCACCGGGCGTCCCTTTAGGGTGTTTAGCTTGGACACTGGGAGACTGAACCCGGAAACTTATCAGTTTTTTGATACTGTTGAGAAGCATTATGGCATTCGGATAGAGTACATGTTCCCTGATGCCACTGAGGTACAGGCATTGGTGAGGACTAAGGGACTTTTTTCTTTTTATGAAGATGGACATCAAGAGTGCTGCAGAGTCAGGAAGGTCAGGCCTTTGAGGAGAGCTCTGAAAGGACTTAGAGCGTGGATTACTGGGCAACGAAAGGATCAGTCTCCTGGAACTAGAGCCGAAGTTCCTGTTGTGCAGGTTGACCCTGTCTTTGAAGGCCTTGATGGTGGAGCTGGTAGCTTAGTGAAATTTAACCCTGTAGCTAATGTGGAAGGGATAGATGTTTGGAATTTCCTTCGAGCAATGAGTGTGCCTGTTAATACCTTACATGCACAAGGATACATCTCAATTGGATGTGAACCATGCACGAGGTCAGTGTTACCTGGACAGCATGAAAGGGAAGGAAGATGGTGGTGGGAGGATGCTAAGGCCAAGGAATGCGGCCTTCATAAAGGAAATCTAAAACAAGTCGAATCATCTACTAGTGTTCATACTGCGCCTAAGGAAGCAGATTTATTCACCAGTGAAAACTTGGTTACCTTGAGTAGAACTGGCATAGAGAACTTGGCCAAGTTGGATAACCGAAAGGATTCGTGGATTGTTGTGCTGTATGCGCCATGGTGCCAATACTGCCAGGCTATGGAAGCCTCATTTGTCGACTTAGCGGATAGGTTAGCTGGTTCAGGGGTTAAGGTTGGGAAGTTAGGGCAGATGGTGATCAGAAGACCTATGCTCAACAACAATTGCAACTGCAGAGCTTCCCTACTATTCTATTCTTTCCTAAGCACACGGCTAAGCCTATCAAGTACCCTACGGAGAAGCGGGATGTGGATTCATTGATGTCCTTCGTCAAATTGCTCAAATGATGATCAGTGACAACTGAACTATAGGGTAATATAAGTTGCCCTTGGTAACCACAGAGATAGCTAGTAATATGAAAAATAGTTATGTTAGTTATCATCATTTGATTAGGTCCTGTGATGTAATGATCCAGTAGATCAATCTGTTTCTGGAAGTCTTATGTTATGCAGTGGCAGTAGGCTGACTGCCTAGTTAATCAATTCTGCTTTGATGAACGCACCTCAAGGTTAATGTTTACAGTTATTGTCAAGGTAATAAACTCATGGCTTCTAGATATTGTTTTTGATTAATATTCTCTTCATATTTATTCCTCATTTTCAATCAACTTTGGTTGTATTTAATTTTTTGGGAAAATGATGTTATAATTTTATCAATATTAATAGAAAAGGATTAAAATAATTTCTTTCCATCCCACAAAAATTACATTTTCCTTTAAAATTTAACCTTGAATCGAAAAGGATAAATAATATTAGTTCCTAAATATTATTAGAAAGTATACTATTTTCTTCTGAAATCTCCAATTTTTATCCCTAGTGTGTAACCAGCATTAAACAAAATACCTAAAAATACTAATACGACTCACAAGACGACAGCTCACAGCTTCCGTATTCTCACGCCGCGTAACTCATCTTCCATTTTCGCGACTCATTCTCGATCTAACGAAACGAAGCTCAACTCCAATCCGTCAACGAGGTGATTTCATCATCCCTACCTCCATCTTTTGTTTTCGTTTGTCATATCACTCGACTACCTCTCTGATTTCGATCTTTTTTCGTTATTAGGTTGGTTCGAAGATGTTAGGTCTCGCTCGGCGTAGGATTGCTTCCAAAGGATCTCAGTTGGTAATATACTCCTGATCCTGCCGTTTCGTCTTCACGACTCAGGCTTAGGGTTCAACCTTCAAAGTTGTGTCTTTTGAATTTTGACCTTTTTAATATTTTGTGTTGGGTTTAGATCTTTGGACGGGCTAGAGGTTCTGGTGCAGTTGTGGAGAAGGAGGTAATGGACTTATGAATTGAATTCTGGTTTTAGTGATTTTAAGCTTCTGTTTAATTTGATTTAATATTGTGCTTGGAGTGCTTCAGTTCAATGCTTTGTGAAATTTGGATTCGATTGTATTGTTAACTGCGATGCAATTTCTCTCTAGACTCTAAATAGTAATTTGATTTCGTGGGTGATAGGTAATAAGTCACTCAAGAGTATGTGGAAGTGTCCGAAGCTTATCTCACCTAGTCCAATCAGGTTATGTTTTCGTTAGATGTTTATCCTCATCTTTTTTTGTCCGTGCACATGTGATTCCTTTTGTTAGTGTGTGATTGTTGATACCTGTTTGTTTTTGATGCAGGCCAATCAGTTCCTTTGAAATCAACAAGGTTGGTGAAAATTTCCTACTGACGCATTATTTTCAACCGTAATTAATTTTCTCTGGTAAACTTGTTTGTGTATTTTGCAAGTGAGATGTATGGATTATGTAATTATAAAGGCAATGTAATGATTATGTAGGTCAACACATCAGTTATGAAAAACATTTGATTCATTTATAAAATGTTTTGTGCAGTAAATAGCTCACTGTTTTGTACTAATTCTTTCAGTTATGTTAGCTTTCAAGTTTTTGCATCCTTACATATTTTATTATACAGGGAAGCTCTTGGATTTTATAGATTGGATGACACTCTAAAAGCATGGAGCAGGACATTTTCGTCGGACAGTGGTATGTTTTTGAAAATTCTTCAGAATATTTATAGTAGTGAGCATTTGTATGTGCAAAAAATGCATATTAAGGCAATAAAATTAAGATGACTCGCAAATATGTCGACCAGATTTGATGTCACAGTCATCGCAATCTGTGTTATTGCTTACTTTTTTCGTACGAAATATGTTTTAGGTTTTGTAGCTTGAAAATGAATTCTAGACCTAGATCTATGTGTTATCTAATCAGTGTATAAAATGAGTGATGGATGTTAATAAGTGCTTGTAAGTGGATAGGACCTTAGCCCTGTGATTATTCACTGCAAATGTTGGAAGGAAAAACCAGCACTTCATGTTTGGAGAATTATACTCTGTTAAATATCAATGTACTGACTTAAATTGCAGTTTCAAGTTGATTCGGCAACTGGATAAATTTACCATATATTTTTAGTTTCCGGGAATATGTGTCGTTATGCAAAACATCAAAATTAGCTTATATTAGTGGATGGATTGCACTTACTAATAATTTTAATGTTTCAAAAATCAGCTTGAAAAAGTACAATTAAGCTATACCTTTCATTAAAACAATGCGCTAGTTATGGTTAAGTGTTAACTGATGAAATAAATCAGCAATACAAAATCACTCATTTAAGTCAAGTGCTTATAGCGGTACACAGATTTTCACTGTAGATGATGCATTTCCACTCGCTATGTTAACATAACATGTCCTGCCCAACAGTGGATGCTGTTGAGTCTATGCTACCAGAATTTCAATACAAATATAATACGGTTACATAGTCTTATGAACTGCTTTTAGTTTTTGTGTGTCGCATCCCCACTTGTTATGTGCATTCAAAATATATTTATTGTCCTTCAACTCTTGCTATTGAGACTATTTTACTGGATTTTAAATGTTACACTCCTGTGCAGGTGATTTTGTTGATGCTGTTGTCCCTTATATGGGCGAATCTATTACTGATGGAACTCTTGCCAAATTTCTTAAGAGTACGAAGAACTCATATGCCTGATTTTTATGACAACCATTGCAATGTTTTGAGCTATATGATGCTAAATTACGATAAAATGTATTCAGATGTAGGCGATAGTGTGGCAGTTGATGAGCCAATAGCCCAGGTTGAAACTGATAAGGTATTACATTAGTAAATGATTCTCTTTGCATTTCTTTGTTGGTTTATTGTACTCTGAACTTAAAATGAATCTTGTAGAGGAACTTAATTTTCCGATGCATACACATCCCTTTCAATATTTTGTCAAAATCGTCTGAGAGATTCACAATATTTAGTGGAGGCATCTATCAATTCATTCGGATTTTCATCCTCAACTGCAACATGTGTTGCTGACTTGCAGTACATGCTTTTTGAATTTTGAAACAATCTAAGTGTGCCTTTTCTTTTTAAAAGGTGACCATAGATGTTGCTAGTCCGGAAGCTGGTGTGATTGTGAAGGTAAGTTCATTACATACATTGTGAAAACCACAGACTTTAAAAAGGCAGTGTGATGATTTCTTCTCCCCATTGCAATTAGTTTGTTGCGAATGAAGGTGATACTGTGGAACCAGGCGCCAAAGTTGCTGTCATTTCAAAGTCTGGGGAAGGTGCAACAGCTCAAGTAGCACCCTCACATACGCCTCCTGCCCCTATTCCCTCTGAGAAGGTGATTGAAGAGAAGCCAACACCTAAAGTTGAAGCTGCTAGTGCTCCTGTTGAGAAGAAAAGCCACAGGCTCCGCCTACTTCACCACCTAGGCGATCAGCTTCTGAACCTCAGCTTCCCCCGAAGGACCGTGAGAGGAGGGTAAATAACCTTAGTCTCCATCTGTTCAAAAAGTTCTGCATTGTTCCAAATTCTTTGAAACTCAATAAGTTTATATTTGTTATGCGTGTTCTTATGTCTATAGATCCCTATGCCAAGGCTCAGGAAGCGAGTGGCTACACGCTTGAAAGATTCTCAAAACACATTTGCAATGCTGACAACATTCAATGAAGTTGATATGTGAGTCTCAGAATTTTTATGTGGTTGTCTAAAGATTTGATACAGTAAAATTGTTTACCAGAATTCATAATGATTTTTATGTGTTGTTTTGGATGATTTTTCATTTTTACTATATTCTGCTGGCTGACGAGCATTCTTGAGAATAGCCTGCTTTCTTTCTATTACGCTAGTGTTAAGTTGGAGGTATTTATGTTGACTTTCAATTCTTAACAGGACTAATCTGATGAAGCTGCGGTCAGAGTACAAGGATGCTTTTGTTGAAAAACATGGTGTGAAATTGGGTCTTATGTCTGGCTTTTGTGAAAGTAAGCTTTGACAATTGAGTTTTTATCGCCAAGTATGCTTGCTAAAGTCTGTATTCATGTTGTGATTTCTTGTTCTTCTGTATAGGCTGTTGTCAGCGGGCTCCAAAACCAGCCTATAATCAATGCTGTCATTGATGGGGATGATATTATTTACAGAGACTACATAGATATTAGTGTTGCTGTTGGAACCCCAAAGGTTAGGTTAATTTCTTTTTGTGCTTCACATTTTCACATCAGTCCGCCTTCACCAGAGGATAAGAGCTTACAATTTCTAAATTCTAACTAGAGCCATTTCCTTGTGTTCTAATCAACAGGGTCTGGTTGTTCCAGTCATTCGTGGCGCAGACACCATGAACTTTGCTGAAATCGAGAAGACAATCAACTCTCTAGCAAAGAAAGCAAACGATGGAACCATATCAATTGATGAAATGGCTGGAGGTACATTTACAATATCAAATGGCGGTGTCTACGGAAGCCTTTTGAGCACACCAATTATCAACCCACCACAGGTTGGTCCCTATGAAATTATGAGGCCGTGTTTTACTATATGAATTCCAAATTGTTTTATTGAATTCCAAATTACTATATGAATACCATTATCAACCCAATTGATTTTCTTTTGCCAGTCTGCAATTTTGGGCATGCATTCTATTGTAAGCCGCCCAATGGTTGTTGAGGGCAGTGTAATTCCAAGGCCAATGATGTACCTGGCTCTGACATACGACCATAGGCTGATTGATGGAAGAGAGGCCGTGTTCTTCTTGCGAAGAATCAAAGATGTGATCGAAGACCCTCGCAGGCTACTCCTTGATATCTGAGATTCTGAATATTGACCAGTTTCACACACACTGTGAGCATAGCCTGCAGTGCCTTTCAGAAACTAAATAAAAATTTCAAAGACCCTTAACTGGTCGGGTCGCATACAAAAAGAAACATGTGAAGGATCTCCACTGGCAGAAAACTCTAAATTACCAGTTGGCTATCCGTCTGATTTTGTTTCATTGGCCCTGCCTGGAGTAGCTTTCTTTTGTGGTTCAATATTTATTGCCTGAAACCACGGGTTTATCTTGTTTGTAAGCATCACACATCGCCATTTTCTAAGATTGATTTTTAAGTGCTTGGTTTTCAAACTCGAAGAGCCTTTTGCCTGGGCAATTTGTTGTCGTCAGTGGCATTAGCCGTATTCTTCAAATCTATTATTCATCGCATTGATAGGTGCCAGAATAGATTGTTTAATGTTTTATTTTCGCAGTAGTTGGAATATTCACTGTCCACTTATGCCTTTTTTGTTTGTCTAAAACTTAGTATTTTATTGTTCTTAATTTGATAGAGACATGACATCATCTCAGCAATTTGGTTATGGTATATACCCAGAGGATATGCCCAGCAAGTGAATTTGACCTACTTGTATTAAACTTTTTCATAATAATGCTTAACATTTTTGGATCTGAATCCGATCTGATACGAGAACTGCAGGCAATCTTTTCAAAAAACAAGTTCCAAAATGTCTTGTTTTTTTATACGGAGTAGTAAAATTCATAGTTGTCGTCACTGTAAATAACGAATCGTAAGGGCATCCGCACCCGTTGAGGAATTTCTATCTCGTTGAGAAATTTCTCGAGAAGCAATTCCTATTACTATTCATCAATAAGTAATAACAATTTACACATTTTATGCACCCATCGCTGTCTCGATGAGATATTTCTATTACTATTCACAATATTATAATAATTTATATTTTTTTAAATTATTTTTTTAGTGTTTATTTATTTATAAAAGTTCAATCTTCAATCTGAATTTTGAATTTTCATTTTAATTTTAATTTTAATCAAGTGTAATAATTAATTAAGTAATTAAAAGATATTAATTAACAAATTAGGTTTAACACCAATCCTAATTATCAAAAAGACGCCGACGATTGAGGCGGAGATGAAGCAGCGCGCGTCGTCCAACTTCCGTTTCGAGTCTGTGTGATAGTTTGAGGACGTTCTCCAAGACGATCTAGGCGAGATCGGCTCCGAGATCGTTCTATCTCTTCGGGATCGTCCTCTCAACCGGTCTCAACCGGTGCGTCCGAAATTGTCGAGAACGTTCTCAAATTGAGATAGAACGTTCTCAAATCGACAACCGGTGCAGATGCCCTAATAACGTAACATCTGACGTGTCGACTACTTAACAGAAAATGTACAGACCACAAAAACCCTAATTGCGAATACATGGCAGAAGCTTCTCCACCCCACAACAATCCTTAATCATTCCTCCTCACAATCTATAAAATCTCAAACCACCCTTTTCGACTCCTCACCACCCAAATCAAACCCCTCAAAATCCTCTCTCACTCATTCACTAAAAAATTTCTAATTCGATATCGTCGATCGCAATTCCGACAGCCTCTACCCTTGTCTGATTTTGGATTATAAAGATTCCGAGATTCGATTGTTGGGGGGTATTAACCCAGGGAATTAAAGTTGGAGACACGACGGCTTTGCTACAGAGGGAGACGCGAGCTCTGTTACATGTCCATGCGATTCAGCGCAAGGGTTTTGTAACAGTTGGCTCTCCCCACGGTGGTCGTGGTGCACTCCCTTCTGAAGGCGGTAGTCCTTCTGATCTCCTCTTCCTTGCTGGTGGTGGTCTCTACTCCGTCTCTCCCTTTTCCTTTTTGCATTAGGACTTGTTAGCTAGCCTACAAATAGTTACCCGAAGATTTGGTAGAAAGCAAAGATATTTGGAACGTTTTTTACAGTCCCTGCCGACTGATTTGTTGGTGATTTGAGTAATGGGAGAATCAACTATGATGCTTAAGATCAAGAGGGTGCCAACGGTTGTATCGAATTATCAGAAGGAGAGGCTGATCAGCCCAAGGGCTGTGGACGTAATTGCCTCAAGGAGTGTTGCATTCAAGGTAGCTCTTGTAATTTTATATCCGATGAATTTGGAATTTGTTTGATCAGTGCTGATTGAAATTCTTGAGTTTGGATTTTGTGTTTGATTTTGTTATGTTGAATTGGCATCTTGACCAGATGCCCGGCTGCCTTTGTATGGGTACAAATGGAATAACGAGGCTGAAAAAGAAAAGGCTTCGACGGATGGTGAGAGCAAGGGAGTGCTCCCTGTTAGCTTCCTCGACTCTCTTGTGCTTGGGGAGTGGGAAGAGCGGATGCAGAGAGGGCTGTTCCGCTATGACGTCACTGCATGTGAAACTAAGGTATATGTGTATACTGTCTGTGCCGTAGTTTGTTTGATTATCAAGGGCTTGTGGGTATTTTGTTGTTTTAAAATTCTAGTGTTGGATGCTGTAGGTGATTCCTGGTGAATATGGTTTCATTGCTCAGCTGAATGAGGGCCGCCATCTTCAGAAGAGGCCCACTGAATTTCGTGTTGATAAGGTTCTACAGCCTTTTGATCAGAAAAAGTTCAACTTTACAAAGATTGGTCAGGAAGAGATACTCTTTCAATTTGAAGCGAGTGAATGTGGTGAAGTCGAATTCTTCCCTGGTGCACCCATTGAAGTTGAGAGTCGTCCAAGTGTGGTAGCTATTAATGTAAATGCATCATAATATGCATCTACTATTGTATCGTAAAAAGACTTAAACTTCTTATCTAGGTGGTAATTTGTTATATTTGGATGGTGTAGGTTAGTCCCATTGAATATGGACATGTGCTTTTGATTCCTCACATCTTTGAGTGCTTGCCTCAAAGAATTGATGGTGGAAGTTTCCTGCTTGCATTGCATATGGCTGTTGAGGCAGCAAATCCACACTTCCGGTTGGGTTACAACAGTTTGGGCGCATTTGCCACAATCAACCACCTCCACTTTCAGGTAAATATTCTTTTCTCATTTATTTTATCGTGCGTGTAAGTGTTTGATGAATCTGCATTTATTGATGTCATACTAAATACTAATATTCCTATTCCTCACAGATGTTTTATGTTTTTATGTAATAGGCTTATTACTTGGCTGTGCCATTCCCTGTCGAGAAAGCTCCCATGAAAGAGGTAGTCACTCTATGCAGTGGAGTCAAAATATCTAGGATCTTGCAATACCCAGTTCGTGGTTTGGTATTTGAAAGCGGAAACACATTGGAAGACCTTTCCACAGCTGCATCTGATTCCTGCATCTGTCTTCAGAACAAAAACATTCCCCACAATGTCCTCATATCTGACTCTGGAAAACGGATCTTCCTCCTCCCACAGGTAAGCTGATTGCCTCTTGTCATTCCATATTGACGGGAATTTGGAGAACATGAATCTTATGCACTTGTCTGTGATATTGCTAAACAGTTGAATGATTCTGACTATGCCTATCTACTACATTTAGTGCTATGCAGAGAAACAAGCTCTGGGTGAAGTGAGTGCTGATCTTCTTGACACTCAAGTCAATCCAGCAGTATGGGAAATCAGTGGTCACATGGTACTTAAAAGGAAAAAAGACTTTGAAGAAGCATCTGAAGAGAACGCATGGAGGCTCCTGGCTGAAGTCTCACTATCAGAAGAAAGGTTCCAAGAAGTCAGCGCCCTAGTCTTTGAAGCACTCTCCAGCGGCATCAATAAAAACACTCACTCAGCCCAGCTCAAAGAACCTGCAGACTCTGAGACACAGATTGATGATAAGAAAACTGCCTACCCAGCAAGACTAACCACAAGTCACAAGTGCACTGTCCAACAATAGTAACATTTGAAAACCTCGGATATATCTAATCCAGACAGCATCCGTTAATCACCTTGTGTGAAAATAAGGCACCTTACTGCCTTTACTGTGTTTCATTGTTTTCCTCATTTGTTGTTGATGGAATAAGCAGGACAAAAGACTTAGTGGCTTGTAGGTGGGTTTGAACTTTTAAGGTTTAATAGTGGGTGGTGGTGGGTGCAACTTAAAAAGTCGCCGGGACCATAAACTCATAAAGCAAGCAGCCTACCACGACGCGATGAGCTTGTCTGATGACTTGTATTCTCTCTATCCCAATAATGTTTGTCCATTTTCTTTTTTGAATGTTCTCTAATGTTTGTTCATTTTCATTCATTCACAATTACATATTTTATCTTTCATCTTAAATTCTTTTAAATCTTTCATTTTAAATCACACATTTTATACTCATTACTATTTTGAATACCGTAAAATATATACTTTTGGACAAATTTAAAAGAACGGAGGGAGTAATAAAATACTAACCAATAGAAATAAATAAATAAACACAGGCTGTCAACAACTGTAGTCGAGTTGGAACATTTATTAACTTTTTAAGTAAAAAATTGTCTAGTTACAGTTTTTGTGTAACTAACAACTGAACAATCGGCGCGTACTCGCTAATCGCCAATTCATCAATTCTGTTCCTCAGCAGCTGAGGAAAGAACAGCCAGTTTGCGGTCAACGCAAGAAACCCAAGAGTCAACGGCGTTGAAACCACTGCAGGCAATGTCAATCTCCCTCCCATTGCCCTTTTCACAGCTGCCTCTGCACCGGTACAAACTCCATTAAGCACGAAGAAACATGTGACCTCCCATGTTGGTCTCACATTGGTAAACATGAACCAGAAGAGTTCATGCATTAAACCCGAGACAGCAAAAGATGCAAGAGTAGCAACGAATGAGGCCGGAGTGTAACCAGTGATGGGAGCTAAAGCTCCGCGGAGTGGAAGGTAGACGGAGGGACGAAGGATTGTAGGAACCATAAGATTCCACCTCCGTCCCCAAAAGTCTTGTAATGAATTTGAGAGATAAGGCTCGTTGAACTGCGGATCGAGTTCGTATTGCTTACCAAGAAAGACTTTCACGGGCAGGACCGCAATGGCAAAAGTTATTTCAGTAGCAAAGTATAAGAAGAAGCAGTAGAGGACTAGTACAAGATATGGGTGTAAGATTTTCTTGTATTCGAACCGGCTGAGGTACACAAGGATCGATAAGAAGAGGATCACCTTGATAAGGAATAGTAACATGGATTTAAGGATGTTTAAACTCTGTCGAGGTGAAGAACTACTAGTTTTCGTGATACGGACGTTAACGGGGAACAGAGCAGATGTGAGGAAGCGAGCAAGGGAGATGGGCTGAGATAAGGGACCGGGGACATCGAAGGCTAATAGTAAGAGCTTGAAGTTGGCAAGCCAGATGAGGACGAAGGCAGTAAGGCCACGGAGTTGGAAGGAGTGGAGGGAGAAGGGGAGGAGAGTGAAGAGGGTAATGACCGGAACGACGGCGAGGAATCTGAGGATGGTGAGGTGTTTGGGTATGCGAGGGAGGACGTAGTAGGAGTAGATGAGGGATGCTGTGGCTGTTGAGTACACCTTGAGAGCCCTCTCCAACTCAGATCCCATCTCATGAAAGTCTGAAACAATGCTCTTTTGCAGATTTGAGTGAATCAAGCTGTGTTCACAACATCATCGTCACATGTTATACAACAACTTACAACATATTATAATGTCCCACCAAATGAGTATTTATTATAAAACTGTCTGTCAAACTACTCAACAGTTGACCTATTGAATCCACTGTGAAAACCCATGTCAAAACCATTTTTAATAATCATAAATAATACGCAAAACTCTAATTTTTGCTGCAAAATTTACACATCTTACCAACTGGTGGATTACAATTTCTCTCTTTACTATGTTGACACCAGCAATGACCATGAGAGTGTTTAGAAGTGGATTCTGCATCTTCCTCTGCAGGCCAAAATCATGCATACTTGTTCTGACAAATGATGGAAGTAGTACCTCTGTGTTCTGGGATTCATTGGTGACAAAGATGAAAGCTTCGTAAATTCTTTCATGAATGTGAGGAAACTTCGGCTTCGTCGTCACAGCTTGCATTATCATTTGTAACAGTGGAGCCATCACCATTGCTGGAAGTAGGTTTTGCTTTCTTTGCGACCTCCGAGGAGATAAGGATGTGACTTCAGCATCTGAGTCTAGGTATGAATCATCATTGAATGTCATAGTTGACCCTTCACCATTGGCGGAAACATTTGTATCCCTTGAATAAGCTGAGATGGGGGAGACTTCGTGATTCAAGATATTTCGAGATTCCGGGGTTTTAGGGACTGATGAAACAGCAATTTCAGAAGATGCATCATCCAGTAATGTCCCATCATCAGAGGTTATGTTGGACAACTCGTAGCCGTAGTCCTCTCCGCAAATGGATGGTGCTGGGGATGCATTGGGGCTGGTGTTGGCAGTGTCAGAAGGTGATGGGCACATATCTAAATCATCTGCACCTTGTTGCAGGCTCCAGTACATGATGCTTGCCGTCAAAGTAAGTATCATTTTATGGTTGACCTACAATCACAGAGATTAATATCAGCAAGTTAGATATTGTACAACAAAGGGGAAAATTTATTGTTGCAGCAGCGTCAGTGATAAAGTTCATATGGTGAAGCCAAAATTTGTCATCCAGCTTCTACTAATTAAAATGTCTGCTTTGTTTTTGATTGAACTCAGCGCATATATAATTGCCCGTTGAGCAAGCGATCACACGCATAAGTTATTGCACAGTTTTTCATCCAAACTGAAGAGATTATTAAGCACCACAAGCAACCTATATTTTGTGATGATACATCATATCATTAGGTAAACCACAATATGCTCTGGGCTCCCTCATAGTTGGAAACATGTGAAAGACAGCCTGATTTGGCAAACAAACTTCCTTACTACGAATGCTAAAATTAACTTACTTGGATGATGTCTTCGGGTAGTAAAAAGATGGAACAGCCAAGTTTTCGTGCCACACTAATTATGTAATAGCATTCAGTCTTTTCTGATCATCTGTTGCTTCAACCACAAAAACAACCAGGTCAGTCTCAAGCAATAGTCTAATGAATGAAGGACGTAGCAAGGATCAACAAGAAAACGAACAATTTGGGGAAAAATGCAGACTTGAATACATGTATAATTTTCAAAAGAAGTAACAATAAGATTCATACCACTTTCCGCCTTTGTAACAAGACTCCATTTGACAGCCCTGGGTTCAACAGCGCTGAGAAGTTCAAGGAAGAATAGCCCATTTGACAGACTTTTGTCCTAAATTTGTCATTATTTTGAAGCTAGTCAATAAAAGTTTTATAATTCGAGAAGAAAGAGAGATATCACCCAACCTTAAAACTCTCCATTTTTGAGGTGCCGCCGGAGTTTTTCACTTTCCTGTTTGCCCATTTTAGAATGTCTTTATCTGTGATTTCCTTCCCCTGGGTATGGCTCCTTAAGTTCCTCAGGAGCTGAAGCATGTTATACCTCATCAGCTGCCACAAAAAAGCTGAAACAGGGGAATTTAAAATTATAAAACTCCTGATAATTGTAAAACTCATCAAAAGGAATCAAAAATGCCTACTAGCTCTCCTATAACCAAAAAAAGCTAGAAAGAACTAACTCCCCTAGCAGCTATGTACAGCTATTGGTCTATAACACTTACAGAGCAAACACACTCCAGAATATAGTGATAAATAAGTACCAAGTGCGCAAAGAATCAAGATGAGGGTCACTATACCAAGAATAAGCTTCTTGTTTCCTTGTACAAAATCATTCCCAGCAACATTTATCAACGAGAATTTCAACTCCCTCCCAATCCTTACGACTTGATTGCAATTCTCAACTTTCCGAAAAGGCATTTTAATTGGGGGTTTCGTTGCATGCTTCCAGTGGACGGATCCTGGTGAGATTCTGTCAAGTACTTCCAAGAGAACCCATCTACAACCAGTAAGTAAATGAGCCAATATCAGTAAGAAAGCATAAACTATAAACAGAATACTAAAAAGTAAAATGAGCATGACACTGAAAAGTGTTTTCGAATCACCTAATTTTTTTACTGAATACAAAACAAGTGATCATGTAATAATGATTATATAGTGTGCATGTCGTTCAAGCTTACCCATTTTTTACATCCTCAAACAAATTGTTAACATAAGATGTATTTCCCAGACTGTTGATCCACATTCGAAAGCACCTCTCATCTCTCAACATTTGTTCATCAAACGTCATCATGTCAGCGAAGGACATCTTTTTAGTATCAGTAGAAAGGCCACTCCTGCAGAAAATTATAAAAATGGAGCAGCTTATGGCTTCAATACTTTCTTATCCTTAACTGAAACTGTCATGATACTGTAAAGTAATCACATGCAAGTGTTGCAACCTTTGATGAAAAATCTGAGCAATGAATGCAATGTTCAAATTGGATGACCCTTCCACAATATCTTTTGGACTCAAATATCGTTTGCAGTCCATTTTCTCTGCATGTTCAAGTACCAGTTCCGCTCTTTCAAGAGGGTTCTTAGCTTCCAATGTGGCAGGATTGCTATGTTCCGGTGCAAGAACTTCGAGCAAGTAAGCATACGCTTCTGCATCCTGATTGGCAAGAAGTACATCAATAGTTGCAATTTCAAGGAACTTATTTTTTGACAAAACCGTGAGCATAATGTAAAATCCTGATAATTATTGATACACGATATATAGATTGTAGACAGCTCATGCAGGTGAGAATTAAATTGCCAAAACGGATATATCAACCAAGAGGCTGTATTGTCAGGATGGCTTATAAAATGCGCATGACAATTAAAATCCAGATCAAGATATTAGTAGTACATTCCCTACATTTTTTAGTCAATTCCTCTCAATGTTGAAGAACTCACCAATGTCAATATGAAGTCCATATTGACATATTAACAATAAAATCCATGCAGTTAGCACCATAAAAAGTAAGATGTGTTTTAAAGTACTTAAGCTGAAACACACAAATCAATATCAGTAAAACCTTTACAACTTATATTTGTTTAATAATTCCAGCTAACATTCCACCTAACCATTCATAACTTTGCCTCTCCTGATTTCCAGTACGTAAGTTTGAAATTTAAGGATCATGAAAACTACACATGACCATGTCAGCTATCATTGCTATTCATTTTCTTCTATTTCTCCATATATGAAATTCAGGAAGGGACATCGCTGATTACATACCTTTAAATCAGTGGAGAAGTTTTTGACGGTCTTTTCATAGCCTGCTCTCTTTAAATGAAAATTCATCCACTTAAGCAGGATCCGTTCAGGAGCCAAACCCAACATCTCTTCAATATCCTGCGAAGCATAATGTGTATTATGAAATAAATATCCAATTAGTATCAAACAGATGATAATGAATAGAGTAAACAGAAATCATCTTACAGTATCATCTTCAATCAACTCCACTAGTTGCGGCATCTTTCTAAGATTTAAATCAGCAGCATTTGGATCTAATAATTCATGAGAGAAAAATCAGTGGACTCTGTACCTAATCTGACAAACAGGTATATTTACCAAGATGATTGTAAATAAGAGCATGCAAACCACCTTAAAGATCTGTGAAATCAAACCAAGTACCAGATGTTGCTGCAGGCAAAGGATATAGAGAAGCAAATGTTAGATCGTATACATTCAGAAGTGATATTTAACGAACTGAACTAGCAGTATGCAGGTTTTACCCTTCCTTCTACCAAGTCTTGGGTTCCAATATTAACAACCGTGCAACCAATAGCCTTTGCAGAGTTGAGACAAAGGGTATGGTTTTCATTCCGTTCCCACGGATTAAGATCCTTTTTGGTGTTAATAACACGCTCATCTATCGTACCCGGTACAGCAACATTGATAAGTTTACTGCACAATAACAAAAACACCTTATTGGAATTGGTTTACTGAAGTCATCGGCTTCAAATGGTAAAATTAAAAGATTTCACAGCAAAACATTCTCTATACCAGATAAGAACTCCATCTTTTGCAAGATTGAAAATATCATCAGTTGTAGGATCGATAGGAAGGAATTGCTTCAAAAAGGGATCATCACGCAGATAGCTATTAATGTGGGCTACGTATAATGCTTTTCTGATGCGCTGACTGTGTGAAGAAGAGTTGTCACCGTCGCCTTGAGGAATTCTGAAGCGTGTTTTGGCCCCTTTTTCTCTTTTGCTGGACCCAGAATCTTTAAATATGCCTGTTGGTCAAGCATTTTATATATGATCATTATTCTTAGAATTTTGAGTTGTATCACCGGTTGCTAATCTAACTCATCAATCTATGTTACTTAAAATAAAAACCACAAACAGCAGGGTAAATAAGCAATATGTGTACGCCAAATAAGAAAAAACCGCAAACGAAGAAGTTTACCTGAAGAAAATATTCAAACTCTATCACATCACTAGCTTCAGATAGCAACTCACCCAATATCTCTTTCATTTGATCCACCGTAAACACCTCATTGAATACTTTCAAATTCACAAATAACTGTGGCAAGTCGCCTTTTGTAACCTTTCCATTCTTATTACTGAGTGCAACAAACTACATCACAACAACAGGATAATTCCAAAAGTTAAATATACTCAAAAGCTGAAACCAAAACAACCAACAAGAGTGCAAGAGGATAATTACTTTGGTTTTGAGACCGAACAATTCAAGCTGGGTGAACTGGTTCTGAAGCGCCGGGTCATTCACATGAACACCCACAAAATTCGACATCCCCAATCACAGCAGTTGCCGTAGTGCAACAAAATGATAAAAAATCTTCCTCGAACCTAATCAGAACTGTACATTAAAAACACAAAATCAGCTTTGCAATGTTCGATTCTGGCACTCGCACGAAAATGCAAACAAGCAGCTCACAAGACAAAGACAAAGACAAACCATCAACCAACCAACCAAACCCTACCAACACCAAAATCAACAAAATCAATTCTTTCCAAATCAACACCAAACACACAATCTCTCAAAAAGTCCCCTAAACATGAAAACACAACCGCTGTCGATTGTACATTTCCTAAACCCTCTCTAACGGAATCAAATCAAAACACATGAAGAACGACTACGCACCAAAAAATTTAAGAATCGCAGCAAACTCTGATCCGATTAAATCATAAAATTACAAGAGAAATGTAGAACTAATTCAATCAAAGGGAACGTACGTTTTTGTTTAGTGAAATCGGGGGAAGCAAAGTCGTCTGGGGGAGCGCGGAGAGAGAAAGCGTTGAGATGAAGGAGGCGAAGGAACGGCACACGTTGCAGGAGATTGAGAGATACGTGTGTGGCTGTTTTGTTTTTGTTTTATTTGTCTCAAGATCTCGACTTGTCTCTATTGTGTGAATGTGCACGCACGTGTCATTTTTAGAGTAATTATTATTGTTAATGACCTATTGAAATATTTCCATTTATTAAAAATGATATTATGGATAATTAATTTTATTTTACCTATCAATTTTATATTTTAATTTATGAAAGTATTCCATGAGATTTGGGATTCTCATGAACTTGATAAGTGTCTTAATTTAATTTCTCCATTAAAATTGTGATAATTAAATCATTTGCAACGATAAATCATGTAACCAAACCCTAAAAAGCCCAAAATTAAGTATTTGTAATGATTTTAGTGGGCCGAGGCCCGTAATAAACTTCCAGGCAACGAATCGGACCACTGAAAGCCCGAAGGCAACTGAAAGCCCATGACAGAGGCTCGAATGCTGACGTCATGGCCATTCTTTGGAGACCCATTTAAGAAACATATTTATATCCCCGAAAATGTCGTCTCCAAAGATTCCATACCCCGACATCCAATCAAAAACTACCACGTGTATCAAATCCATTGGCTGATCCAGAATATCATACACCGCAGTTGCACCGTATCCCACTTCCACTCTCTCACCTCCACTTCCACCATGTTCTTCTCCACTCAGCTCAACAGCTCTCAACAAGAAAAATAAAAAATAAATAAAAAAGCAAAAGAAATCAGCAAGAGAGTAGATGAAGGCGGCGGCATCGTCGATGTTCCGGAAGACGGCGGTGGCGCTCTTCGCACTCAACTTCATCTCTTTCTTCATCTACCTAACTTTCCACCCTGACTTCCATCTCTTCAACCACCACGAAATACCCAACTCCGACCAACAACAACCACTTCAGCATCAGCAGCAGCAGAAGGTGCTGAAACCATGGCCGATCCTACCCTCTTACTTACCATGGTCGCAGACCCAAACCAACGTCTCATTCGCATCATGCGAAGCATACTTCGGCAACGGATTCACTCGACGGATCGATTTGTTGAGATCGACTGAAACTGATGGTAAAGGATGGTTTAGATGTCACTATAGTGAGACTCTACGGAGCTCGATTTGTGAAGGGGGGAGAGTGAGGATGTGGCCGGATAAGATCAGGATGTCTAGAGGTGGGGAGAAGTTGCAGGAGGTTATTGGGAGAGGTGAGGAGGTTGAGCTTCCTGATTTTGAAGATGGGGCTTTTGATGTTGATGGTGGTGGTAAAGTTAGGGATTTGAAGAAGTTGGTTGAGGAGGATCGATTGAATGAGTTTGTGCCGCAAGGGCAGATCATTCGGCACACTATGCGTGATCTCATTGGATCTGTTAGAGTTGCTGGAGCTACGGATTTCCAATGCCATCAGGTTACCCATTCCCACAAATGCTGTTTTCTTGTATTGGATGGCTAGCTAGCTAGCTAGAATCTTGTTGAGTATCTAGTAGATGTTATTTCTTTCCGCTGAGAGTAACTCAAATTGTAGAATTTATTGGAGTGCATTGCTGCTTTAAATTTTGTTTGCGAAAGGTTGCTTGGCTTGTTACTGAGATGCAGCTTTTGGTAACTTGTGATTGCTATTCCTCTTACCTATTACGATCTACTGGCAGTGGGTTGAGGAGCCAACGATTTTTGTGACGAGATTTGAGTATGCAAACCTTTTCCACACAATTACTGATTGGTACAGTTCGTACGTTGCATCTAGAGCGACTGGCTTGCCTAATCGTCCTCATTTGGTGTTTGTAGATGGTCACTGTGAGGTATGAATGTGAACAATGCTAAAATGTTTTACACTTGCTATCTTTCTCAGTAAAGTTTTGATGTTTTGAGCTGAACTCTACTAACATTTCAGTGACGCCTCTTCGTTCCTTTTGTTACTCTATGAATATAGTAGCCCTATTGAATACCTTTCCGGTTTTTATTTGCTTGGTGATGTTTTGTAGACACAATTGGAAGAAACGTGGCGGGCCTTGTTCTCAAGCCTCAGATATGCTAAGAACTTTAATGGTTCAGTCTGTTTTCGTCATGCTATTATTGTGCCACTTGGATATGAGACACCCCTTTTTAAGGGTTTGACTGAATCCATAGAATGTGAAGGAGCATCTCCACATGATCTTTGGCAAAATCCCAATGAACGAAAGACGGCTCGATTATCCGAGTTTGGGGAAATGATTCGAGCAGCTTTTGGCTTCCCGGTAGGAAGGCATCGAATTAGAAGGTCATTCTTAGGTCATAATGTCTTGTTTGTTCGTCGTGAAGATTACTTAGCTCACCCGCGCCATGGTGGTAAAGTTGAATCAAGACTTAGCAATGAACAAGAAGTATTTGATGCGATTAAAGCTTGGCTGCCAGGACAGTTGCACTGCCCTGTAAACCTGATTAATGGACTATTTGCTCATATGTCCATGAAAGAACAGCTCAGAGCAATTCAAGATGCATCTGTAATCATTGGTGCTCATGGTGCTGGTCTTACTCATATTGTATCGGCACTACCGAAGACAGTAATATTTGAGATTATTAGCAGTGAATACAGGCGTCCACATTTCCAACTGATTGCACAATGGAAAGGGCTGGAATACCATTCCATCGAACTTGCAGGATCATATGCTGATCCTCCAGAGATAATTGACAGACTCCAAAGCATCCTAAAGAGCCTCGGATGCTGAAGTACAACACTTTACTAATCAGATGAAAAACAAAGCGACTATACAGATGCTGAGACCTTTCTTTATACACAGCTTCTTCCAAGTTGTGCCAATCTATCAAAAATATACTCATTTGGTGAACAGCATTTAGGACTAACCGATAGTTTAAAAGACAGAAGAGAGCTCAACCCCACCAGGATCTTGACGAAAGCTAGTAGGTACATATGAAATATATGCAGTGTGTGGATTGCTATGTCAGCTAAACATATCAAGAAATTTGTAGCATCCCCAATGGAGAAGGCTTTCACCATTTTAGTGTCTGTTGTTGCCGAGAAGAAACAAATTTGTTGCCGAGAAGGCCATTCCTCTTGTATATCATCAAATTGACTTTGCTGCTAGGGGAGACAGTAAGATGTGTGTATTTGAAACTTGCATTATAAAGGACATATTTTGAGGGCCGTTGTAACCGTCAGACAAATTTATGGTGAGTAATAGTAGACTCTCATAGTAGAATGTAGTAGGTACGAAGTTACAAGCATTGGAAAGTCTGCACAGTGCACACATCTGGAGGCTATATTAAGAAGATGGAACACAGGGATCAGTAAGAACATTTAAGATAGAATAGAATGGTTATGTCTTATGAGGGAGGTAATATAGCTGATCTAAATGCACTACAAGTCTGCTTATGTCTATGCCTATCGCTTTACAGAAACAGCTTTCTTTACGCTTTTTGCTTCATGTTGTTGACAGGGTAACTGAAAGTGATCTTGTTTGCTGATAAGCAACTATAATTATAACCCATCAAGACCTGATGGTTCAGTAAAGAAGTGTTGAATCTTGCATAATGCATTTAAAGTCTTCAATGAACATGATGCATGCCTTACATAAAGTATAACCACTCAACATATTCGGTTTTCAAGGGCACTCGTGTTCATATATTGGCGGAAGCATCTTAAAGTGAACTGTTCGAGTCGTTGACTCTTCTACAATTTACTTTTCTTCACTCAGAAAAATATTAAACACACCTCCTACGAAGACTCCCACCGGATTGTATCTCAAAATGCAATATGCTCGACTACTTGAGAATAGCACACATAAGCATACAATCTCCAGAAGAAATAATTACCAAGTTGATTCTCTCCAAAATGAGATCTATGCAATACCAATAAAAAGAGATAAATTTCCCACTTACACATTACACTACGATATTATTATCAGCAGGTTTAGAAATAGCATGATGACAATTTCACAAGTCAATGAAAATGACTCGACAAAAAGAAGCAAACACTAGTGCTATGAATTATTACTCAGCATAACTTCATGCTTGATCATTGGGAAGATTGTGAAAACCTTACAGTGCTTCATCCCAAGAAAAATAAAACTGTAAACATGAGATGGTTCTTATTTCTTCAAATACTTGGCTACCTCATCATCATTCGGGAAAAATCCCATAAGCCGCCCACATGAGTTCTGATATGCATACATAAACCCTCCCATAAGACCAATAATGCCTCCAGTCACCATAGACGGACCCCTTATACCAGGCTTAATTCCTGCACATACCAAGAGAAAAATACAAACATCTAAAACTAGAAATCCAAAATGTGCGCATACAATCCGATATCAAACGGTGCTTCTACATAATTGGCACAAACCTCAGTTCAACTCAAAGCTAAACAATCAAACTACAAATCTGATTTTTCTATCTATCATTGAACTCATCCTATACACATAACCTACCAATACAAAACCATGTAACACACAGATCGGAATATACTTCGATTTTTCCACACCAGAATCAACAGTTACATACCAGAAAGGTAGCCAACGGTGACGGAGACGCCTGTGATAGTTGTCAAACGGAGGTAGTCCAATAAGCTGAAGTTAGAACAGACGGTTGTGAACGGAGGATTCCGATCAATCACTGGATACTCCGGCTTCGCCGCTGCCGTTATGTCAGTGTTCATTGCCGATCGTATCCTCTGATTCTCCGACGCAATCCAAACCCTAGTTTCCGATTATTCGATGACAAGCTCCCATCCCATTCAGCCTTTAAAACGCAGCGTTTCAGGATGATAAGCATCTTTTTCTTTAATTTTATTATTGATTAATAATAATTTATTAATAAAATATAAAATATACGTCAAATTCATCGTTTTATTATTATTCATATAGGAAAGATGAGTCTGATCACATTCTATGGGTAACTAAAATCATCAGTAGTAAATGTAAGACAAAACAAGAACTAATAGATGAAAAGATGGAGCTGATGGCATTTTGGATGATAACATAGAGAGCTCCCTGAAAGCCATTTAGTTAGATACACTTGAGTTTTTGTGAGCCTTGAAAATCAAGAAAAGATCATTCTTCCTTCTTACAGTGACACCGAATGACTCGCTCATGTCCAAGTCCTCGCCTTTAACACCATCAGGAAGTTCCCAATCAAAATGGAAGAGAAGCTGAGCTAGTGGAAGTAACATGTTTGGCATGGCATAGTCAATGCCAGGACATATTCTTCTTCCTGCTCCAAATGGAAGGTATTCATAGTTTGTACCAATGTAATCCAGTGAACTATCGATAAATCTTTCCGGAAGGAATTTCTCCGGTTCTTTCCAGTACTTGGGGTTTCTAGCTATAGCCCATACATTGATCATCGCTCTTGTTCCGGCGGGTATATCATATCCTTTTATGACGCAGGGTGTGGCATTTTCTCTTTGTAGTAGAAGAGGGAGAGATGGGTGCAGCCTTAATGTCTCTTTGATGATCAATTTCAAGTACTTGAGTTGGTCGAGACGCTCTTCGTCTACATGTTCTTTTCCCTTGTAAACTTCCCTCACCTCTTCTTGTGCTTTTTTCATAACTCTTGGGTTCTTTATGATCTCTGAAACTGCCCATTCGACCGTTGTGGATGATGTTTCACTCCCTGCAGTGAATACATCCTGCACCAAAAATCTTCAGTTAGCATTTCAGTAAAAAAGGAAATTTGTAAGGAAGAAAATGATTTAGAAGTTAAATTACCGCGATGACTGATTTGATGTTATCTCGAGTTAAGGGAATTTCAAGGTTGCCAGTTTCCTGAATCCTCAACAGAATGTCGAGTAGACCTTCTTTTGCATTCGGATCAAATTCTTTGGTTTCCTTGTTCTTTAGATGACTTACAATAATATTTTCAAGAATCTTGTCAGCTTCCCTATGCAGCTTTTCAAGTTTGTACTTAAATCCAGTGATCACAGGGAGAATCTTCGATGAAGGGTACATATTAGCAATGGCGAGGCCTACTGCTTTCGAGCTCTCCATCACAATGTCGATGTACTCTTGTTGGTATTTTGTTTTTGAACCAAAAGCTGCCCTGGAAGTTATCCCATAAGTCAGTGAAAATATTTTTGCACTCATGTTAATAGGCTTTCCATCTTTAGATATGATTTCTCGTACAAGATCGCCAACTTCTTCTTCTCGTATGGATCGATAAGTTTGCACACGCTTTGCACTCAGCACTTCAGTTACACATAATTTCCTAAGCTGTCTCCAGTAAGTACCATAAGGAGCAAATGCAATATCTGTCCAACCATAAGTCAAGATCTTACCTGAAAGCTGTAAAGGCCTTCTAGCAAAGTTGATATCATGTGTTGTAGTCACCTCTTTAGCAATCTCCGGCGAAGATACAATTATAGCAGGAACTTCACCGATCTGTAAATGCATGATTGGTCCATATATTTCACCCAACTCAGTGAGCTTGTGATGAGTCACTGTTCCTACTAGTTGATGTAAATTCCCTACCAAAGGTAACTTTGGCGGCCCTGGAGGAAGCTTTGGAGGAATACCCTTTGCTCCTTGTCTCCTCCCCTTGCTGATCCGGAGAACGATAAAAAGGACAAAGACAATGAAGCCACTGAAAGTCACAACTGAAGAAACTGAAAACTCCATGATATGAGTGTGAGGAAATCAACTAAAAGAGTTCAAAATGAAGATGCAGGACAATATGTCCTCTCAGAGGTTATTTTATAGCTTGGCTAGTTATCGCCATTTTGCGGAAATTTATACAGATTGCTAACTTCAAAGTTCCCAACAATAATCAAAACTCATAATTAGGCATCTTAAGATTATAAGTTCTAACTTCCACCTAAGCTGCCATTTTTATGTTCTGTTAGTTTTCATTCAGTGTCAGCTACAAATAAATGCGCGGCGTTTACTGTTAAAGCGCAGCCGCGAAAAGAGGACTAATAAGTGAGGCTTTTCCTGACTTATGAGGTAATGTGAGTTATATGGTTGCAGAGGGAACTTAAGTATCTCATGACCCTGTTGGCATACTTTGTTACTTATGGGTTTAAATTTAGTACTGGACAGAAATATTAGAATACTTGGATTGTCGTCAGCTATCACTCTTTAGCTGGTTGGCAAACTAGTAGTTGTCGTAATAATTTCGATATTATGACAAGCACGGAGTATAGGTGAGAACTTAATGCAATGGATGAAATCCAGCTGGGGGAGGGGATGCAGACACATGTTATACTGACAAAACATGTGAAAACTGAAAACAGTATTACATTAGCTGAAACTATGTAAGTATCTATTGGAGGAGTTGAATATGATCTGGCTTGGATAGTCACAACTCAGATCCCTGTTTATTTCTTTAAATGCCGGCGTCAGGACCTGAAAACAGCAAGAAAATTTATGTGTATGGGGTAAGAATGGATTAGAACTCAGCAAACATTGACTCAGGTCTGATACTGCCACAAGTTGATTTTGGTCATTGCAGAAATGGAACATTAACAGTTACAAATATCAGCAAATGTTCAAAGTAGCAACATGTAACTGTGTCGGTGAATACTAGATTTAGCTACCAGCTCAGATGATTAAGGCCATACTAACTGTATAATGGAAATACTACATACACTTTACAGCTGTGGCATTTTGTTTGTTAATAAAAACATTGAGTAAGCTTTGACAACAATTTTGTCCCGGGGGGCTATAAATTATTGACCAACAACTAAAACAACAATGAAAGGCTGGTGTAATGGTGTTCACACAGATTAATGGCATAATGACAGAGAAGCTTCTTGAACCAGTTGGCTAAAAGCAGCACATCATGCTCCTTTGAATAGCTACGTTTCGGTTATATGGTTAAAAAGGTCATATATCCGTAAACACGGAGAGACAACTAACTAACCGGCTGGTTGACACAATGCATCAAAACGAGGAAGCTTCTATAGAAACCGATAAATTGGTTGAGAGGGCCTTTAATACTTTTTTTACGGCAAAGAGAACTTTTTTAAGGCAGTGAACATAACAATAGACTAGATCAAGAAAATCTTGTGCCGAGATAGACAACTAAATTTGCCCAAGAGGCCCATCATAATATGTTTGGTACCTAAGGTTTCAAGATAAAAGAACAGAATCTTGAAAAAAACAAAGACCTGATATTTTGATGATGGCATTTACTAATAACCATGCCACCATCAAAATGTAACTACCAATACATATTGGGATTGGGTTCACATAATGTTGCAACCAGGTTGATGCTGACGGCCACAGTATGAGTAGGACTGGTTGTAAGTGATTGGAGTAGGTTGGGGACCACAGCAGTACTGATCAGCATTGGAATATCCATAGCCATATCCATATGTTGGCTTAGCCCAAAGAAGCCTAGCATGGATGTCATATGACTGCGCCACTGATAATAAGTCACGAGGATCGACGTTCCCTGTAACCTTGACTGTGTCGTAAGTTGAGTCGACAATGACACTGGTCACCCCATACATTCTTCTCAGAGAAGCTCTGACATTGTTGATGCAGTCCCAGCAGTGGGAGTTGAGTTGGATCAGACTAGTCTGCAAAACAAACATGAAACCAAGTCAATTCATGCAGAGGAAGTAGTTGCTGTAATGAAATGAAGTACGAAGGCTAACCATATTGGTGTAGGCTGCCATTGTTGGAATGGAAATGATGAGAGACTTGGGAGTGGGTTTAGTTTTTGAAATGTGGAGGAAGTGTGACCGTAAGTGTTGAATTTATAGGTAAAGATGGAAATGGATAGGTCGGTTTGAAATGAAATGAGGAAATATTTAGTGGCTTAATTTGGATCAAGAATGATTAGTACGACTTGATTAGGTAATTTTAGGATCTAAATTTGGAAGGATGTTTAAGAGGGTATATTCTAAATTTACTTAATCTTGATATAGTTGTTAATTCAGTTATTTTGGATGCATTAGTTATCAGAGTTGATCTGATCAGATCAGGGTTTATAATTTTGGCAGGGTGTTGATTATGGGATTACATTAATTCTGGATTATGCAGTTATTTCAGTTATAAGGATTCAAGTAGAAATAAAGCACGAATCGCTATGACTTAAAGTAAGAGGATCATTATACTAAAAAAGATATACATCTGAAGAGGATCATTATACTAAAAAATATCTCCATCTGAAGAGTATCAGTACAGAAAGTAAGAAAATTTCTCAGAACACAGTTAGTAGCAAGAGCTCAACTCTGAAACTTGGATGGTATGTACCTATCTGATAAAAATGAGATGGAGTGAACGGATAAGGCTTCTATCTCAAATTTGACTCCTCTTTGCAGCATCACCTCCAACTCTGACCTTTCCATCACAAGCAATACAAATACCAATTTTAACTACAGCAATAACAATTAAATTGAACAGACATCAGTTAATAACTTGTATTATACTTCCACATTGGGACTTCTTGCATGTAACATCTACGGAGGATACCCTCTGCTCTCCTTTCATCTGCAAGGAAAAAATAAATTAAGTAAATGACATGGTTTTCAAATGCATATATCAGGAAGTGGTTCTTCCAAGATTAATTAAGACACTCTAACTACACTGCTTTCACCATAATCTGAAAAGGCCATGAGTTTCTGATTTCATGAAAAGGAAATTGGAGAGTCTGGTGGACGTACTCACCTTCTGTTGTCAACGGAAGCAGACACTGCGAAGGAATACTGTATTTCTCTGCCTCGGATGGAAACACTCCTAGCCATTGGATTTTAGGGACACGCAAAAAGTGTGCATCATATGCCATTTGCTGAGTCAGGAGGAAAACATACACATGAGAGGCATAAACAGTGACCAGGGATCTGAGAGGATATAACTTTTAAGTACTGAGTGCTGACCATCGATCCAAAACGGTAAGTGCTGAGGATATCTAAGCCATAAGGATCACAGTCAACCAAGCAGTATGTAGGCAACTTCAGTTTCTCAACAAGAAGGCACAAAAACCTAGTGAAATGTAAAAAAGCAATAAGAAGAAAAAAATACAAGCTCTTTGGGTCATATTAGCATTTCTAGAAAAATATATTTTTTAGAAATGTTTCACTTCCACTGAGTTACCTTCGTGTGTTAACATCAGGATAACCTCGTCCCTGAATGAAATTACATGAAATTGGGTTTCACAGCTAGAAAAGATTATAAAGACAAACAAGCTAGTACTAACTGAAATGACGATGCAGCGATTTTTTGAGCAAAATTGATCGTTGGCTAATCTCTGAAACACTGCTTGAAAATTGAAAACCAGACATGCGTTGAAGTGCAGCACAATACATGAAATGAAAGAATTTGCTGACAGGACTATAATTTCACCTGTTTCTTTCTCTACAACTAGTATATAATGCGCAACAGCAAAAATATCTGTAAAAGATGCAAAGGAAACAGTTTATCATGGGTTATTTTAACCATGAAGATAGAAAACTAAAACCATGAAGCATAATGGGGGTGACTCAACACAATTTGACTTTGGCTTTCGCCGTATACTAAGTGATTTATAAATGCATGTGAATAATAAAGAACCTACTTATAACATGTTCGCTGCCAAGATCAAATAGATGAACATAGTTGCACGGTGTACTTATAAATCTAACTGACAATTATTTTATACCTTTCACTTCTTCCACATGCACAGGAATAGGGTGGGACTGCATAATAAGATCTTACTCAAATATAAGCTTGATTCAAAACTACAAAGTATGCACCATCAGCCTTAACACTTACAATGTTCACATTATTAATGCAGTTGAAATTTCTTCCAGATTCTGAAAATCTTAACCAGCCCATCACAAGCCTAGAAAAGATACTCCACAGAAAATTCAGATTAGTGAGCCATTGAATATTTCATATTGCGCGACATGGAGAACTCATGGAGTAAAATACATGTACCGCTAATGGTCTAACAGTTACGTACTTTTTATAAACTAGCTTTCTTTAGACAACTACTATCTGTATCAGATTCAAGAGGGTGGCTATTCACAATGAAGTACTAAACTTCCACAAGGGTTGCTGAATCCCTTGAAACAACTAAAATGAGGGTAAAACAGATAATTTTATAAATGGCAGTTTAGCAGCCTGTTAACCATACAAACACAAAATCACCCTAAAATTTACTACAACACAGAGATGGCATTATGAAACTAATATGATCATTTGAAATTTGAACTTACCCTTTACCAACAGCAACCTACACAAAGAGATAATGATTCATCATTGTTCTGCTGACTGAAAATGAATTAAAACTTCTGTACTTTAGTGAATTCAACTAGTAGGTTACCATAGTTTGTTGACATTAAAAATAATATGAAAAGTATGAAGAACGACACATGCAGCGAATACTTACGACATTTAGATTGTGGCGACTGCACTGCAATAAGATTCCTATGTCATAAATTGCCTTATCTACAACTGATTGTTCTGGAAGAAAATAATCGGGAATAAATACTACACACACATGGCTGACAAAAATGTAAGAATGATGACACAGTTTAATGGAATTCAATCAAAGGGTCATGCCAATAATTCCAGCTATAAAGAATATTGTCTACATAATATGTTAAACCAGAACAGGTGTACATACGTATGTCTCTCAAGAAACATCATAGCTGGATCATGTTCTAGTATTATGACTCACCTAAAAATAGACCAGGCTGCATGTAATATATGTCTCTCTTGGAGGCATGTCTGTTTTGTTGCAGAAGTTGCTGTATAATCAGTAGAATTTGCAACAATACATCTAATGCGTACACATAAAAATGTCAAAACTAATCCTTAAGAGATCCAAAAGTATTTAGCGCAAGTTGCTCTCAGTAATAAAGAATAAAACTCACGTAGTCTGTGAGCGCTGCTCCCACTTTTGAGTTCAATAATTTCCGTTCCTTTAGAGTAACCATAACTACATGAGCTGCACAAGGTATTTCAATTTTCAACAAGATAAAATAAATGAAAGGCATATACACAAACAAGAATATATTAACTAAGGTAAAAACTCAAATTAGGTTTAGAGAAGTTAACCAATATCCATCAGAATTGTCGCAGCAATTCTGGAACCTATTGATTGAAATAGATATCAGCTTTCCGGTAGTCAAGTCTTCAACAATCGATCGAGTAAATTCTAGAACAGAAAATGGAATCTCAAAGCCAAGAATTCCACAAAACCAAATCATTTCAATACTTGGAAATTCAAACACATCACCGTTGATCATGAAATTCCCGAACGATTACGCATTTGTCGATACGATTAATATATGAAGGCTAAAGGTCGGTTCCGCCATACCTCTGATCCGTCGGAGCACATCATAAGGCTTTGAGCTCGGCCGCGTTCCCTCCATGCAATTGTATTGGGACTGTTGGGCCGTGAAATGAGTCCAATTGTATGGACTTCAAATTTAGTGAAGCTATTTTTTTTGATAGCGGTTACATTGGATACAATTTATAGAGATATACATGATATCTATTGTAATCATTTGAAGCTCTGGTCACAGCAACGGACATCCAACCCATAATCGACAGCATCAAGTATGCATGTCTCTTCCGCATAGATGAAGAACGACCCTCCAAGAGAACAACAGGAATACAGGCGAAGAGCCTCCACACATGGGTGGAGGGGGCGAAGAGCCTCCATGCACGAGGCAGGCAAATTTAGTGAAGCTATTTTGTGCGAGCAAAATTATGTAGTTTTGAGTCAAATTATAATAAAAATGTCAGAATGACGTCATTTTGATACTCATAGTCACCGCTATTGATCTACTTGTCTAAAAGCTCAAAAAACTAACTATTTTTATCGGAAAAAAACAGAGCAATAGTATGTGGTGTCACAAATAAATGTTGATTTTCTGTTCCTCATTTCTCTTTTTTACTTGATGCCTGATTGATAGTGAGCTGAGTGTGGCAAGAACCAACTCCTGATAAGCAACAATTTAGATTTAAGAAGATATGTCTCAGTTAGTTACAACACAAGGCCAGAATGGTACCAAAGCCTATCTCCTATTACAAACTCTCACCATTCTTCTATGGACTGAAAACACAACAGAATACTAACGTACTTGTTAAAGTTATTGTATATGTCTGAAATGCGAGGACTGAGCTTATATACTTAGGCACTAAACTTTAGGATTCACTGTTTGGTATACATTGTTGACTTGGACATTTCTGATGTACTTGAGATTAAGCATCAGCGACTTTGAAGTTAAGAAGTGAGTTGCTCAGGTCCATTTCCGTTTTTCCATCACTCGTGTTCATCTTGGATTTTATGGCCATGGCTATTTCGTCACACTTGAAGTCTGATTCTGGAAACTTCACATGAACTGAACCTTGTTTCAACAGGGAGACTGGTTTAACCTGAGAGGCTTGCTCCAACACGTAGTTGTATAGTTGTTGGTGATAGGGATGTTCCAGTGAGAAACAATTATCTATTTCACTGTTTAACGAATTTTTTGAGGAACCAGAGCCTTGTTTTTTGCAGAAATGTGGGAGAGACTCATGATCCATTATCTGCCAAATAGTTTTGATAACAGAAGATCAAATTTTCAACGTCTACACAAACAGGACTAACAGAAGCAAAAATCCGTGCAGTATATTTGATGAACAGTGAATAAATTTGACATTTGAGCTCAGGTGATTTGACTAAAAATGGTACAATACCTTTAGTAACTCATCTCCCCCGCAACCTTGCAAGACCTGAACTTTCTGCCTAGTTCTTTCTTGCAAAAGCGGCTTTACTACCTGCCAGACACTCGTCACAACAACTTTTTTGTCATCCTCAGTCTCATTCTGTGATCAGTATATCAATAAAGATAATTTAGATGCACACCTTCCAACATGCTGAAAATATGTAAGGGACGTTTACAATGTAATATGTGTCAGTTTTCTCTGGATAATTTAGGTCATCTATTGAAGTAATAACTGTCATGAGCTGCAATAACAAAATTGAATAAGCATGGGGTTAGCGAATTCCATAACAAAGGTCCAGGGGAGCAAAGAAATATGTGGCAGAGTTGTATAAAGTATTAATGTGCATATCAAATAGATTGAGGTTGGTGAATGAAATTTGAAATTTGATACCTTGATGTGATTTAGAGCCGAAAGTCTTAAACCAGTCATATCAAACACTTTGATACAAGTTCCAATGTACTTTCCGTATTTCTTTGTTGCCGAGGGCTGCAGGAAATAGTAAGCTGGGCTGGGAGGGAGCTATATATACATAAATAATTCAAAAACTACCGAATGATTACTTACGAATACAATACGGTCTCTGTACTCATTCATTTGGATGTGTGACTGAACATAGTAGTTGACCTGCAGCAAGAAGTCACATTGGCAATCAAACTAAATATTGTGAAATGTTATTGTCACAAAATTTTAAGACCTTCACGGAGAGTAGTAACCAAAAGAGGGAAGATTCTAAGATTATTTATGAAGTGATGATATCTTGTTAGACGGTAATAACAACAACATATTACATAGATTAATAGTGAGTCTCTCAGATAGCGGAAATTAATAGCCGTTAAGAATACAAATCTAACTGTAATAAGAATGGATGGTACGAGTACAAAAAACCACACAGTAACTTACCGAGGCTTTGTCAAAGGAGCTGAGACCAGCACCAATGGAGATAATAGGAAGACCCTGAAAATTAAAAAAATGTATATGAAATACTGGAACAATTCCACAGACAAATTGAGCGACTCTTGAACAAGTGGGCAGACTGCTGCAAAGGTTAGTACCTCCTGTGTGTATCCAGAAAATCCAATTAGCTGTGAGTCTCTCACAGATTTATACAAATCTGCAGGAATTATAGGTTTCTGAAAACATAATTTAGAGAAAAAGAAAAAACATGGTCAGATAAAACCATCAAACAATCGCTGGCCAGTGGCAGTTCAAAATATCAAAGCAAACAAATAACCCACCGCCAAGATATCGTCAACTGCATTTTCTACCCTCCAATTTAGACACTCCACTATCTGCAACAAGTGCAAACAGGCTTACAGAGATCAACACACAAATTACACGTTGGAGTTGAGGTACATGTACACGTATTAATTTAAATTAACTTTAACCATTTTATAGGCTTTGGCCACATTCCACTCTCGTGCTTTCAAAAACCGTATTAAAGTTTCATTGGGATATCCTTGGTGCATATTCTGGAGATACAAACAAAAATATTAACCAACATTCTCAACAAATATAAATGCCCTCAAAAGAAAGAAGGGCAAAAAGTAAATCCATTAGCAAAAGATAATCAAAGATTCCTCCCCTATGGACGGTTATCAGTATATCTCAAATCTATACCATACCCCTACCATCTTCTAAGAATCACCCCTTTTTCCCTCCTTTACATCAATGTCTGGAATATCAATCATTAATGAAAACATGACTTCTAGCTGTTACATACACTTAAAACAGTCGACATGTCCACCTATCTTACCTGAGTGCTTGTAAATTCTGAACTGACAATTTCCAGATACGCCTATCAATCCAAATGATACCATAAACGCATAACCACCTATCTTACCTGAGTGCTTGTAAATTCTGAACTGACAATTTCCAGCCTATCAATCCAAATGATACCATAAACGCATAACCCAGAATCATAACCAAAGCTACAAATCGTAAAACGCTCAGTGTACAACTAATCTCGAATCTTCAAACTCCAACTGTCATCGACTAAACTTACAAGGTTTACCACCAATCCCCAAAAATCACTCAATAAAACCAGATATGAATTATACTAAACCATATATATAACAAGTAAAAATCACAAACATGAGTCACCTGAAAAGTAATCTGCAGTGGCACCTCAACTGCAACAAAAATCAAAACAAAAGGGCATCCATTTACATAAATATATTAAGAAACTGATAAATCAAATACCCAAACGACAAAATCAACCTTCATCAATGAGCAGTTTCAAATTCTTCACAGCCTCCTCATTGACAACTCCCATTCTCTCAACTCAACTTGCAGAACTGTAGTGTCTCAAAGATCCAAACTTTATCTGAAATCTGAGTTGAAAACAGTGGTAGAGTGAGAGAGGACTGGGAAAATGAACAAGCTTAATAAAGACGCTTTGGTTTGGCTTTCCATTCACTGCAAAAATTGAAGCTTTCCGAATTGCATTGAATTAGTGAAAATAAGAAAATATTCTATTTACAAAAAAAGGATAAAAAATGGACGAATCTAAACTTCAATATGCCTCACAGTGTCAGATTCTGTGAAATGTAAATAATTTATTTTGGAAATTTATTTATTTTATTAGTTAAAAGTTAGTCGGTAGCTACTCTCGGATCTTGATTAACGACGCCGTTTGAATTGATTTGACATATTACGGTGTCGTTACGTTGATCTACGGACATGGTGGGAGCGGATGTCACCTCTACAGATGGGTGTGTCTAAGTGAGCAAGAGAGAATTCGGATGCTGGCTGTGGAAAAGGTTAGATTCTCTACTGACTTTCGGTTCTTGGATTTGTTTGAGTCATCATCTGTTCGAATAATGGTTGGATTTTTCAGTGAAAAGCGTGTCTTCTTTTACTGCATGTTAGATGTTCGATGAAATGTTTGAATGAAATAATTATATCGCGTATAATGAGAGTAATGTCCCATTACTATGGTCTAACTATGGCATTAAATCAGTTGTCTAGGGGACATACATTTGTTTCGTATGGTGAGAAACATCCTTGGTACTCTAAGAAACACTCATTTCCTCCATATGTAGAAGCTTGAAGCCTTCTGCTTCACATAGGCATTACGGAGAGGTTTGTGCAGTGACCAACGACAATGTTGCTCCTGAACATCTCTCCCACATTTAGTTTTCATTCATCACAAAAAAGCAATGATCTGTCTTCAAGGTAAGAATTACCTTTGCATCACGCCACCAAGAAGATATTTTACAACCATTGCTTCACATTTATTTCACTTGATGATATGATGCATGTTGCGAATAACAAGGTCTGCACTACTATGTTCCTACTACTTTAGCATCCTTGATATTTATTGTCTGTAATTTCTAAGTCCATATGCTCATTATTTCTTTTTCATACGCAGGTCTTGGTTGCAGCTACATTATCTGTTGCAATTGGTCAATTATCAAAGCCCTTTACTTCTTCTAGGCTTTATGGAAAGAACTTTACTTGGTCATCTGCTGTTCAGGCTGGCGGACTTTCTCCACACATTCTTCAGTTGTCTCAGGGCATCCTTATAAATGTTCACAAAACCCAGATTCTAAAAGTTCTACCATTTATTCACTTCAGTTTAAATACATTGATTACTATCTCTGCTCTAAAAGGAGGCTTTTATAACTAGAGAGGTAACTCTTGCACTTGAAAGCTACACAGAGTACCTTATAAAACATCTGTGGCATGTAGCTTCCTGACGTGAGAATTGCAGGGGTTTTCAGATGCTATTTTTGAAAGGCAGTGCTGTATGCATCTCTTGTAATGTGCAATTCCCAAGTAAATCTATCAAGTTGTTAATTAATCTCATGTGAATACACCTGCCAATTAATTCACGTTATCTGAAATGAGTAGCTTGAAGAATGAAGACACTTCCAGTTTATGTTATTTCTACACTGAATGTGAAGTCGAACAGTGACCCAACTCGTGATTCAACCATTTCCTTGCAGACATATTCACACTGAGATTGAAGTCATAGAAAGTGGGTGGCCCGCTTGGATTATTTGTCACCTGGCTGTGTACTACATTTTGTAGCTCTATATTATTGAACAGTATGTACCAATCTTATTCGCAAAAACATATATTTTGCAACTAACTCGTCTTGATGAATCAAAAGTTTCAAGGTAATGCTGCAAAGACGTCTGCCTGGACAACATTTTAAAACTAAGAATCTCAGTCCTGTTGCAAGATTTATGAATTTCCACGCTGAAAATTGAACTTTTAATTAGTCATATTCCACAGTAATGTGGAGACAAGAACAGAAACATAGACTTGAAATTACTAAACTCACGGACTAACATATTATATGACAATCAACTTAATCAACTTCCTCCATCTTGCTGCCCTCGACATCTGCATCAGCTTCCTCAAGCGGAGGCATGTCAACATCCTCACTTGCCTCTTCATCAATGTTCAGTCCGAGCTTTAACATTCTGTGAATCCTGTTTCCAAAAGTGTTTGGATCATCCAAGCTGAACCCAGAGGTTAAGAGGGCAGTCTCAAAGAGCAACATAACCAAGTCTTTGACAGATTTGTCATTTTTGTCTGCGTCAGCTCTCTTCCTCAGCTCATCCATGATAGGATTCTCAGGGTTGATCTCCATTGTCTTCTTGCTAGACATGTAACCAGCCATGCTTGAATCTCTCAGAGCCTGAGCCTTCATGATTCTCTCCATGTTTGCTGTCCATCCATACTCACCAGTAACTAAGCAGCATGGCGAGTCCACAACACGGTCCGAAACAACTACCTTCTCCACCTTGTCACCCAATATCTCCTTGATGACCTTGCACAATCCTTCAAACTTCTGCTTCAACTCTTCCTTCTTTTTCTTCTCATCCTCTGTTTCTTCCAGTTTCAACCCTTCCTTGGTAGCAGAAACAAGTTTCTTGCCCTCAAACTCCTTCAACTGGCCAACAGCATATTCATCAATTGCATCAACCATGAATAGAACTTCATATCCCTTCTTTTTCAGCTTCTCAAGAATGGAGAGTTCTCGACAGCTTCTTACTCTCACCAGTTATATAATAGATGTCATTCTGACCCTCCTTCATCCTGGTCACATAATCCTTCAAACTGGTCATCTCATCACCACTCTTTGTGGAGTGATACCTGAGCAATTCAGCTAACTTAGACTTGTTCTGAGAATCCTCATGGATGCCAAGCTTCAGGTTCTTTGAGAATGCCTCATAAAACTTGTTGTAATCCTCCTTGTTCTCGGCAATTTCCTGGAACAATTCAATGCACTTCTTCACCAAATTCTTTCTGATGACCTTCAGAATCTTGTTCTGCTGCAACATTTCCCTCGAAATGTTCAATGGCAGATCCTCAGAGTCAACAATACCCTTAACAAAGCTCAAGTACTCTGGAATCAACTCCTCACAGTTGTCCATAATGAACACCCTCCTCACATACAGCTTGATGTTGTTAGGCTTCTTCTTGGTGTCAAACAAGTCGAAAGGAGCCCTCTTCGGCACAAAAAGAATAGCTTTAAACTCAAGCTGCCCCTCCACAGAAAAATGCTTCACAGCCAGGTGTTCTTCCCAGTCATTAGTAAGGCTCTTGTAGAAAGCCGCATACTCTTCCTTAGTAATCTCTTCAGGCTTCCGCATCCAAATGGGCTTCTGTTTGTTCACCAATGACCATTCATGAGACACCTCCTTAATCTTCTTCTTTTTCTTCTCCTCTTTTTCCTTCTCTTCATCAACATCCTCAACCTTCCCTTCCTCATCTTTCTTCTCCTCCTCATCCTCATCGTCAGATATCTCCTTCTCAGTGGTCTTCTCAACCCACAAAGAAATCGGTAGCTAATAAACTCGGAGTGTTTCTTGATCAAATCCTTCAACCTCCTTTCCTCAAGATACTCCAACTGATCCTCCTTAAGGTAAAGAGTAATCTTAGTACCTCTGCCCAAGCTCTCACCAGATGTGTCCCTAGTAACAGTAAATGAACCACCAGCCTGAGACTCCCAAACATACTGTTCATCATCATTGTGCTTTGTTGTCACAACGACCTTGTCAGCAACCAAATAAGCTGAGTAAAATCCAACACCAAACTGCCCAATCATGCTCACATCAGCCCCAGCTGCAATTGCCTCCATGAACTCTTTAGTTCCAGACCTCGCAATGGTTCCCAAGTTGTTCACCAAATCTGTTACACAACAAACCCATTACAATAATCTGAGACGCAATACTGTAAAACAATGACATGGCAATTTCAATAGAGAATAGAGTTAAAAAATACCTGCTTTGGTCATTCCGATTCCGCTGTCAATGATGCTCAGCGTGTTGTTTGTCTTGTCAGGGACAATGTGGATGAACAGCTCCGGCTGTGCATCCAGTTTACTCTTGTCTGTCAAACTCTCGAATCTGATCTTGTCCAGAGCCTAAACACAAATCACACCAACATAAACACATTTTCAAAACCTAACGATGTACGAAATAATTCAAAAACACACACAGTGAAAAAGCAACGAAGAGATCGGACTTACATCGGAAGAGTTGCTGATGAGCTCGCGGAGGAAGATTTCCTTATTGCTGTAAAAGGTGTTGATTATGAGGCTAAGAAGCTGGTTGATCTCAGCCTGGAATGCAAAGTCTCCGTTTCCGCCATGATTCAAAATGCAAATTTGATCGCAAGAGAAGTGATTTCAATTTATGATGATTTTCTACTACGAATCCGAAAAATGATTCCAAAGCAGTTTTATACCTGCAAGACGCTGCTTCTGGATCCTTCCAGTCCAGCCAGAAAGAGATTGTTCTAGAACCTCTTCTAGAGTCTTCCATTACCATTTTATTTAACTTGGCCCAACGGGCCTTACTTAGGAGCATGAAAAGCCCATTAGCTAACATCCTACCAAATCAAGTTCATCGCGATCAGAATTGTACGGTCAATCCAATCGAGCCGGCGTTCTTATCTCATCGTTTGCCACGTGTCAATCTCTCTGTCCCACCACGTCTCTGATTTTGTTCACTAACAGCCACGTGGCACATCCACCTCTGCCACCACCTCATTATAAAAGACCAAATCCAACAGCAAATTGACCGCAAGCTCGCATCAATGGCATCAGACCGAGACATTCCGATCCAGCTCCAAACCACCAACCGCGGGATGACAACGACGTCGTTCATCTACGCCACTTTAGCCGGAATCGCAATAAGTGGCCCGCTGCTCTGTCTAACAGGCTTCATCTTCTTCGCCACGTCAGCTTTCCTGATCGTCATCTCTCCTCTACTGATCATCTTCAGCCCCTTGCTGTTCTTAGCCGGATTCGTCTTGACCCTTTCTTTACTGAGTTTCGCAGCGGCGGTGGGGATGGCGGTGGCGGGAATCTCAGCGATTGGTTGGACAATGAAAACAGTTAACAGAGGAAAAGTTGGCGGGTTTTTGGGTGACCCGGTTAAAGGCGTTGTGGATACGGGCCGTGATTGGGCCGGATATTTGCAAACTAAAGTGGGCCAAGATAGCTTGAATGAGACTCGGGTCAACAGAGGCTAGTTTTGTTTTCAGTTCGGTACAATGTAACACCTGAACCGACAACCTTGTAAAACATTTCAGTTATATTCTCTATAAATAAACACGTCAGTTGTAATAACAGCTATTCTCCATAGTGTAAATGGAACATGTCGAGTTCGATTAGAACTAAATTAGATGCAAAATATAACAAAAATCTTAAGAATGATTTTTGTGTTGATAAAAATTAAACGAATGGTAGTTAAACTGATTCATTGGAATCCTTAAAAGTATATTATGATGTAATTAATGATTTCCATAATTAATATTGGAATACTGATTTAATCCAAGTTACGAGAATTCATTTAACCCCATAATACAAAATTAAAATGAAATTATAATTGACGGAGTTAGGATCAAGGAGGACAAATAAATATTGTAAGACAGGAGGACATAATCTCAGTCGTTGATTTGATTAATCTAATGGTTGAGATTAAAGTTGGTTTTTAATTAATAGACGGTTGGATTTGCAAAAAACACGGGCGGTTGGATTTGACGGTTACTTTTTTTGGTTATATCTCATTCGTTAGATTATAACTAATCAACGGTAGAGATCATGTCTCACCGTCTTACATAAAATTAAATGTCCTCCTAGAACTTCTTCCATAATTGACGTATTTAATTATAAAAACGCTGTAGTATTGATTGGAACGGCGTCCATTTGAGTATATTGCTGCTCAAAATTTAATACATTTAATCATGAAAAAATATAAGAAAAAGAAAAATGTGATGGAAATAGCTGGCTGGCGTTGAGGGTTAGTATAAATAGTGAGGGGATGACAGCTGACGAAAAAACAGAGTCCAAATTCCACCGACGCTTCACTTGCCAGCGTTCGGTCGGTTTTCGGCCATGGATTCCGGCCGGTACATGGCCTACTCTCCTTCCGCTTCACCGGCTTCACAATCTCCTATCCATCCCGGTCTTCGCTCAGCCTCTTCCGCCCTCGTCGAGCAAGACAAGTAATTCACCATCGAATCCATTTGCTTCGAGATCTGATTCTATTTATTAATCCCTGTTTAATTGATGCTGGAATAAAATGGGTGTTATTATGGATTGAATTGATTAATTGATATGATGTTTAGCTATTTGTTGATTAGGGTTTTGAAGTGTGTTTATATGTTGTGGTTTTATTTTATGTTTTGTTTTGTTGTTGATATCATGTTGATTTGTGCATCCAGGTATCTATCAGAGTTACTAGCAGAGCGTGGGAAGCTTGGACCTTTTATGCAGGTTCTTCCCCAGTGTTATCGGTTGCTTAATCAAGGTTTGTCAAGATTGAAGAACAGTGATTTTCATGATTTGTTTTTCATCGTGGGTATACATTCTGTGGTCAAATTGTATCGTTTTTTTTCATGATGCGTAGAGACTTAGAGTTAGATTGTAGGTTTGGTTTAAGGTATGTTGCTATGCTGTCTATGGTAAGACAATCATAGGAGTTCAAGAGTCTAGCTAACTATATGCAATTTTCTCTCTTATAAATGATTATAAACAGAAATATTGCGTGTAACATCATTGCTGGGGAATAGTTCTGTTTTAAACCAAAGTGGATGGGAATCTCCGAACCCATTGGCTTCTGGAGGCCTTTTTGGGAATGGAGGAGTTGAAGGATGGACATCAAGGTTTCAGTCAGAGGTTTGAATACTAACCAATGCAACAATTTATCATTTCAAGTACTTTTCATTTTTCATAAATTCTAACGTTGTTTGTGTTTTTTTCTGACTACGCAGTTGCTATAGCCTGCAGATACAGCTTGGCTCTTTTCATCATTTGTTTTGATCACTTTTTTCTATTATTGTTCAGATGTCAGGATTAAGACAGCCATCATCCCCAGCTCACAACTGGCTGAGTTCCCAGGGTAGCTCTTCTGGTTTGATTGTGAAAAGGACTATTAGGGTGGACATTCCTGTTGATCAATATCCAAACGTAAGATTGTAAACTGAGTTCTCTTTTCCCTTATTTAATATTCAGAAACTGTATATCATTTTAATGAGTCTAATGCTACAGTTTAACTTTGTTGGACGACTTCTTGGTCCGAGGGGCAACTCCCTCAAGCGAGTTGAAGCAAGCACCGAGTGTCGAGTCTTGATACGTGGACGTGGGAGTATAAAAGATCCAGCCAGGGTAATTTGGTTTATTTTTCTCATGGCTGTTTTTGTAACCACGGCTACCTTTATTTCTATTGAAGATGCTATATTTATCATTTCATGGATGCTCGTGTTTCCAATTTGATTTAAAAATTATTTACTTACAGGAAGAGATGATGAGAGGGAAACCTGGTTATGAACATCTGAATGAACAGCTTCATCTGCTAGTTGAGGCAGAGTTGCCTGTTGAGATAATTGATGCGCGACTTATGCAAGCCAAGGAAATACTGGAAGATCTTCTCAAACCCATTGTAAGACCGTTTTCCTGTCTCTCCATCTAAAACCCTGTTATGTTACAATCGTGTAATATCACATGAAATCTATTCATATGTAGGATGAAGCTCAAGATATGTACAAGAAGCAGCAGTTGAGGGAGCTAGCACTTCTCAATGGCATGCTTCGCGATGAAGGTTCCCCCATGTCTGGTTCAGTTTCCCCCTTCAATGACAGTCTTGGTATGAAGAGGGCTAAAACAATAGGTTAACTTTATCTACCTGCCAGTCCCTGTCTGCAAACTGTTATTTTGTTGATGCTGCAATTTTTGATTGACACTATCAAGGAACCACCACATATTTCCGCGGTCCCAACATGCTGCTCGATTCAACCACGCAGTCATGGATGATTACTTCAAGTGGGTATATTTTCACAGGGTGTGATGGTAGACTAAGAGTTTGTTAGGGTATATGATCCGCATAACATATTAACTATTAGTCTTATTAATTAGTTATTACCAGCAGCCTGTCATGAGCTTTTGGTGAGAGTTTTGTGATAGGGTGCGTAAGCTGACCAAATGGTCTACCTCCAAGGAGAGTCCAGAGGGAGAGGACTCTGTAGTCTGTATGATTGCATGTTATGAAGGGCTCTCATGACTATGCTTTGTAGAGGGAATAAAGCAGTAACAGTGTAATGTTCTTTATATATGTTTGTTCTTTTGTTTTTATATGAAAACGATTCATTTTGTATGAGACTTTTGAGTATCTCTACTATGACCGTTGTTTATATCTACAATATAATGTTTCTGTTTGGGACAAAGATACAGGTAAAGCCAAACTAAAATATAAATTCTCAACATTGTATACTTTTCAAAACACTATCATCTTAGTGTGACTTTCATTTCTGCTGTCCTAACCATTTCTTCAAAATCCTTGTTAAGGTTTTATGATCCTATCTTCGTCCAAATGTGTCAACAGATCAGTATGGCTAACATCCCAATCCCAGGCCGCAAGTTGAGTTGAGAATGTGATCATCAAAGCATTCGAGCTAGTTTACAGCTTAACCTCTCCTGTTAGATACTCTTTGGTGCTAAGTATTGGGTGGCTTGTCCTCTGCAAAGAAACATAAATAAGTCAAAATTTAATGAAGATATATAATAGAATGATTGGAGAGGAAGAGAATGCCTTTGTCTGGATTAGCTGTTCGGCCATAGAACCAATAGACTTTGGATCGACATGTACAAAGAAACTAGCTGCGACTGTTATATAACATAAAATGAGCATCCATCCTTTGAAGTAGTTTGAAGTTCCTTCCTGCAACCATTATTCAAAATACCAACAGATGAGCACATGGAACAAGGAAAAGCCAAACGAAGACTTCCATCATTTGTTTCTTCAAAATATAAGTGATAAGAGTTCTTTCCGAGATATTTGGCAAACAAACCTGTAACATAAACGCAACTACAAGAACAGTCATGAAAAGTGTTGCTGTCTCGAAAAGCTAAAAATTTAAGTCCATTGGCCGACCCATTATCCAGCCGACAACGACACAGAATGGAATCTGCAGACACATATCCAAACATGGGATCACTCGAGAGCTCTGAAGAAGTAAAAGGTGAATTAAAATGCTAATGAACAGCTTTTTAAGAAGTAATAAATAGATACCCCAAACATTGAAATCTGTGTTGATGAGCCAATTGCTACTCCCAGTGAAATATCCTACAAGCAAGATCATTCAAGTTTCAACACTAATGACCAAAATACGATAAATGCTATTTAGTTAATGACAAAGTATATGGGGAAAACATACAGCTTGTCTTTCATAGCAAACATAATTGCACTGGCATGCTCGGCAGCATTCCCAACAATCGGAAGCAAAATTACACTAATAAATGCAATTGGAATGTTCATTGCAACAGAAGCACCCTGATAAACGATTCATTTCAGGTATTAAAATAAAAGAAAATGAAAGCAAAATTAAAGTAAAGGGACATAAGGAATTAAGAGGTTTTCACAAATTACCTCAATGGCATCGACAAGGTACTCAGATAGAACTGAAATACAGATTGTTAAAATAGCTAACCATACGATGGAGTTTCATCATCTCCTCCACTACTGTTTCCATTGGGGGTCCCTCCCTAGATTTAAAAAACTTAAACAGTTAGTAAACCATAAAAATATCAAAAGGTTAACAAGGCTAAAATATCATGCGGACAAACCTCAACCGGGTCATAAAGATACTTTTGGCTCTTCAACTGGAAAAACAGATATGCAGCATATGTAACAAGCATCACACAGCTGCTAAACCTCGAGAGGGCCAGTTCAGATGATCCATAATGCAATTCTGTGTATGTGAAATGAAGAACAGCAGGAAAAAGCAGCCCCATGACTGCCATCAGCAGCAACCCAGAGTTAACTCCAGCAGCTGACTGGCAAGAGTGATAATGACCACTTACTAGTCAACATCAAATGTGGCGAATAGAAGTTTATTTACTACTTTTAATTATTAAGTTTACCTTATTGAACGTCTGTTCTTTTTGGGAATGTGCCAACCCTCCACCGAAAAATGTGCATCCCAGCACAAGTAACATGTTAGATAAAATAGAACCCAAAAGAGACTGCTGTACAACGCGGACCATTCCAGTTTTTAATGCATATATTGAGATAATAAGTTAAAAGTGGCGTTTAAAAGACCTCCAACTGCAACAAAGTAATGCCACACAGAGTTAGCAAAGGCAATTATTATTCTAATCTGCTTCCTTTCCATTTCCTTGTACAAGGAATAACCACAAGACAAATAAACAGGGATTTGAAGAATACAGATGTGTGGAGATGCAACAAGAATCACCTGTTGGCCCGGTGAAAAATGCTAGCTGCCTACATGAAAATAGCCGAAAGAAGACAATAAGCAGCACCGAGGCTGAGGCTAAAAGGCAAATTTAAGCCAACAAAGTTTCAAATCCTTACTCAGTTGCAAAACCAAGGCGCTCAGCTAACGGAATGATACCCACTAGGCTAAGAAGAAAACCCAACCCTGAAATCCAATAAGAGTTAAGTTAACATCATCAAAGTAGTGATGCAAGTCACCATAACAACCAATTAACTTTATAAGTATCTGACTCACAAGATGCCCGCTGAAAGCCTTAACCAGTATGGCAGCAGGCCCAAACGGAATGAGCATGTTGATTTTAGTTGAAAATATTACAATCTTTAAGCTCTCCATTACCCCATTACTTGACATAGTTCTGATGTCTCTCAAACTGTTGGCACCTATGGACCCATTAAAAGTAACATCAGCAGCCCTCTTGCCTGAATCCAAGTCACAGTCCTCGAATTTCCCCTCCAATGACTCCATCTGCACCATCAAAGCCACACAAAAAAGTGAATCCATAGCATCATTCAACAGAAACAACAGTATCTTCCTGAACAAAACCAAAACCACATGTAACATCAATTGAGAATTTAAGAGAAAAAAAGAGAGGAAGGTTCAAACAAAAACTTGCTTCAACGTGAGAGTCCAAGTGATCAAAGGGGCTCATTTTTTTCCAGCAAAGCAGAGATCACTAAAAGTTCATCCCAAAATCATCATCAAATCTCAACTCCATAAATGCCGGATTACCAACGTTGCCAAGATCTCGGCTGTTACAATCAATGAAAAAGTCTTCTCCTTTCGTTTGAAAATCTTAAAATGAATCAAACCCAGAATTCCCAACCGCCGAAATATCTGCAGAATTTTCCAGAGATGAATTAGGATTTGGGGGAAAAGAAGGATCTTTGAATACGACTTTACTGTATGGTATCCGATAATGGACAAAGGGGGACTATCGAAGAAACGGTTAGAAAAAGAGGAAATCTTTGAAACCGACCACTGTATCGATTCGACCACCGACATTGTCGGCTTCTTCTCGTTTGTCCTAATGACATTTGACACAACGCTGTTATTAAAAATGCATAAGATAAGTAGGGTTTTGCTTGCCTAATATGATGTGTTCGGGTGTTGCAGGAGCATACTCAACCTTGGCATTCAATAGAAGGCTGTGAGTGAATATTTTTCAATTAGGTCCGCATAAATAGAAGACAAACTCCATATAGGATTTATTTTTTTGGTTTATGCTTTCTAGATACTACATAATATTCTTAATGCAAAAGGGAAACTAATGTTACATCTTTCAGACCATCTTCTAAGATCTTGAAAAATCCTGGATGTTGTAGCCAAGGTGAGGGGTGTTGAGTGATCTTAAATGACTGTGCCGCTGGGAATAAGAGCATCCTTGATAACGGTTACAATCCCACTCTTGATGAAGTAGCCGTCAGTTTCTCTTGCCGCTTCTTGCACATTGTCGCTATTAATGATCTGAAAAAATGAAGAAAAAAGTTTTTAATTCTGAACATTATGCCACTAAATAAAGAGGATGAGCTAAAGAAAGCAACCTTCACGTTGTCTCCAATACGAGCATTCTTGTCAATGATCGCTCTCTTAATGTGTGAGTTTCTGCCGATCCCAATTGGTACACTGCCCTTGGCAGCCAAGAATCTTCTATCAGCATCAGTCTGAAACACAAATGATGGAAGTTGCAGTGGGTTCTGGTTGGAATGAGTTTTACTCAAGAATATAGAACAGCTCTTCTGAAAGAAAATAATTTTCACCTCATAATAATCTGCCCCCATCAACAATGTGTCTTCAATGATTGCACCCTCTGATATGCAGGATCGCAGGCCAACCACTGAATGGTGAATTTTGCAGTTCTGGAAAACAGAAAACAATGAGGATGCTATCATCAAAGAAATGAATCTTTGAGCCTTAGTTTAACATCTTGAATTAATGTTGCATATAACTAATTAAAACCAAGAAAAACAGAAGTCATCTATAGGATCACCAAATTTAACCTTGATTACACAGCCTTCACCAATGACACTATCTGTGACATCAGCATCAAGCATCTTGGACGGAGGCAAATACCGCGGCTGGGTATATATTGGAGAGGAACGGTCATAAAAACTACAATTTGAACAAGGGGTTCCATAAAGTTTTAGATACTGGAATTGAAAAGGAAATGTTGACAATATCTTATTCATATGCATAAACCTTTACCTGAAATCAGGCACTGGTTTCTTAGTAATACCCAAGTTAGCATTGTAAAAGGCCTCAATTGTACCAATGTCCTCCCAGTAGCCGTCATACAAATATGCTTGAACCTTAGAAAAAAATATTATCAGTTTTCTAGAGATAAACAAATGAAAGTTGTTAGTACTTTAAGCTGTCTCTATTAATGGGCACATGCCCTGCTTCCCAAATACACTTCCTTATCATGGTCATTTTAGTCGCGAAGGGGTAGGATATTACGGAGATGCAAACCAATTATAGAGAGGTGGATGAAAGGAAGAGGTGGCCCTTACTCTCATTCCAATTGCTGTTGCTCCTGGAATAACTTCACTGCCGAAGTCATTGGCTCCAGGGAATTTATCTCTAAGCAAACTGAGCATGACATCTTTACTGACAACATAAATTCCCATGCTAGCAATATATGGCATCTCTTGTGCTCTTTCATCATCAAGACCTAGAATGGTCGTGTCCACCTACATCAACAAAACACTCAGTTGTAACGCTTGAAATAGTACAAAGGCGGCAAAGATGCAGGAGATAAGAGGGACCTTCATCGCTTTAAGTTGTTCTCCCTTTGGTTTTTCTGCAAATTCAATGATCCTCCCTTCTTCATCAATCTTCATCAAACCAAATGCTGTAGCACGTTTTTCATCCATTGGTAGTGCAGCAACAGTGATATCAGCATCTGTCTCTCTATGAGCTTGGATAAATTTCTCGTAGTCCATACGGTATAGATGATCACCAGCAAGAACAAGGTACTCGAGAACATTGTGCTCTTCGAACAACCACAAGTATTGCCTCACAGCATCGGCAGTACCCTACAAAACATTAACAGCAATAGAATATCAGCTGGAAATTTATGCAAGCGCATAAAAAATGATAGTAAATGAATGCCCCAAAAATAATCATAACATTAACTTAGAAGAGAGCTAAAGGAAACATATATATACTGTAGTAAGTTTACCTGGAACCAATTAGGATTCTCAGGACTCTGCTGGGCGGCAAGGACTTCAACAAACCCTTCATTCTTGTAGCCTCCCATGTTACTTGCATATGCTCGGGACAGATGACGGTTAAGTGAAGCTGAATTGAACTGTGTAAGAACATAGATCTTAGAAACATTACTGTTCAAGCAGTTGCTGACAGGAATATCAATGAGCCTGTAGTTTGCTCCTAGAGGAACAGCAGGCTTTGCCCTCTTCTTTGTAAGCGGGTATAACCTAGTACCAGCTCCTCCCCCAAGTATAATACCAAGAACACTCTGCAAAACACTCGAATAGATCACTTCATGCACACACCCATTTCAATCATGAACAAATAAACAACAATTAAGCACTTTAGTTAAAATCACATACAATTAAACTAACTCAATACATTTAATAATTCAAATGAAGAAACAAATCAAAACCTAAATAGACTTAAATGAATATCCTTATTCTGCTAAGTTTCCTAATTACGGTTAAGCATCATAGTGCATCCAAAAAAACACCAAAAACGCTTCACTTCCCTAAGGTTCATTTCTACACAATTCTGACTTATGGAAAACATCGAAATACACAACTCACTCTGCTAGCATCAGGATCGAGACACGTCTGCGAATTACTCGAATCTGAAACAGCCTTAGGCGAAACGATCCTCTGCACACTCTTACTCCGTTCCCCAAATCTCCATCCTCTCTCCACCATCGCCTTACTTCGGATCTTGTCTCCGGCTAGCGCGGACGAAGAGAAAGACAACGACTTCATTTTCCGATCAGCGCCGTTGTTACAATTAGTCTTACTTCCCTTTCGGTCGGTTGAGGACGACGTCGTTAGCGTTCTGAGAGCTCCGATCGCCGCCATTGCTTGATCGCTGTTTTTTTGAAGTGAATGAGTACAAGTGAGTGAAGGACTGATTAATACTGTTGGAATCATGTGGCGATGAATCTATAGAGATTTACTGCTTCTTTATAGCCACTCGTTTTCAACTTATTTACCGATTTGCCATCATTCGCCTTTTTGTTTTTAAGAAATATATTTACCTTTTACCTTGACACAATATTTAGAAAAGAAAGTGTTAAAATAAAAAATTTACACATTTATTATGGGGATCGACAAAATTATTACACTAAATTTATATTTTATTATTATCAAAAAAAATTATATTTTATTATTTTAATTTATCTAAAACTTGATTTTTGTAATGGTTGGATTTAAGCGGTTGGGATTTGTGAAGTGGGGCCCGTCACGTGCTACTCTCCACCACAATTATTTACTCTACGTAGGATGTAAGGAGCTTCTGAGCTGTCAGCACGAGAATTACGCCACGTTAGCATCATCTTTTTCAGACTCTTTAAATAATAATAGATTACCTTAAACTATAAATCCTAAACAAAACTTAGTCAGTGCATGCTAATGTTGGTGATTTGTAGTACTCGTAGCTTTTAAGGTATTACTTTTAATAAAAGTATTGAGCCAATTTTGAAGCTTTAGATTCAATTCTATTACAGTTTCAGCTCTTGTGAATGTTTGATAGGTTGATTAGAGTCGTAGTTGTGTTGAGAGATTTTGTTTAAGGTATTCTGCCAAACCATTGAAGTTCCTAACTTTGGCTGTCCTATTGATAATTAAGTGTTGCATTTTTCCGCTTTCTTTTTAGCAGTACTTTCTATGTTCTGCATGTTGTCGTGGGCATTTCGTTGTCATATGCATATGGTTCCTTTTGATTTCGTAAACATCATAGGTTTGATTTCTAGTGTTTGAGATTCTATGATCTGAATCATGGGTTACGTGCTGCTAATACCCTATCGAGATTCGAGAAGGCACTCGAGGAGCTTGATGTGTAAAATATGCAACCCAACCCAAAACCAGCTGTAGTTCGATGCGTTGAAGCGTGGAAATTTGATGGGTGTTTTAGTCTTTTACATCACTACCTGGTACAAATTTTTTGTTTAATAAAAATAAAAAATCAACTAATTTGAGATGATGATGATGTCATCATCCTCCATAGCCACACGGCTCAATCAATCCCTATAAAAAAGAAATCCCAATTCGGATAATGAAACTTGTGCTCTTCATCTTCACCACTCACTCAATGGCGACCCATTTCACACATTACTGCATTTCTCCTTCTCGTCATCCAATTCAATTCTGAAGAATGAAGCTTACGATTCAAAAAGATTCAATCTTGAAACAGTCTACGTCTCCAAATGGGTCACCCGGATCCAGTCAAGATTTCACCACAGGAAGCATTTTCAACTCAATTCATCTAATGGGCATCCGCCTAATGCCGTTTCCTTGCACGAAGGTGACCCAAGTTCCTATCTTTACTATTCGATCGTGTCTGTTTTCTTATGTCTCATGATCATGTTTGTGTTTAAGTTGATTAGAAATATTAGGTTTTTGCTTTCGCTTCCCTTCAATTTTGATCAGGCTAGAGGGATACTGGACTAGGAGCACACTACTATGTTCTACTGTTTCTTGTGTATCTTCAATCATTAATTTTCTGTTTTGAATGTCATATAAATTTTAGATGTGCCTGAAAAGACTCTTTCTAAAGATCAGGAAAGAAACTATGTGAGCGATCAGTCTTCATTTCCTGTAGCGTCTGGAAATCTAGGAACCAACTCTCAGTATAACAGTTATTGGCGCTTCAGGAGATCTTGCCAAGAAGAAGATATTTCCAGCACTTTTTGCGCTGTACTATGAAGACTGTTTACCAAAGGTTGTTTGCTGAAATTACCTCCACGGCATTTTCTTTTGAGAATCAGCTACATTAGTTCCGCTGAATAATAATTGTTGATTTTGATTTGAACTTCAGAATTTTACGGTTTTTGGTTATGCACGAACTAAACTCAATGACGAGGAACTGCGAGAGATTATTAGCAGAACCTTAACTTGTCGAATTGACAAGAGGTATAGCTTGTTTCAATTAATTCATAGAGCATTTTCTCGTGGCTAATGACTTCACTATGAACATTGTTGCGTGTCTGGGATGTTTTCCAGAGAAAATTGCGGTGATAAAATGGACCAGTTTCTGGAACGGTGCTTTTACCATTCAGGCCTGTACAATTCAGAGGATGATTTTGCCGCACTGGACAAAAAAATGAAAGAAAAAGAGGTAAGGTAACAATGTGTCCTGCTCTACTGATCACAATTTTTTTCCAATGACACTAATTTTTAAAGTTGTATTATTTCCAGGCAGGAAGAATTTCTAACAGGTTGTTTTACTTATCAATACCTCCAAATATATTCGTTGATGCGGTGAGATGTGCTAGCCTTAGAGCATCATCAGGAATGGATGGACTAGAGTAATTGTAGAAAAGCCATTTGGGCGTGACGCAGAGTCATCTGGTGAGCTAACAAGAAGTTTCAAGAAATATCTAAAAGAGGACCAGATCTTTAGGTATGATTGCTCACCTTTACATCCTCGGAAACAGTTCCATAACAATATCAATTGTTTTATTTGTGTGTGCAGGATTGATCATTACTTGGGAAAGGAACTGGTTGAAAATCTTTCTGTGCTTCGGTTTTCAAATCTTGTTTTCGAACCTCTTTGGTCAAGGAATTATATCCGTAATGTTCAATTTATATTCTCTGAAGACTTCGGCACAGAGGGTCGTGGAGGGTATGTTTTTATTATATTTTATCGAGTTAGCTCAATATTGAAGCCAAATTGTACCATAGTGATCTTGCAATCCTTTTATGCAGTTATTTTGACAATTATGGAATCATACGGGATATTATGCAAAATCATCTTTTGCAAATTCTGGCTTTGTTTGCAATGGAAACACCAGTCAGCTTAGATGCTGAAGACATAAGGAATGAAAAGGTATTTGAGGCGTAGAGTGATGATAAGTGTACTATCTGATTTGGACTACATTACTGATAAGTTATTTATCTGTTCAGGTCAAGGTTTTGAGATCCATGAGACCATTACAGCTCGAAAATGTAATTGTTGGGCAGTACAAAGGTCATAGCAGGGATGGAAAATCGTATCCTGGTTACACAGATGACCCTACTGTCCCTAAGGGGAGTTTAACTCCTACTTTTGCAGCCGCTGCACTCTTTATAAATAATGCTAGATGGGACGGTGTTCCTTTCCTAATGAAAGCAGGCAAAGCTCTTCACACCAAGAGGTTAGCCTTTAGTTTAGTCCTTGAAGAAATTCAAAATTCCTTGAAGACTTAATTGAATTTGCTGCTGTGTCACAGAGCGGAGATCAGAGTGCAGTTCAGACATGTCCCCGGGAACTTATACAAGCGGAACTTTGCTACTGATTTAGACAAAGCTACTAATGAATTGGTCCTTCGTGTCCAGCCTGATGAAGCAATTTACCTAAGGATAAACAACAAAGTTCCAGGCCTTGGAATGAGGCTAGATCGTAGTGATCTTAATCTCCTTTATCGTGCAAGGTATTAACTCTACACAGAATAACAAAACGAGCACTCTTTATCCCTCAATTAATTGTTACCCTTTTTTAAAGGGAAATAATAATCTATAGCATCGTCATTTGGGCACGTATACTCACATTGATTGATTTTCATGTAAAGGTACACGAAAGAGATTCCGGATGCTTATGAGAGACTGCTCCTAGATGCCATAGAAGGCGAGAGACGTTTGTTCATCAGAAGTGACGAACTGGATTCAGCCTGGGCTTTATTCACACCACTGTTAAAAGAACTTGAAGAGAAGAAAATTGCTCCAGAGCTCTACCCTTACGGTAGTAGAGGACCGGTCGGGGCTCATTATTTAGCAGCCAAGCACAATGTCAGATGGGGGATCTCAACGGTGATGACGACTCATGAGCTCAGTACTCATGCAGTGTGATACTTTGTATGTAAAAAAGTACACCACATACATATCAACCATATTGTCTGCGTTTTGTTTATAATTCCATCAATTGCAATATGTTTCTTGCTTCTTCGGCTGCATTTCTGATTTTACGGTGACAAGCATGCACTTTCAGCAAACTGCATGTAATTACAATTTGTATCTTACAAAATTTACAGAAATGTTTTTGCAGAGGTCCAAAGAATAACAACACTGCCAGTCAAGGACTCAGACTATTCAGAGATGAAGGCTAGTATCAACTTCTGAACTCTCGTGGCAGCCAGCAAAGTTTTTAAGCCCCATAGCAGACAAGTCAGGACTTGAGAGGGACATGTTCTTCCATTCTCCAATGTTGTCATCATGCTTGAACTTCTTCCAACAGCTTAGCTCAAGAGAAAGTGGAACATGAACTTCAGTTGTAGGCTTTATTTGATGATTTTGCTGGAATAAAGTTGAAGTTAGGCTAGTCGGACATGGACTCGTACTCGTCTTGTCAGCAAACTGTAAGAGCTCCTTCTCTTCTCGTTTCTCCCTAACCCTCTCTAACTGCTTAAACCTCTCTTGCAGGATGGCTATCGAGGATCCTGACCCTATCACCATAGACGCTTCCCCACTTCGCCTACCCATGCTGTTGCAGCTCTCCGTGCGTGAAATGAGGTTAAGCAGAAATAAATTTCGCATCAAATGAACTTTGTAATATATAAACAGAATCAGCTGCTGTGGAGTATGAGTCCATAGGGAAAAGGACTAAAGGTGCAACAAAACTGAGTCCTCAGCTACATATGGAATATGTTTATAAAGGTAAGGATCCAGTCCAAAACACATTGGCTTGTAGCATTTGGATGTATAGCTAGTTAGCATAAGAATATATCTAATGAGTTAGCTGCTCAGTGCATACAAGTTGTGATCATCCTATTTTTTAGTAATGTCATGGTAACCTATTAGGTTAACTCCATTTTGATTAAAATTTGTAAACTTTTCACAAATGAGTTTATGTTTTCTAAATTTGAAAATGTGACATAATAAATTAAATATTTAAAAATAAACTATTTGTGCCAAAAGGACAAATAAGTTATTGATTGAGTGCATGTAATGATAAGAGAATGAAAATTAGGATAAAGCAGTTAGTTGTTGGCTTATTAACAGTTTCAAGAGCCATCTTCAAAGATGATGATGATGGCATTGTTTAATGGGAATCTTACCTATTCATGTTAATCAATTCTTGGATCATTGTCTTGCTGACCAAATTTTGCTTTTATTTTTTTCAGTTGTTCTCATCTGTTCCAGGTCAATCTTCGACTGATGAAATGAAAAAAGTGTCGTCTACTCGAAGGTTAGCTCAATTGTTGAAGGTCAGTAAAGTAACTAGTGGATTTTTCCTGGTGAATCTATTGCTAAAATGCCCTGAGGGCTTTATTGCTTGAAAAAGTGGTTTTACCGATCAGGGACACTTTTGCTACACTCGAATGCTTTTTGAAAATAGCCGTGATCACAACCTGCATTCGACCTGTGTGAAACATCTCACCTTGAATCAAAAAAAAAAAGATATCATTTGCTCGTCCATCTTTAGGAAAATCGAGTAGATGAAGATTCCTCATGTGACTCTTCTTCCCTATATGTTGAGATTCAATGCAAGCAAACTACCTCTGTTATGGAACTCACAGATGTCAAATGAACCTTAATGTTCATGAATTGTTAAGCCAACACTTTTGCCAAAACCATCTTCATGTTTATGTACTTGCTTGCTGGTTTCATGTTTTTTTGGACGACATATACGAAGTATAAGTGTAAGTCGTAAAATATAAAGTCGTTTTGGTTCAAACGACGGCGTTTAGTTGACTTGCTTCAAATGCGCAACGCTGTAGGACTGCATACGCATGCGTCGTCAATATAAATGCAATTCTGAATTCCAAATCCTCATCGCGATCTCCTATCCCTCGGCTTCGTCGTGAGGTTTGTGACCGACATCTCCTCGTTCGATTCTTGTCTGATTTTTAGTTCAGATAATTTGATATTGACTTAGTGTTTACGTTCGTTTTAAGTTGTGTTCTTAATGTAGAAACGTTTAGGTTTAGCTGCTTGAAACCCTAAATTGTCAATTTGGGACTAATATTGATGATTTAATTAGTATTTTTGTGGCTTGTAGAGCTGAGTTTTGTGTGTTTAGTTTATGAAAGAGATTTTAAATGTGCTGCAGCTGACCAGAAAGTTGCAGTTTTGTAGTTGATGCTCTTTGATTGTTTACTGATTATGGAGCTGTTTACATATCGGTATGGTAGTTAACAATCGGTAGTGCAGTGCACTAATGTTGCGAACTGAATAGAGCCAAAGGCTCAAATATGTTCATGTGGTTTTAAGGATTTATTATAATGCTTATATGGAATTCATGTGTGATTTACAATGTGTCAATGTATTCCATCTTGTATTGAATTAATTCCTGGAAGCTATATTTTATTTATTTGGGATACAAATTCGATGTCTGATAGTTTGTGTTTATTCGATCAGATATTGTGCAAGTGAAGATGCCTACTGAAACTCCCATTGCTGGGGAGATATTCGTGGAAGTTGATCCAACAGGGCGTTATGGGCGGTACGCTGATTTGTTAGGCTATGGGGCTGTGAAAAAGGTCTACCGAGCATTTGATCAGGAAGAAGGAATTGAGGTAGCGTGGAATCAAGTTAACTTGCTAAAGTTCAGTAATGACCCTATTGTCATTGATAGGCTGTCCTCAGAGGTCCAGCTGTTGAGCACTTTAAAAAATGAAAACATTGTCCATCTGTATAGTGTTTGGAAGGATGGGAAACATGGTACATTGAATTTTATAACTGAGGTCTGCACATCAGGGAACTTGAGAGAATTCCGAAAGAAACATCGCCATGTGTCTCTCAGAGCCCTAAAGAAGTGGGCTAAGCAGGTGCTTGTAGGGCTGGAATATCTTCACACTCACGAGCCTTGCATCATCCACAGAGACCTTAACTGCAGCAATATCTTTATTAATGGAAACATTGGCCAGGTATGCTTTGAAACCCATGCTTTCCTTTTTCTTTAAACGCTCCTACTATTGATGGACTAGCATATGCATATTTGATTTCCATCATATGTGATTGATTACCCCATGTTCCTAATTTAATATATCAAATTTACCAAGTTGTAAACTCCTCCTTTTGTAATATTCTTATGATTGATTTAGACTCATGCATCTCTCATTTTTAATCAATTAGATCTGGCTGCCATATCGGCCACCTATAACTGATTTTCGTAACATGTCTGCAGGTGAAAATTGGTGATCTTGGCATGGCGGCCATAACAGGAAAGAGCCATGTAGCACATTCTATTTTAGGAACACCAGAGTACATGGCACCTGAGCTATATGAGGAGGATTACACAGAAATGGTGGACATATATTCATTTGGAATGAGCTTGCTTGAATTGGTAACTAACGAAATTCCATACAGCGAGTGTGATAATGTTGTCAAGGTGTACAAGAAAGTAACCAGTGGAATTCAGCCCCAAGCTATGAACAAAGTAACAGATGAAGAATTCAAAACATTCATTCAAAAGTGTATAGCTAAACCTAGAGCCAGACCTTCGGCAACAGAGCTTCTTCGCGATCCATTCTTCTCAGAACTTTCGGGTTCAGCTGCTCCCTCAGTTTGACTGAGCCATCATTGCTTACATCTGTGTAGCCAGTTCACAAAAGTCATGTGGTTTCCCTAGAACATCTAACTTTGTACATAAATGAGAGGAAGCAGCTGGATAATTTCCCACTGTTGTTCTTTCTCTTCCTATAACTGAATTTAAAGGGGGAAATCGCAGATTTCTATCATTTTTCATTTTTTATAAATAATTAAAAGAAATGCAGATTACAACAAATGCTTCCTAATTTTCTAGTCTGAGGTGCACTGTCTTTTTATCTTTGTAGCTCTACAAACATTTTGGAATGTTTCAGGTGAACTGAATGTCTATATACAGGACAATAACTTAGCAAGTTGACCTGTTCCTCCACAAACCTTTTCACCAGTTTATTTGATTAACTTCTTCCTCTTAGATGCTCCAGAAATTGTTTCCTGTTCGTAAGATGTTCCACCAGTCCTACCAAAAACCCTTATCAGAAGCACACTCAAAATGTTTTCATAGAATTATGTGGGAAGCTTTGTAGTTTGTACTGACCATTTGTGTAATCTCGACAGTCATGGCTTCCAATCCGCAGGTCCAGTTCCCAACTTTTGTTGTATGAATAACATCTATCAATAGCACCAGCATCAGTAGTTCCAACAAACCAGCATCTAGACTTTGGCAGCCTTGCCATTTTCCTTGCAAGAACAACTCCTAAATCTCTCACCTTTCGTCAGATTCAATTAGTCATGCAAACATGCAGAGTTTTATCTTGGAAAACATAGTATCTAATAACCTGGAATTGCTCTCCCAGAAAGAGCAGCTACAGCTGTAGAAATGCTCTCAGGATCTTTCGGCTGAAAATCAAATGCACTGACCTATACAAGAAATAAAAAAATCTGAAGTTTCCTCACTAAGTGTCAGAAATGTCAGACTGAAACATTTTGATGATGAACCTGGGATTCAAGAGCTGAAGCTGGTTTGATGATGACCATGAAATGCTGCAAATCCCACACCTGGAGATGAAAAGCAGTTGAGACAAGCAACTGAGCTGGCCCTTTGGACGCCCTTAAAGGTACTGATGCGACAAAGACTTCATCTCTAGCATTCTGCTGACTGACCAAGCTTATCGAACCACTGCTAAAGATTGAAACCATATACTTGTTTTCAGATGATTTGCAGATGAAACGTATCCATTCTTTTACTGGTCATGGTTGCACTTCTTATATCTATCTGCTCTCCCCATTTTTGGCAAAAACATGTCAGCCACTAAATAATTTACATCTACAACTGGCCCATGTTTATTTCTCTACAATTCCACCCTCAAAGCTGTCCATTTTAATGAGTTATAATTTTCGAAACAGGAAAAAAATTACAGTTGAAAATTCTATAAGATGATATATCATTTAAAGACATTTCATTGCACAGGATATTTTACAAAGCTCAAATTTTTCTAAGAAGTTGCCAGTTGATGACCTGCATGAGTTACTTATCTGCATCATTGTTGGGATCTTCGACGTCCTTGTTTTCTACGGTGGATCCTTCTTCTTGCTCATGTTCGAGTTTTGGTGATGGGGTGGTATCTGATGCAGCCTCCTCATCTTCCTCATGGATTGTTGTTATTGAAATATCACCCTCATTTTCATCATCTGCTGTAGCGTTGTCTTTGAAGATGCATTCAAATCCGAGTATCCGGACTTTTGCTGTAGACTCCAGTACATGATGCTTGCTGCTAATACAAGAATCATCTTCGAATTTACCTGTCAGAGATTGGAAAGTTAATATTGAGCTTGGAACAGTTGAGCTATTAAGCTGCATTACCTCTATGATGTCTTCGGGTAATAAGAAAATTGAACATCCAAGTTTTCGAGCTACACTGATTATATAAGTTGCATTCAGTTTCTTATCTTCATCTGAAATGAATAAAAATCTTAAGTCCTCTCATCCCGAAGCTAAAATAAATGTCATTGCTTGGACAAGAAATGATCAAGTCATATATACCAGTTTCTCCTGCAGTCACTAGAGCCCAGTTAACCACTCGTGGCTCTACAGCGCTTAGAAGCTCGAGGAAAAACACTCCGTTCGAGAGGTTTTTGTCCTGCAATGTAATTTAATAAAAATCATTTATGAACCTCTAAAGTATCTATCAAAAAACCCTCTGAAGTAGTGTTCTACTCCATAAAGTTTGCTCACAAATTTTGATTAAGGCCTATTACCTTGAAGCTGTCCATTTGGGAAGTTTTTCCCGATCTCTTTACTTTGTTGTTTGCCCAGTTTATGATGTCAGCATCGGTGATTTCCTTTCCTTGAGAACTCGATCTCAAATTCTTAAGGAGTTGGAGCATGCTAAATCTCATAAGCTGCCACAAAAATGCTGCAAAAGAAGACTGATTATTAATGTTATGGCTTCCTTACCTAAGACCTCTTTGAAACACGTAAGAATAGCGATAACAAGAAAATTTAAAAACCCGAGTTGATAATAGTACCCATTGTCAGGAAGGGAACTGAGAAGGAAATGGAGCAAATGCATACCTAAGATTAACTTCTTATTCCCTTGGACGATATCATTTCCAGCTACATTGACAAGTGAAAAGTTTAATTCTTTTCCAATCTCAATAGCTTGGTTACAGTTTTCTACTTTTCGAAAAGGCATTTTGATAGGAGGCTTTGTTGTTTTTTTCCAGTTAACTGAAGCTGGTTTTATTTTATCCAGAACTTCCAGGATCACCCATCTGCAGGCAAATATACAGCGCACTGGTTACCAAATGAACAAAAAAGTTCTTTATGATGAAAAAAGTTCCTCACCCATTTCGGACATCCTCGAAAAGATTGTTGACATATGTCTCAATCCCTAGACTATTTATCCATAGACGGAAGCATCTCTCTTCTCGTGAAGTCTCTACATCGTCTGTCATCATCTCTGCAAATGATATGTTTTTGTTATCTGTAGATAACCCATTCCTGCATGAATTTTTCTGTATCATGCATATATACTTGAAACAACTAATCTTAAAATAATAACTGAAAAATAAGAGGACCAGGTAACGGAATGATTACCTATGATGAAATATTTGCGCAACAAATGCCAGATTGAGATTTGTAGAACCCTCGACAATGTCTTTTGGAGTAACATATCTTTTACAGTCCAACTTTTCTGCTTGTTCAATTACCATTTTAGCTCTTTCATTTGGGTCCTTGGCTTCTAAAGTTGCTGGAGAACTTATTTCAGGTGCAAGGGCACTGAGCAAATATGCATACGCCTCTCCATCCTGCAAGAGAATATTTCCGTAGCATAATGGTTGCAGAAGCAGGGTTTATTTCGTTAAAAAGTCTACGGTACCTTCAAGTCAGAAGAGAAATTGGTAATTTGCTTCTTGTATCCAACTTTGCTTAGATGGAAATTCATCCATTTTAATAGAAGCTTTTCTGGAGCTAAGCCCATGAGCTCCTCCACCTCCTGCTCATTTCACAATTTCCTCTCAGTTAATACTCATTGCTGTACAGTAGCATCAGTAACCAATTTTTTTCGACAAAAACAAAATTTCCATGAATGAAACCATCTACCTGGGTATCGTCGACCAGCTCAGCAAGTTGAGGAGTTTTCTTTAAGTTGAGATCGGCAAGTAGTTGAATCTGAATAAATATCAAGTAACCCTTGAGAATTCAATATTCTGAAGAATATGGGTGATGCTTGATACAAACAAGGACACCTTCCTAGGCAAGGAAAGCTAGTATAAGCCTTCTACGACTATGATAAAAATTTATACCTTGATTATCTGAGATATCAGTCCAAGTACCAAATGTGGCTACAGAACAGCAGGTAAAGGTCATTTCTGAAGTAGAAAGCTCGTTAAGACGAAGTGATGGTAATTAAAGTTTGATGTATCAAACTTACTCGTCCCTCGATGATATCTTGAGTACCAATATTAACAACAGTGCAACCTATAGCCTTTGCTGAATTTAGACACAGGGTATGGTTCTCATTTCTCTCCCAAGGATTAAGGACTGCCTTAGTATTAATTGCTCGCTCGTCTATTGTCCCAGGAACGGCTATATTGATCAGTTTGCTGCACACATCAGATTCCATCTAGGCATTTCAATAATGTTGTCTGAGCGAAGTTTAAAAATGCTGATTTTAAATGTAGTACCAGAGAAGTACTCCATCCTTTACAAGTTCAAAAATATCATTTCCTCCTGGATCAATGGGAAGATACTTCTTCAAAAAAGGATCTTCTCCGAGGTAGTTATTGATATGAGCTACGTAAGAAGTCTTCTCTGATTCACTTATGCTGTGGTGCACGGTGGTCGTAGTTGCTTTCAGGAACGAAGAAACACGCTTGTAACTCCCCCTTTTCGCTGTTGCTTGTGCTTGCAAATTTAAGTGTGCCTAGCCATCCATATAAGTTAGACAAACATTAAAAAACAACAGTTTCATAACTGAAAATGGCAAGTGTTTTTGCCTGATCCCATTTCAATGTAAAATGCTGATTAATAAATAAACATTTTTCGTTACAAAAAATAAGCATGATTTCTGACCCGCAGAAATGACTCGAAGTCGACTTCTTCATCCATGTTGGGCACAGACTCGCTCAATATTTTACGTATCTCATCTTCAGTGAAATGCTCATTAAACGCCTTGAGCTTTACGAAAATGGGTGGCAAGTCTCCGACGGTAACGCGCCCCTTCTGAGTCCTCTTGGAAATAAACTAAAATCACAGAACACCACAATGTATAATTATTTCCTCTCTTGAAAAAACTGAGTATTTGCAGTACTGAGGTAATAATAATAAGAAGAAGAACACATACCTTGGATTTCAAGCTGCGAAGCTCGACCTGAGTGAACTGGCTTTGAAGCCATTGGTCCGATACAACCACTCCAGCAAAATTGGACATGTTTCCTACACTAATTTCTTCAACTCCTATTCGAACATATTTATATACATTCAAACAATGATTGTTGTCATCCTGATCTGCAGCAGCATTGCATTGTATCGATTTTGATCGTGATCGACGAGGATTCGAGACTCCAAAAAGCTAAGATAAAAATGAGAGATTATGCGAAAGCGTAAAATGCGTAATAAATTGAGTGAGAATGAAAGAGTGGAAATGCGAATTCCAAGGAGAGGAATTTGCTGCAAAAACAGAGGAAAGGGAGTAACCGACAATGTCGGCGCATTATGGGCCGGGCCTCAGCTTCAGTATGGGCCGAAGCTTCCATACATGCGAGAATGCACTAGAACAAAACAAGCCCTAAATCTGAGATCTCCAGATAATTTAATTGAGGAATTTCCAAAAATCAAAATCTGTAGCGATCGATCTCTCTTTACTTGTAAACCACAATCAATCGTTTCTTTCATTGTCTTGTGTGTTTTTGTTTTGTCTATATATTTTTCAATCATCATCCGATCCACAGCTCGTTCAACCAATTCGCAATCCGTTCCGTTCACGCATCATCAATCTTCTTGAATTGGTCAAAAAGATTCTTCCTTTTGTTGTTTTCAGCTCCTGAAGCTTAGTAAATCGATCGTGCGCGGCATTATCTGATCTGGGTATTGGCTAATTTGGATTCATGAGGAAGAGGGAGAGAGAGAATCCATGTGGGGTTTGTGGGCACTACCACAAGTACGAGGAAGGCGAGGTTTGTGGGATTTGTGGACACCGTCCTGTTATGGATGACAAGCCTACAGTTCATCTGAGTGCTTTTCCGTCTGAGATACTACCTGAGTTTTTGTATTTGGGAAGCTATGATAATGCTTCGCGTTCTGAGCTTCTCAAGACTCAAGGGATTTCTCACATTCTTAATGTGAGCTCACCTTTGCTTTCTTTGTATTGGATTTCATTTTTCTGGACTTTTATATTCATTATGGAGTTAGTGGTACTGATTTGCAAACATGGTGTTTGGAGTTAACTTGGTTCTTGGATGGTGATAGCTGCAATTCTTTGGTTTATGATTTGATGAGAGTAGGCAGTAGTATGCTGTTCAAATATACGAATAAGGAGCATTGATGTTGCTAGGCATTCATTCACCTTAAGTTAGAGTTTATAGATGGGGCTTTTTTAGGAGATCTCTATCCTATGGTTTTTCGAAGGTTACTAATTTTTGTGCTCTCAGTGCCACCAAACTCCCCTAGCCCCTTTAAATAATCAGCGTCTTTTCATTCTAGTGAAACCTTTTCTGGAAATCACTACATGTTATCTGTTCTCCACTTAATTTCATTCTTATGTATAATTACTTTTGAATTTTTTTTGAGGCAATCTTTTGTAAATATAAGCTCCTGCTGCTCCTACGCTTTTAAACACTCATGTATTCTGTTATGTTGCTTCAGGTTACCTTTTTGTAAATATATGTTAAAGATATTGTGCATAAGCTAGCATTTCTATAATTGGTATAAGTGTAAGAAATAGGAGTAGTACATTGAATTCAAAAACTAATGGATCCTGTAATGTGAATCCTTATGCAGACTGTTCCCGCATGCCAAAATCTCTACAAGAATTCATTCATTTATCACTGCCTTCAAGAGAATACCACTCTTCAGTTTGATGACGCGATACAGTTTCTAGGTTTGGAATCTTTGTTTATCTTATCACATTGCTATTTTCTGTTAGATTTTGCATGAAGTAATAGGTTGGATTGTCTTACCCAACATGTTATGCTGTTTAGGCGTCTCTATTTTATTACTTCCGCTCGGAGAATATGACCATCCCTTTTGTTAGTTATATATCATTCCCTCAGAAAGACATTTGTTCATGGAGTATGTCTTTCTTTCTGCAGAGCAGTGTGAAAGGGAGAAAGTACGTGTTCTTGTACACTGCATGTCAGGGAAAAGCAGGTGAGATCAGGATGTAGGCCTCTCATCGATATTAGTTTCTCTTTGGAGTTTTAGGGCATAACATTCGTATATTAAGCGCCTTGATTTTTTGGATTGAGTGTTTAAATTGTTGTGCTTATCCACCCACATTTTTAAATTTTCTACTTCCTTTGTTGAACATTTTGACCTAAATGATTTCTTGTAGGTCTCCTGCATACGTAGTTGCTTACTTGATGAAGTCAAGAGGCTGGACGCTTCAACAGAGTTACCAATGGGTGAAAGATAAAAGACCCGCAGTTGAAATTGCTCAAGGTTTGAGCACTTAAGTGGCACATAAATGCATTTTAATTCAATTTTATGTGATCTAGCTTTGAAAGGATATGTTGCAAGCTTTCAAAACTTTTCAAAAGCAGTAAAAATCACAATAGCGTCTAACTTGACACTCCATCGATGGTTTAATTGTAGGTGTGCTCCAACAGTTACAAGAGTATGAGCAAAGGATATTTGGAACAGTTGCGAGCAATGGCGCTGGGCCACCTCAAATCTTCTCCAATCCAGCACCTTCGGTTTTCAACTTCGGATTCCCAAAACCTGATAATCAAGTTGCAGCTCCTGCTTTCAACACCTTAGGAACGACCTCAATATTTTCTCGCCCAGAATTAGATATCCCTCCGCACCAGTTCACATTTGGTTCTGGACAAACACCCATGACTAATAACTCTGGTGGAAATATTGGCAACAATAACAACATCCCGAAGGGCAGCTCCTAAAAATGCAGTTCTTATTACAGGACTTATATTCGGCTGTAAATTATGACATCTTTCAACTCTCGAATGCTTCGAGGTTTGACAGGTTGGGCTTATTTTGGTGCCATAATGTTTTAGCTGGTGTCAGAAACTGAATAAATGTGTTTTTGTCTTTCTTGAGTTAGTGTGTAGAAACATACTTCTATACAAAATCTATGAACAACTCTTGTGTTGTACAACTCTTTTTCGGTTATGATTAAAGAAATCCGGGGTTCACACTTTTCATCTAGCTTATGTCTTTATTTTTCATGACCAGTCTATAACTTGCAGGATTCGCAAACGTTTTTTGGTAAATAAAAAGCCTTCCCTTTTGGGTAAGTTGATGTCATGCTAAGCTGGGATTGCATCATTTTTTCATCAACTGAAAACTGTTGAACCTAATCTCCATAGACCTGCAGGGAGTAAAAATCAATATGAGGCAGCTCAGGAAATAATAAGTTTCTGGTGTAGAAAACTTCAACAGAGTATTAAATGTGCAGAATAAGAAACTGGTGAGGATATTAATGTCACTGGACAGGGTGCATATAAGGATTACCTGTTTTTGCAGGTAAAATAACTTGTTAAATGCAAGGTAGCTTTTTCCAAGGGACCAGTCTTTATATATCAGTGCAACATGGCAATGTGCTGCACTGATGTTGCAGGGCTTGAAGTTGTAGCACAAGCATCTTGCGGCACGGGGCTGCTTGCGATGGGATACATGTGACTATGCTACATTCTCCGAAATGCATATCATCCGACTGAGAATACTTTTATACAGGCCTTGGTTGAATATCTGAGGCTAAAACTCTGAAACAAAGTTCCTTTTCACTTCTCAGGTTCGGTTACAAAATCTGTTGCATAACTTAAGGCACACATCTGTTAAAAAGACTACTGTTATGGCCCTATGTACAACACTTTTTCTTCAATGTAATGGAAATGCATGATACCTTTAAAGCAGTTGGAAGTCATTAATTTCTAGTGAGGTGAATGATGCACACACAAACGGTGGCATAATGCATTTATACATGGTCCCAAACTATTGACTCGAGAGTCAAGTGTGTAACTGATGCCAGATATACTGGAAATAATTGAAACATCCTTAGTAAATTACATGACCTCAGAACCCAATATCAGACACTACTTTCAGCTGTCACTCAAAGCTGTCGAAAACATGAAGCTCTAATGAGCATGAAAATAATAAACACAGACAATAATGTCAAACATCCTCATTACTCTTGCTATAACCCAAGCCTCTAAATCAGTTGAAATAGCTTTGAATTTGTCAACAACAGACACATTGATATAAGCATCACTCGTTTTCCTTTAACTCCGCAACTGCACAATACATTTAATCTTCAGCCTTTAGGTGGATCATTACTCAACCATCTCCTGCACACACAAATATCATCCCATGTGCACAGTTCAAAACCTAGCAGTGCCATGCTGGGTGTGGTTTTTTAGTATCCCATGTCAACATGTTTTGCTACTTTCATTCTTTCAGGTCTTGTTTTTGCATTAATACCTCAAAGTCCCACATTTGAAAAAAATCTGCATTATAAACATTCAACCACCTCAAACCCTACAACCTTGAGTAGTATAAAGTTCTTCGTCGTTACAAGAATTACAAACTTAAAAGAAGTTGAAAATGGCATTCAAATACATTCTGTTACTTTTGGTGAGTGTGTTGCTAGTTACTGTAAGTGTGGCAAAAGTACCTGCTATTATAGTTTTTGGAGATTCGACGATGGATGCTGGTAATAATAACCAGTTATCAACCATTGCTAGAAGTGATTTTGAGCCTTATGGACGAGACTTCTCTAATGGAAAACCCACTGGGAGATTCTCAAATGGCAGGATACCAAGTGACTTTATTTCTGAAGCATTTGGTCTTAAGCCTGCTGTACCTGCTTACTTAGATCCAGCTTACAAGATATCAGACTTTGCTGTTGGTGTCACCTTTGCATCTGCTGGATCTGGTTATGATAACGCTACGTCTGATGTTCTGGTAACTCCATTACTCAACTTCAGTGTATCTTCATTCATCTTGGAAATATTTTTCAAGAAAATGTTGTAAAATGCTGTATGATCTGCAGTCAGTTATACCAGTGTGGAGGCAAGTGGAGTACTTCAAGGAGTATAAAACAAAGCTTGCTGCATATTTAGGACCTCAGAAAGCAAGTGAAACAATAAGTGAAGCACTTTACTTGACAAGCATGGGAACAAACGATTTCCTCGAAAATTACTACACAATGCCTGAGAGAAGATCACAATACAGCATTGAGAAATACCAAACATTTCTAGTTGGGTTAGCTGAAAATTTACTTAAGCAATTATATGAACTTGGTGCTAGGAAAATTTCTTTGGGAGGCTTACCTCCAATGGGTTGCCTGCCTTTGGAGCGAGCTACAAACTTCCTGGCTGGGAGTTCATGTAATGAGGCATATAATAAGGTATCGTCTGAATTCAACGCGAAGCTGCAAAACATGGCAGGAAAGCTCAATAGTCAGCTGCCTGGAATCAAAGTGACAAATTCAAATCCTTACAACATCATCATGGAGCTTGTGCAAAAGCCAGCATCATTTGGTAAGAAAAAAGTAGCACTTCATTTTAACAAAAAACATCTAAAAGAAGTTCATACAACTATTAATGGGATTTGTAGGTTTCCAAGTTGCTTCAACGGGATGTTGCGCTACTGGCACATTTGAGATGGGATATATCTGTGATAGGTTCAACATGTTTACATGCACTGATGCAAACAAGTATGTTTTTTGGGATGCATTTCATCCAACAGAAAAGGCCAACAAAGTTATCGCAGATCGTCTGGTTCACACTGCTCTAGCTCAGTTCCTCTGATCCGACAACTCATATTTGCGAAATGGAGGATATATAGACATAGTATTGTTTGACGTTTCTTATGTATCGAACTCAACTTTAGTGTAGCACATATATGTTTACTTGTCAGAACATGTTTGCTATTTTTATTAGTATCCTAAGTGTGGTTTTGATACATAAAATGAGCTCAAAAAGAAAGAAAATATGTTTTATTATATGTAAACTTTACGAGTAAAATGGCATAACAAGCTAGCATTTTCATAACTTTCTGTTCAAAGAGACTCAAAGAATCAATGTTTGCTGAGGAAATCAATGACAGGAGTGAAGACAATCTTGTTGGCATCAACAGCTGCAATAAAATCAATATGTGCATATTTATCCACTAGCTGCACCTGAAGCAGATCTTTGTTGTGACTTGATAAACTGTCCAGCAAAATCTGCACGTCATTCGGGTCTGAAAGCAAGTCTTTTCCTCCATAGCTCAAATACAAAGGAAAGTCATTTTGGATGTTTTCCATATATACTCAGGAGGAGTAAACTGTCCATAGTGTTTATAGTTTAAGGCTGCCAATGTGTAATCAAATTTCTTTATTGTTCCACTGCTTGTGATTGTCTGTGATAAGTGAACGACATTTTTTGAGGCAGTTGGCTGCAGCTCATTGTCTAGTAAAGGCTTCACAATGGTTGCATTCAAGCAGCAGTTTGGCCCTGTGAACGGTACAAATATGTCTGTGCAGTCGATTTGTAAATTATCACAAAGGTTCGCCACCAGGTCCGCGTAAACAGGCCTAACAAGCATATAGTTAGAAAAGAAGTAATTTAATTTATTTCAAAGCAATGAAGAAACTGAAGCTGAGACTCACAATCTTGGGTTCACTTCTCCAAGTCCTAGCCAGTAAACTTGCTGAAAATCGATAAAAATCAGTAACCGGTAAGGTATCATGACTTTAAGGATGTGTATTTTCTAGTTACTTACTGCAGCTTGGATGGCAGCTGCAAAAGATTTGCTCAAAGGTGCAGGGAGCTGATTCATATACGCAACGGGGCTGAGCAGAACAGCAGATCGCAGCATGTCCACAAGTCTATTCTCAGACAAGGCAGCCAACATAACTGTTGTACCCTGCAACAAATTTAAAACACATGTCTCAGGCTTAGTTATAACATTTAGTACTGTTTTTCTTTCAAGAATATGTGTACTTATTTACCAGTGAGTGGCCAATATAGTGCAGTTTCTGGCCGGTCTTATCATGAACATACTCAACAAAAGCGGGTAAATCGTTGGCCGATAGTTCATCCCAAGACCAGTCCCAGTAGCCCTGCATTGTACGCAAATACAAGATACTGTTCAGTACAGAAATTAATACCAAAAATGAGCCAAAAAGTGTTTATCTATTGGAATATCCATACACTCAAAATTGTTTTTAAGGATAAGTGTCCTCTGCTGAACTTAGTCCCACGAAAGTTTGAAAGCCATACATCATGTCCCTGGTCTGCCAACATATATGGCAATCCTTGATCCGGCGGATTCAGCAACCAGCAAATAGCATCCTGCATTTTACAAAAATATATCATACATAAATACTCAGAAACAATCTGATATAACTCTTCTGGTATTTCTCACGTACCACATAAATGCCATGCTGGAGTAGGACTGGTGGCTTCTTCGCTTTCTGGCCAGACCGGCTTGCTGGAATCCTCTGCATACTTAGAATGTACCCATCTGACGTTGTAACCTGATCATCAATAATTGGTATAATTTCACATTGTATCGCTTATGACTAAGAATTGATCAAATAAATCACTACAAATCAAACAGAATAAAAATGTGTTTACAGACCGTGTGTTCCTCGCAAGCATAACCGACCGGCGTAACTATTCCGGAGCAAATACCATCAGCAGCATTAGCATGGAGCATTTCAGTGGCACTGGTAGTCAGCCGTGGAACTCTTGCTGATGATGCAGTAAGAGCCAAGACCACCACAACTAAGGTTGTTATGTGTTTCTTCATTTTAGTGTCAATGTGTTGCATTTTTTAGGAAACACACAAAATGCTACTAACAATTTATAGAAGATTAAGAGGGACTAATTATGGTTGGGATTATTTTATAATCTTATCCACAATATGTATGTTTTTATTCCCGACATAATGAAGCTTGATACAGCAACATTAATCTTTATCTAATCACATTTATTTCTATATTTATATAATGAATCAAAATTACACCATTTAATTTGTAGTTGTTACTATGAAACAGATTAAGAAGGTTGAAATCATTTTCCTAATTCATATTCTTTATCATCATTGATGCGATCCTATTTTCAATTAAATATTTTAGAAAAAATGCGAAATAGAATATGCAGAAAGGATGGTGTTCTAGTGATCATACTCTTGTATATATCGTCCACTTGGATAAAATAATAATCTTGACATTGCGAAAAATTCGAAAATGAAGAAAATCTCAAGAAAAGTTTTATTCATCCATTTTTCGAATAGTCACAAAAGATTAAGGATATAGAAAATGTGCAACAGATGGAATTAATGTCGGCCGAAGAATTCCATAACAGGAGTGTACACAACTTGGTTAGCATTCACAGCAAAAACAAAGTCAGCATGAGCATAATCTTCAACAAGCTGTGCCACAAGATTATCACTGTTGTGATTTTGCAAACTGTCAACCAGCCTCTGCACATCCACCGGGTCCGAAAGCAGGTCTCGTGCACCGTAACCTAAGTACAATGGGAAGTCACTTGGGATACTCGACATGTCGTATACCGGAGGTGTTAACTGGCCGTAGTGCATCATGTTTAGGCCGGGGAGGGTGTAGTCGAATTTTGTTACTTCTCTACGAGTGATCATTTGTGCAAAGTGGATTAAGTTTTTTGCTGAGCTTGGTTGGAGCTCATTGTCTATTAATGGCTTGATGATGGATGAGTTGAGGCAGCAATTTGCTCCTGTGAAGGGTGTCATGAAGTTTGTGCAGTCGATGCGCAATGTGTCGCAAATGGTTCCCACCATCTCCGTTATAACCGGCCTGACATCGATCACATACACAAAATACTTATAAGAGTCTGAGCTTGAAAAGAAGGGAAAACTAACCGGAAAGAGTAAACAGAACAGCCAAGCTGAGACTTACAATTTCGGGTTAATTTCGCGAAGTCCTAACCAGAAAAGTTGCTGTAATTTCACAAAGTAGCATTGTTAATCTACACATAGAAGAGTGTGTAATGCAGTATATACTTATAATGAATAGATAGGTAGTTACTTCAGCTTGAATGACAGCTGCTGTGGCTTTGCTCAATGGTGCAGGGAGCTGATCCATAAACGCGACGGGGCTGAGCAGAGCAGCCGATCGCAGCATTGGCACCAGTCGATTCTCCGCTAAGGCAGCCAACATAACAGTTGTACCCTGCACCAAATTAAATCATATTCCCATTCTGATGAAAACCAGAAAATGTACAATAGATGAAATGATCTCATCGAGCTTAGTAGTTATAAATTTAAGCATACTGTTTGGAACGTATGTTACCATTGAGTGTCCAACATAGTGCATCTTCTGCCCTGTCTGCTTATAAACATTCTCAACAAAGGCAGTTAAATCATTGACGAAAGCTCGTCCCACGACCAGTCCCAGTAACGATAGTCGAAAGTATTTAAAGAAGTGTGGTCTCTGCTGTACTTAGTCCCACGAAAGTTGGAAAGCCAGACGTCATGACCTTGATCCGCTAAGAGATATGGCAATGCCTGATCCGGTGGATTCAGTAGCCAGCAAATAGCATCCTGCATTTAATGGTATATTTTCAAATAATCTGATCACGCAATTTAAGCAATATCAATTCAACACTAGTAGATACTAAAAATTACATACCACGTACAAACCATGCTGGAGTAGTACTGGTGGCTTGTTAGCTTTCTTTCCGGAACGACTAGCTGGTATCCTCTGCATGCTTAGGATATATCCGTCAGACGTCGTAACCTGATCAAAATAAATCGGTCCGTGTCGATCAGAAGCAATTTAGAAAAATAAGTTCATAATATGTCACCCAAATGGAACTTGAGATCACAGACCTTGTGCTCCTCGCAAGTGTAACCCCATGGCTCGATCATTTTGGAACAAATACCACCACCATTATTATCCCAAGGGAACTTAGCAGACAGGCCGGTCTCATTCCGGACATTTATCGACCGTGCAAGTACAGTTACAGACGACAAAAGAGCGGAGAATGCCACAAAGAATGTTATGTGATACTTCATACTGATAACTCTGGACTCTGAAATCAGACAATAACATGTTATAAAGAGGATTAGGGTGAGATCTAATTATGGCTTCATTTAACTTAATCAAACTCTCATGTTTGACCACACTAATTTATTTTTATTACCAAACTGAAGGCTAAAATACAATGTGACGTAATTTAAGGGATTGGGAGATAAGGTTACGACAAATGAATCTGATTTGATGATATTTTCCGTTTTCATTTGACTTGATCTTTATCCGTTTTATTTTTGACTTATTATTAATTACTCTCTTTAGGTATTTAATCTCACTTTTTATATTAATTAATAACCTTTACAAAGCTGCTTAAATTGTATCCAAAGTAAGAAACTGAAACCAACTAAGTATACACAATCTTCCATTTGTGGTTCATGCAATATTTAATAAGATCAAAATATAAATCATATGAGACCATAGCTGAGTATATTTACTAATTGACATCGTTATTAATTCATTGTATCCCATGTAATTAAATGTGCTTTAAAAGTGAAAATATAGAGTGATTCTGGCCATTTGTTAAAGCCAAATGTTAATCTTCATCACTTGCCCAAACGAAGGACAAAATCAAGCAGTACGATGGTTATGTCATTCACACTCATCATATTCCTTAACAATCGCTCTTTTCTTCCTTTCCAGCTGAAGCCAATCCTTCGACACTTTTTTGTGAATCCAATCCATTGCTTTAGTTCATCAACCTATGACAAATGTCAACTAAGAGACATGAGATCAGGACCAATAAATTGCACAAATAACGCTATGAGGTAAATAACAAACACTAACAAAAAGAAAGTAGAAATTGTATACATCGTACTGAATCAAATATATAAGCAAAGACACAATGAAGTAGCAAATAAAGCAATCTCGTCAACTGTAATCAAATTCCAACAATTCATCTCTAAATTAGTAGTCACGTCCGCCTACTGGCATGAAACTAAGGATCTGGAGTTGAGATTGTGAAAACCTAACACAGAACTTAAAATTTCAACCTAATAGAAAATTCAACAAGACAAAAAAATGAAATCCGAAACATGACATGATCAGAGCTAACCTTGGTGGCAAAAAGTAGTCCTGGACAGATGATCATGCATTTAGTTGCAATCTTTAATCACTTGCATGGAAAGCAAAGGACTTGTTCCTGAACTCTTAAATTACTGCACACTGCATACAAGAGAGCAGAGATAGACAACCTGCTTGGACCAGCCAATAGTGAAATCTTGGACAAATTCAAATTCTGCACAAAGTGAGCAATCAGCAAGACTCATTAAGTAAGCTTCTTTAATTTATTTCTTATTCATATCAACTGTCAGTATATATTAGTCAGCCCATAGGCATCACTGAATCATCAAAAACCAAAGACCATGCTTCTCCACACTATATATCAGAAACAAGTAACATAAAAAGACCACGTTCTCTAGAAGCTTCCAAAGCTTCAGTCTGCTTTCTAAAGTTGCTAGTTTTCTTCATCAAGTGGAGGCTTCCAAGTTTCAACCAAGTCACTTTGCTTGAAACCAGAGCATTTCCCACACCAACAAGTTATGCTTTGGCTGAGTTCTTACAAATGATTCCTGAAACTGCAGCAAAAACATAAGCCCAATGTTCATGAATGATGAAACTATAATCCTGATGACTGTAGGGATTATAAGTTGCAATCTTATCGATAAAGAAACTTTCTTGTCAGATTCAGACTGACAAAGCAAAGCGCAAGAGACACATACTCGGAGTCTCAGGTTAGTGTGAAATACAAATCAATCAAAGGGGAAGCTATAGTACATACATATCTAAAGGGAATCCAAGGCTCCATAACTCATAAGTGACTTGCATTTGTGCACATGGGCATGACAGATGAATTCCAACATTTAGCAGAACAACCCATTCTTATCATCTAAGTTTGTCAACTAACCCTGGTCAAATTTGGTCTTTAAGATGACAAAGCCCCCTCAACGAGACTTCACATTATCTACAACAACAAAAATTCTCATCTGAAATAATAACAATGAGTGAAGATTGATCGGCTCCAGGTTTCATTTCATATGCCAAAGCAACCAACTAGAATGCTAAAATACAAGAAAGCACAAGTTAGGTTTTACCAAACTGAGAGTAGAAAAAACACGTACATGAAAAGCTTTGGCGCGACCAAAAGCACACCAACATCTCCACCCCATGCCTAAACCAGTTCACGTTCTCAAAAACTCTTCTTTTCACACGGTAAGTTTACACTGAGAACGGCAAAGATGAATAAACCAAAGCACGACAAAGAAAGTCAAATTTACCCATCGAACCAGCTCTTAGAGTACACAATTGTCATTAGCACACAGCCACACACCATGGAAAAGCTAGATTTAGATAAATATGTAATTAATTTGCACAATCAATGAGATACAACCACAAGGTATATCAGATTACACCAAAATGTTCAAGTTAAACAGTACATTAAGAACAACAGAATCTACTGATCCCTCTATCAATCATTCATCCAAAGCAGCAATTGATTACTGATCTCAGATTGTGGTATAAAAAACACAAATGGTGGATAATTAAAGCTGCAATAATAATCAAAGACGTAAAGCAGTGGCTACAAGATCATCACCATCATCGTCTGCGGGTGGTGGCATATTGAGATCAAAAGGCAACAAAATCTTTGAACATGAAACATCTGCATTGCCTTCCTCACAGTAATCGACCACTGATGAAGAATCACAATCACTTCTACAATCCACATCAACCTCCCTCGCAGTCCGCACATTCACCACTTTCCTCGCCATCAACGGAGGCTGATACGAATTCTTTGCTCCGTTGGACGACTCGACCGTGCTGCTCATGCCGCTAGTGGTCGGCACAGTCCGGTGGACAGGAAGCGTGGAAGGAAGGAGAGGGAAGTTGGTCTTGGCTCTCGTTCCTCGGAACGAGACTGCGGCAGCGTCGTAGGCTCTGGCGGCTTCTTCGGCAGAGTCGAAAGTGCCGAGCCAGACGCGGACCTTTTTGAAGGGATCGCGAATTTCAGCGGCGTAACGGCCCCATGGCCGCCTCCTGACGCCGCGGAAGCGAGTTTCGGATTTCGGCGAGGCTGCGTCGGCGATTGCTTTTCCCTTCGCCATGTCGAATCTCAATATAGTGAATTTGGGATTTTTCTTAAATTAGGGCTTCTCAGGGACGCGCACCGAATCCGATTGAAGTTGTTGATGCACCACCATAAGCCTCGGCGGAAGGATTATTGCTTTTGTTTTTGAGTCGCCATATGATCGTCGTCGTTGCCGGTCGATCGATTCTGCTCCTTTGATCGTCGTTTTTCTACTGCAAATTTTAGCAGAGGCCTTTATCTAGCAAAGCCGTGATTGAAATTTTATTGACGAATATACCCTTGGGTTCGGTTCTGTGCGCATTGATTGGTTGGGTGACAAAAGTTATCGATTACAGATTATTCAGATATGTGCAATGAACCTGCTAGGGTGAAAGTTGAACAATGTCGTTAAGCAATTTTGGTTCACAATGTCGTTAAGCAATTTTGGTTCATAATGTTTGATGATATTTGAGACACTTGGATAGATGCATCCATCCATTTGGGTAGTCAATCAATGGTGTGATAGACCACAAACCAAAAAAATCAGCACAAATGGTCAATGACAATGCTAGACATCCATGTACAGACACATAAGTTACAAGGAGACATGGGAAATTTGTGCATAGTAGCTATTAGAAATTAGCTAAGAAATGAAAGGAAGCAATTTCAAAATTGAGCAAGTTCTGGATTGTATTTTCCAAATTGTTGTGGAGGAAAACTACTAGCATCACCCACTAACAGTTGAGAGTAACTACTCACTAGGGATTTCAATAGATAGGAACCATTTAACCTGTCTTACTGCATGAGAAGTTTACCTTAACAAAAAAACATGGAGCAGTCAACTTTCTCATGCAACCTTGGCAGCTCAGGAATAGAGTAGTTCCTATAGATGCATTTTCTGAATCAGGGGATGCATCTGTTTTCAGGAATTGGCCAACTTGTGCTGCTGCGTGATGGGCATAGCATATGGGTGCAACTGCAGAAGACATTAAATAGTTGGGATGCTTATGCACAGAGATGGAGGTTTTCTTTTTTATATTAGCAAGTAGTGCGAGGTGGGGATTCTATTGAGAGGAAGTGTTTACCAACTGAGCAAGCAACTGTGCTTCTGCGATACCTGCAGAATTATAAGAAAGCATTTAATCTTGATTTATCATCCAATATATTTTATATAAATAAAAATGATCAAAAAATGTTTGCTTACACATAAGAAAGTGAATGGACCAAATTTTGTAAGTCATCAGGCGGGAAACCAATTTCATCCACCAGTACATGGTAGTGAGCAGGCCGACATGTACCCTACATTAATAGATGTAAATTATCAACAAATGAAAATAGCCCAATTTTTTACTAACTACCCCTGCCTGGGGACGTCCACAAAAAACAACCCAAGTTTCACTTACGATTATCCCTGCTTGCGCACACATGTAGAAATCATAATTATTGGGGTGCACAATTCCCCTGTCCACAACTGTCCCTGAAGTGCGCATACAAGTTTTTTGTAAGGACTACATACTTGAATCCAGAAGGCCCCTTAGCAAAATATGGCAAAGGTATGTGTACCTGCTGGAACATTTCCATATTCACTACCAGCAGCATGAAACAGTTTAGCATGGTGCTTCTTTTGAGCAACAAGCACCGTAAACTTAGGAACATCGCTTCGCCGAGATGCTTGTAGGCCTGTTCAATGAAAGATTGAGAATCCTCTAACGCAGATTATCAAAGATTTTAGGGAACATCAAGCTGTTAATAATATGTATATCATGACACTAATAACAATGAATAACCTTTATTATTTGGTCTAGCTCATAGTTCAGGACTTGACTAAATTGAGATTCACTTACTCCGTCCCTGACAAATGCATCAAAGAGAAAATTAGTGTGTTCAGATCACTAGCACAACAGAACCAATAATATAATTCATAAGAGGCCGAAGTTCATTTTTCCACGTTACTGTGTGTCCTACCAGTGAAAACTATGGGGTGAATGAGAAAACTAAATAAATATTCACAAGAACTCATGAATTTTTTATACATTCCATGTAGAGCCCAAAGAAAATCGAGCTCAACCCAATGTAATACAGCAAGATTATTCCCTTATGATGAAGGCACTATTGATTGAAAATATGGCTTAAGCTTAGCTGCAACTTCAAAAGTTTCAAAGTATTCTCTGGGTTGTTAATAATTTATTATATATTCTGTACATAATATGTTACGCATACTATGCTCAATCACACCATTAAAATTTAAACGGAATGCTTACCTGAAAATTACAATTTGTTTAGGTTTGCGATGGCCACTGGACCGATAAAAATCCACAAGCAGTTCCCTGTTCAACCAAGTACTTGGGTAAAGAACAATGGCCTGGCAAATAAGGTTTCAATATGTATGTCTAACTCATAAATGGGCCACTAAAACGCATAGCTACAAAAGAGCTCAATTAAGGAGGCTGCCAATTGGTTTTGTGATCAGGTAATTAATAAAAATGGCGATTAAATTATATGATCCACAGACTCTTCTTATTTTTGTTTGTATTCAAATTCTTTCCATGGGCTTGTCACCTAAAAATGTACCTGATCATGCCATCATCAGTCCCGTCTTCCATTGGTTTGTATAATGATTGAATCATCTCTAATTTTGGAGATTGTGCTCGTACAGATGCCTTGTACTAGAAATTAGTGGCCATGATAGAGAGCCAACAACCTGTTTTATACATGATAGATCAGACTAAGTGATCAAAAACACAGCATCTATATTGGAAACTGTAAATTGTAATATGTGCATAACTTACAGCTGCAATAGATGGAGCATCAGGCCTCAAAGGAGAACCGTGAGAAACATCCATTCCTACGATCATTGTGGGTGTGCCTCCAATGAATGGTATAGCAGATGAATATTCAGCTGCCAGCAATGAATTTTGACCACCTAACTGTTAAATATCTTATCAGAAAATGTGAAATCAAGCAACCAAGTACCAACCACCTCCAAACTAAACCATTACCTTTGAATTTATCTTCAGCAACACATTGGCAAGATATTGATCAGTAATCTTAGTGGGAGATATACACTGAGTTACGATCCCAAGCTTGCAGAGGCAGTGTCTCTTCCATGGTCCTGATAATGGTATTGACCATTAAAATCTAAAACATTAAAAGAGTAACCCAAGTGAAAATGCCTAACCATAAAGCTCTGAATTTTTCTTCTCTGGAAGGATGCATAAAAGAAATTGGGGAGTGCGAGGAAGCTTTCCTATCATCTTTTCAATCATCCGATCTACTCGCACTATAGGGCAACACCTTTTAGATTGTTGGTCCTCTTCGATCAATGTATGAGGCCGCTCAATAATCTGCAGGTAGTAAACAACCAATAAGACGAGATACAAAATTGTATGATGTGATAATCAGCAGCTTAAATAACCTACTACTCCCTTCTTAATCCCACAGTTGATTAACTCTCGAGAAATGTAACTGGAATCGCATGGAGCAGAAAAGTTAACAACTGCCCAAAGTTCAATCCGAATGGGTGACAAGAATCCCTACAAAAGTGTATGAAAGACATTTGATCATACAGCATTTGTTCTTGAGTTCAGTTTCAGATTTTTAATTGAAGAAATACTGAACCTTGTTCCTCATGTTCCATCTGCCACTTTGAGGAATACAATCTTCATTATTGCCAACTTTTAACTACAAATAAACAGCAAATAGATCATGCAAAGGTCAACAATCACGGCTAATTACAATTTCTAAAAACACACTTGCAAATAGATTGCTGACCCACCTTTGGTGCATCCAAAACTCTGCCGTCAACTTTATTCATATGTTTCTCTATACTGATTCCAGACAATGAGAGTATTGGATCATCATCAAAATGATTATTGGCTACTGCCTGAAAAGAAGTGAAATTGAAAGCGGGACAATTTTTAGGAACCAAACAGATGAAGAAAGAGCAAAGGATGCATACACTTTCAATACGCTTTTTGCAGTCTGAAGGCTTCAATCTAGACTTCTCAACCAGTGTTGCTTGTTGTACTGTTGAAAGTGCTTTTTTATAGCGTTGAAGTGATACAAGAGTACAAAGCTGAATTTAAAAAGGAAAAAATAACTAAAATCATAAAATGTATAATAACACAAGTGAGAACGCTAACTATGGTAATCTGCAGAAAAAAAGTTTACAAACCTCAAGTGGGAGATAACAAGGTCGTTTCTTGCCAACATCAATACAAGGTAAGTAAGACGAGTAAGAGAGCTGTATGTTGCGGTGCTTGATATAATATTCACTAACAGCAATTTCCATAGTCTCTATTTCGGTGTCACAGCTTCCAGATTTCACTTTCAGAGGGAAACTTGAGAAAAATGAACATTCAAAAGTTTGCATTGGACATCCATACCTATAGCACTAATAGAGTTGATGTGATAAGATGAAGAAACAACATACAGTAGTTGGTTACAAGGTTTATCACTAATCCCAGCAATCTTAAACTCCATATCATTATGAGTCGTTTTCACTCTGAGATTTTTCAGCGTTTTTTTAGCCTGTAAACAACAACAGTTTAATTAATAGCAAAATTATATAAATCTAAATATGTGTTTTTACAACTGACCCTTTCCCAGTCTAAAGGCGAGGCTCCCGAACATTCTGGTTCATCATTAGGAAATCAGTCACAGGTCCAGGTGTTATAATAAGAGTTGTGGAGACATCTGGACCCATAATAATAGCGCTGTGTCAAACAAGACTGGGTGGGAAAACTATGAGTAAATATGAACAGAGAATGATTCAATACCCATGTTCAGGGATAAGCCATCCATTGTGGTCTGGAAGCTGGAATGAAAGCCTTGACATGCTGTTACACCACCTCCAATGTCAGCAAAATTCTTGAAATTATTTTGGAAGAAAGACTGCCGAACCATAAGCGCCCCCCTGAAATCATCATCATTGCATACAGGGACAGATAAGCCTCAACAACTAGCACATTCTTCAGAGAAGGGTGAACGATGTGGAATTTGAAAGGAAGGATAAAAGATTCTACTTGTCTGCGAATTTTTGTCTAAGTACAACATTGAGAACATGTAATACATCGTGAACACCCTTAGCCTCCGATCCTTTTAGAGAAGCAAAAACTGGATTTAAGGGTACTTCAGCTGCCAATGTGATGTGAACTATAAACATTCGCGGATGGAAAGAATGCTTTGACTTCTTTGCAGCTCTGTTGGGGCTTTCATTTGAATCAGCAAAACTAACCCCCCTGTAAAAAGATAGTAAATCAATCTAAAAAAAACTAGTGCTCACTGGAGAACTGTAATGAGGGTAGTTACCTTTTATATGTTGATTCAAAAAAAATTGTGAAATCAAAACTATTCTGAGGCAGAGGACCCACTGTGTATAAACTTTTTTCTCCATCATATGCTATTTGTTTGTGCTGGAGCTCCAAAGAGTAAGTCTGACACATATTTTGGAAAATTCTTCGTCTTAATCCTTTGTTTTCAATAGCACTTCTGTCTTCTGATAAGACAGATACCTTTCCCAACAGTCAAATATTTTAGACTCAGGTAAATGCAGGTATATCCATATTTACAATAAACAAAGCACTGACACATACAGAATATTGATAAAAAACCACGTCAGGAGAGTTGATAGAAGCTTTGAAATGGTTTGATATCAAGGTAATGAGCCTTCCACTGCTTCCAAACCCTGGTCTTTTCATAACTGAATATACAGGATTCTTGATATGTTGGATCTCAACTTTTGGAGAAACAATGGGGTCTGGAGGATTTTCTTCAGGCGAGGATGGAATTTCGATTACAGGAGCTGCCTCCCAAGAACTCACTTTCTGTTTCTCCATTAGATACTGCAGCAGGTCCTCTCTGCCAAAAAAACATAGTAACTCATTCATTAAGTATCACTCGAGTAACCAGCTGAGTCATCTCAGTAATCTATTCAATTAATAAACAGAAAGGCTTGATCCATGGAAAGTTACAATAGGCATATGACCTCATAAATGTAACTTAATCCTATAACCTAATACCAGTAGTTTCATCAAACCAAGACTGACACAATAAAATTAGCCTACATGAAAATCTAGCTCAAGAATGAACGACATATAGCGAGCAACAAAATGGGAGCCACCAATAGCTAACAAGCAAAACACAACAAATAATACAGACTAAACAACTAAATCTGCAGCTAGACTCCACAGAAGCATCACAACTTAAGGTCTCAAACCACCATTCTATACAAAAGTTAGTAAATGAAAAGCACCTCAAGTCATAATAATGTTCATAAATTCCAAAAAGTGGATAATCAGAACATGCAACATCCCTAAATCGGCAGACAAAATCCCTAGACACTACAAACTCCAAGTCCCCAACACAATGTAGCAAAAATAAGAAACCAACCGCAACATCAAACACATCATCAGTCAACACCAACACGAACAACACCAACCACAAAATGAAAAATGAAAAATCACACAACCAACGCGGTTAAACTCAAAAATCGGAGAAGAAAATCGAACCGCAAGCATATAATCAGTCGCTCCTGGTAAGAAATCCGACGTCCGTAGCTCAGTCGGAAAACTCCAGTTAGGGTTTTACGACCGAACGATGGAGCGAGAGGGAAAATGAGGGAGAGCGAGCGCCTTGACAAAATGCTAAAACTAAAAAAATAATAATATGCGAAATCGACGGCTTCGATTGATCTTCATTGTCTTAAAAATGCATCCACACCGTTCATTGTATCCCTAGAATTTAGCGACGGCTTCTTGAATGACGATATTTTAAGTACTATTGGCAACGATTGTGCTATGGTACTTTCAAACAACACATTAAGTCATAATTATACAAAACGGTTTGTTTAATACTCCCTCCGTCCCATTTTGAGTGTCCCATTTGAAAACTTTCACGGTTTTTAAGAAAATTAAAAATGTGAGATAAAAAGTAAGAAAGAGAATGAGTGGGATAAAAAGTATGAAAGAGAGTGTAAATGTAGAGGTAAAAAAGTTTCTATTTTTAGAAATGAGAAAATTATTTTGGGACATCCAAAAAGGAAATGGGACACTCATAATGGGACGGAGGGAGTAATAAAAACAAATAGAATGATGCAGTTTCAAACAGGCAACATTGTGTTCGCATACTTGATTGTACTTATCCAAGTTTTGACGGTTGGTTTGCCGGTTCTGAACTTGGCACATTTTCAGCTGCGTCGCATGATGTTTTGCTAGCTGTGGATGTGATTTTTTAGTGATGGCTATGAATTAGTGAAATCTGGACAGAAAGTTGTTTGTGAGGTAGTTTATCTCATTAGGAAAATCGCTAGCAGGAAAGTAATGCTGAAGCTTATTAGAGGAGATCAAGATGATGCTGTTCGCGTCACTCCGGATGATGGCACTGGTATTATGTTAGAGACTTTTACATTACCCTAACCTAACAAGGACTTTTGCATTTGACCGAAATCTAGGACATGCATCAATATATATGAACCACGAAAACTTGTTTGACTGCTCGATCCTGGGAATTGCATCAGCTAGCATATTGGCCACTCATAAAATATTTCAAACTGTCCATCGTCCAGCCAGGTATGAGGTATGCCTTTGCTTGTTTTCTTTAGTACCTAGACCTGGTTTTTATTTAAATCTTCAGTGGTAAGCTAATATCAAACCATGTTACTTACAATAATGTTCTTAATCTTTTGAAGAAAAAAATCAGTCTATAATGCAGGGAAGGGAATAAAGTGTTGGTGAGTTTTCGTGGCCAGACTAAAAGCGCTTCAAACTTGAAAATGCCTAAGGCTACCTAATCTACTTATGGTATTATTTCTTAAGTTGTTTGCACCAGTGTAGTGATGTATCATATCGAAAGTAAAGAAGAAAAAGAGGAACTTACCTGTTGGAGTAGGAGGAACCGACACATTTGGTCTTCACAAAAAAGTAAATTATGCCTTCCCAAAAAGACCGGCTTTAGTACTTACTTGCCAGCGTTTTAGTCTTATTGCACATCCGTTGAGAATCCTACGTTTTTACTCCCAATTATATTCAGACACTGATAAATTGTTCTAAAGTGACCTGATTTGTTGTGATGTTAGGTGTGCGCTTTTCTCAATTATTGGCCTTGAGTTTAACTTATCCGAGGTAGGCCTAGGATGCCAGTGATTGAAGCAGGTAACAAATCACAGTCAATGCAACTCTGCAGCTGTAGTTTTAGACTTTTTGTAATGTTCATACGTGATTTGGTTGGATTAGCTCAAATTAGGAACTATTCCGGAATTTTTTCAGTATATAGAATATCAGATAGAAACACAGCATAGCACGTAGCAGAGGAAAAAGTTGCAAATTATTGATATGATATGTAAAGCATCAGTCTGACGCTAACTAATCCTTTATCATTAATCTATGGTTTCCAGTAAAGCAGGTTCCTTGAGCTCACAAAAGTAAAGATTACTGAACTTAAGGCTAATGCGAATCTTTTTATAAATAGCAGATGCAGGTTTATATCAGACTATTGAGTACTCTGGTTGATCACGTCTGAGAAGAGATTGGTTAGAGATGAAGTCTGGGATGACATTTGGCATTTTGATTGTTTCCCTTTGCGCCATTTTTGGAGCAACTAGTGCTCAGCTGACACTCAATTTCTACACGCAAAGCTGCCCAAATGCTGAAAAGATCGTCCAGGATTATGTCAGCAAGCATATCCCTAATGCCCCGTCTTTGGCTGCTGCACTTATTCGAATGCATTTCCACGATTGCTTTGTTAGAGTAAGCTTTTTTCCGACTGAAGTATTCATTGTGTCAAGCCTAGTTTTTCATTGATTTCTAAATAAAAATTTCAGGGCTGTGATGGGTCGGTGCTCCTGAATGCAACTTCTGGAAACCAGGCTGAGAGAGATGCAACTCCAAACTTGACGCTGAGAGGTTTTGCATTCATTGACAGTGTAAAAAGCCTACTAGAAGCAGCTTGTCCTGGCATAGTATCCTGCGCTGATATCATCTCATTGGTCGCAAGAGATGCCATCGTAGCCACGGTAGTAAACCAACTAAACTTTCCCCAGTTTAAGATCCCACTTTTGAACAGTTCACTTCATAATATAGGCTCTGATTTCCACAGGGTGGTCCATCTTGGTCAGTCCCAACCGGTCGTAGAGATGGAACTGTTTCAATTTCGTCCGAAGCACTGAACAACATCCCAGCTCCTACAAGTAATTTCTCCACACTCCAGACACTCTTCGGCAACCAAGGCCTAAATGTCACAGATCTTGTTCTACTTTCAGGTAAAAACAGCTAACCCAAATATTCATGTAACAAACTAAATTTATTTACTAAAATTTCCATTACAAACAATTGCACTGAAGTCATATTCTCAACGTTCAAATCTTTCAGGTGCACACACGATTGGAATCGGACACTGCAACCAATTCACGAACCGTCTATACAACTTTACCGGAGTAGGAGACCAGGATCCAGCACTAGACAGTGAGTACGCAGCAAATCTAAAGTCCAGAAAATGCAGAACATTAAACGACAATGTCACATTTGTGGAAATGGATCCAGGCAGCTTCAGAACATTTGACTTAAGTTACTACCAGCTTCTTTTGAAGCGAAGAGGCTTGTTCCAATCAGATTCAGCTCTTACAACAAACTCAAATGCTGTAAGTTTGATCAACCAAATCTTACAAGGCTCGGTTCAGAACTTTTTTGCAGAGTTCGCAAGGTCCATGGAGAAGATGGGTCGGATTGCGGTTAAAACAGGATCTAGTGGGGAAATCAGGAAAATTTGTGGAAAGGTTAACTAACAGTTGAATTCGTTACAGTTTAAAGGACAATGATTTGTGTAAAATTTACAATTTGTGTTCTGCTTGTGATTTTCTCTTTGTCCACAATAAATGTTATTTTCTTGGTGAGATTTTGCTCGGCCAAAATTCCGCAGTTTTAGCTAGCAGTCTAGCACCCATTAGAAATCGAACCTACACAAACGTATATAAACCTAGTGCAAGATTAAGCATTGAGGAATACAAAAGACACAATGATTAGAAATATATACAGAATGATTTGGGAATAATTCAAGCCAACTTGTCTCATCACGGGATCATAGAATTACTCTATGATTACCAAATCCCAGTAACAAATACCAAAATTATAAGGAGCGCTTGACAAAAATATGTGACCTGTGACCATCTATATCCCCCACATATCTTGGTGTTTTCGACATTTTTCAACACAGAATATCCACTACATGCTTCACATGTCTCAACTCTCAAGTCTCAATGATACAATAAAAAATGGTCAGCAAATTTCTATATTCTCAACTTACATTTCGATAATCTGACAAAAAATCTCAATTTTGTATGCCAGTTAAGACTTTATATCCTGTGATATATTCCTTTTTATAATAAATACACTATAAATTTTACAAGCAGCGGCCAAAGAATTACACTAAACTAAAAAAGCAGATTTAGATGACTGATAAAAAACAGTGCCTTTACTAGAGCTTCCCTTATGAGTATTGAAACAGCAATGAAAGACTGGAAGCAGTTTTTCCATGCTATAAATACCTGAGTTTTGTTTCATAGATTTTTCACAGCAGCAATACAGCTCTCCTCACTTCCTTTCTTCTTCTTGCGTCAACAATCATGACTGCTCCTCTTCTCTGCTCTCTTTTAGCATTCTTTGTTGTGTATGGGTTGATGGGTTGTGTGAAGTCAGCAAAGTTTGATGAGCTGTTTCAGCCTAGTTGGGCGACCGATCATCTTATATATGAAGGAGAACTTCTTAAGCTCAAGCTTGATCACAACTCAGGTAATACTGACTTTCATCATCAAAATAGGGTGGTGGAGCAATTTTGACATACATTTCTGACGTTGCTGTATCATATGCTTGGTGATCATGGTTGCAGGTGCTGGCTTTGTGTCCAAAAACAAATACCTGTTCGGAAAAGTTAGAGTTCATATCAAGCTTGTGGAAGGCGACTCTGCTGGCACTGTCACTGCTTTCTATGTATGGCTGCAGTTATTATTTAATTACTTTCGCGTGTAAGAATTGTTTTTGCTGAGTCAAAATATGTGTGCCTGAGTGAGTTTCCCGTTTGTAATGGCAGATGTCATCCGACGGCCCCACCCACAACGAGTTTGATTTTGAGTTCCTAGGCAACACAACTGGAGAGCCTTACTTGGTTCAGACCAATGTGTATGTCAATGGAGTAGGCAACAGAGAGCAAAGATTGCAGCTTTGGTTCGATCCCTCCAAGGAATTCCACTCTTATGCGGTCTTATGGACTGAACGTCAAGTAGTGTAAGTTCATCGATGCTTGCATGCTCCATTCATAACCCCAATACCGGACGGTGAGGAAAGTCTGATAATTTTCTCATTTTATAACAGGTTTCTGGTTGATGAGACGCCGATCAGAGTGCATGCCAACATGGAGAACCACGGTTTACCTTATCCAAAAACTCAGCCCATGGGAGTTTACAGCTCAATCTGGAATGCTGATGATTGGGCAACACGAGGTGGTCTGGTCAAGACCAATTGGGCCCACTCACCATTCATAGCATCATATAAGAACTTTGAAATCAGTGGCTGTGAATGCCCCAAGACAACTCCAGAAGCTGAGTATAGCAGAAAATGTAGCAGTAATGCAAACAACAAATACTGGTGGGATGAACCAGGAGTTTCCGGGCTAAACATTCACCAGCGCCACCAGCTCTTGTGGGTCAGAGCCAATCATATGGTGTATGATTACTGCAGTGACAAATCTCGTTTTCCAGTCACACCGGTGGAGTGCCTGCACCACCATCATGTGCACTATTAGAGATGAAGACTAAAATGCAAAACATCAAGTAATCATCTATGAAATATTTTAACTTGTGCACCGTGTGATTATATAATCTTAGTTTCTCTTGTCATATTTCCATTTTCAATGTAAGTTGCACTTATGAAGCAAACAATAATGTTCAGTACATGTTTATCTTATGTTAATAACATGCAACTATTCACACAGACATGGTATGCATATAACAAACACCCTAAAATTTTGAGCTCAAGTTATATTTCAGGGTCCTTTTATATAAACTTAATGCAGTCACACAATGCCAACAAGTCTAACTGTTTTCATGCTGTCCCTCAACCAAAAACACTCATTAAGAAAAAACAATACTTAAAAGGCCATTGTCAACAAAATAACGCCAAATCATTCTCACTTTATAGACCCGTGATTAAGAATGGACTGATCAAGAGCTTAAGTGTCGACCTATGTGTAAAAAGTAGCTAAGCACCATGTCTATGACAGTAATTTACCAAAGTCTTTGAGTGCAATATACACTTCAACATAACAGCTAACTCGACAAAACTACCAAATATTAGTAATAACGTGAACATGTAGACCCTCTTAATTTCTTTTAGCCACCTAAAAGTAATTTTGAGGGAATACCCCCTGCTAAAATAATTAAAATATAATCACTTCCCGAGAAAACAACCATATATCCACTGGTTAGAAAAGCTAAGAGTAAAATATAACACATTCATCAGCTCGTACGTGCCAATAGAATACTGAGCACAGATATACATTTTGGGCTCTTTTTTGAAGATCTGAAAAAATGCAGCAAAAATTCACCCTACATATCACACTCACACTTTGTAAGACAAAATTCAGTATCAAATCATACTATTGCCAGCTTTTTGGAGTAAAGATAAAGTTCATTCAACTTTTTTGTAAGAATATATGCAGTACAGCATCGTTCATGAATATCCTTAAGCACAAAGACAATCCAACATGACAAGTTAACAACCAAGGAGCTGTTTATTTAGCCTAATCAAAATATAGTGTTCCCAATAATTGAGCTATATCTAGTGATTAAGGGTCCTAATCTCAATTATACAATTATATATTACATTCCCTCTTTTGCTATATATTGTCAAATAGGACACTGCATTCGAAAAAATCAAAGAAAATATGCTCAACAACGTTCATAATAATTGGATTTCTTATCTATGGAACCCATCCGAAGCATCACATTCACAAAATCCAAGAGTGGATGAAGAATGGACCCTTTCGGGATATTCAATCACTAGAATTCAAAAACTAAAAAAACAACTGCTTTCCAGCTGTAAACATATTAATGCCGACAAGTGAAACAGAGAGCAAACCTGCTATGCAATCCCCAAATTTGTGTCTTCAGTAGCTTAGGGAAAGTTACACCTTAGTAGAATAGGCACGAGAATGCCATTGAGGTAACCATACAATCTATATAAAAACAGCTTCATCACTTCCATGTCAGCTACTCCAAACACAGACAAAATAAAGGCCTTACGTCCAGGTACAAGTGAGAATCTTAGCATCCCAACACAAACAAACATTCAGAAAAATTACTAGACTACAAAATCATATAAAAATCTCAACTTTTTGTAAAGTATTTGGTTCACAACTATTCAAGACTGCTCATCTCACAAACAATCAGAACATCATCACATCCACATATATAAAAAATCATTGAAGAATATAAAAACATTAATGACTACTGATTTAAAACACAAGAGACAACACTTCCAAATTTGGAGCAGATTGAAAGTAAAAGCTGAACAATAATTCATCAAGAATCATCAACTTCAATAATTGTACGAATTCATCATTAGAACCCAAAACAAAGATTTTGCATCAATCCATCTCTACTTTTTACTCACCCCGAAAAACGCCAAAAAGATTCCGACCCAGTAGTGTAGTTACACAATCGAATAGTTCAAACATATAAATACGAGACCTTGGCAGCATCTGGTATAAGGGGGCATGCACCCCACAAAAGCTCCATGAATGCTTGATCTTGATGCTCGCTCAAGGAACACACCATGGAGATTGAAACGCAATGGGCCTGTGAGGCCCAATAAGCGGCCCATTAATTAGCCCAATTGACACATTCGCGATTTGGTGTTCTCATTTAATGGAGACTTGACAACTTAACGACTCATATTAAGTTTAGGAGCGAGCAGTAATGTTGTTAATAATGAAATGAAAACTAGACTTGTTACAGATATATATGACCAAACTCGAATAGGATTTGGAACCATGTGTCGATAGGTAGATTCAAGCTATCCATCAATATTGAATTTGACTCGTGCAGTTGTGTCATGCATGTCATATATATAGATCCAAAACAAGCTACTCATAAAACTAACTTGTGGTTTAAGGGGGTGCTTAATTAGTGATCCATTGTTAGTTGCCATGTCCATTCTTGGGGCCTCACTATTGAAGAAACTAACGAAGATTCATCCCACAAAGACATCCAAGTTGCATGCACAATTTCTTGAATGATCTTCATCTTGCATGGCTAAATCCTACCAATCAAACAGATGATATAACTCTTTTTGGGATGCATTTTGATAAAAACATATCGTGTGTAACACTTACTCATGGCCTATGTACAAACAAATCATGACTGGTCTTGAAATGATCCTTGCCTGTGAAGCAACAGCTAGCCAAGCTTCATTTAATGATATCCAACAAAGCTTCAAATCAAGCCACGCCCTCGGGCCTAAATCTTCACTGCATTCTTCCTGATCTCCATCGACATTTTGTAGCTATACTGATTTCATGGCCAGATATCTCGCCGTTGTTTTCATTCTGGCTCACTTTTTCCTAATGATCATTAGGCTTCAAGCATCCATGCCAGACCAAGAACTCTCTGTGGTGGCACAGGAGCCTAATCAATCCAAGTATCCAACATGTCAACTGAGGATGAGTTTGAAGCACAAGCTCCAGCAAGTAGAAGGGTAGGGAGGCACAAGGGTAGTGATCCATCGGTGGCAGGAGGAGAAGTCATCCTCGGCGGTCTTGCCACTGCAGCTTTCGCAGCTGTTTTCGCCTATTTCCGAGTCACTAGAAATCAGACAAATGTTAATACATAAATTTAGATGACTGTTTAATACTTCTTTTCAAAATTTAATAGAAAATATAATCTCAACTGAAATAACTGCTTAAAGTAACTGAAATAACTGCTTAAAGTAACTGAAATAACTGCTTAAAGTAACTGAAATAACTGCTTAGACTAACTATATGTGTACGAAGGGAAGACTCTCTGTTTCAACTCCTCTGCTCTGCAACTAATTCATACCGATGGAGAAACCCTCTTGTTTATGGTCCTACTGGTGGCAAGGCCCGGTCTACTTCGCCATAGCGGCCATGCTCGCTTTCTTAGCAATCACTGCAGCGTTTCAGGCATCAACTTCCACCAACTCAATCCCCTCGTTCAATCGCATCATATCGATTCATCTCTCACCCAATGCTTCAACCATTCTTAGAAACTCAGGCTACAGCATTTTTGCCACAATGATGCAACTCTCCCCTGATCTATTCACTCCTTCCGCCGTAAACCACTCCACCGTCTTCGCTATCCGAGACTTGGCCATTCATTCTCTCGATCCATTGATACTAAAAGATCTTATGAGGTATCACACAGTTGCGGATAGTCTCTCGATTGATCAGATGCTGAAGAGAGTAGAAAACACTTGCTTTGAAACTCTGCTTAGTTTCAAGAATATTTCCATTACAAGAAAAGTTGCCAAGAAACGGCTGATTGAGATCAACCATGTTCCGATTTCACAACCCAATTTGATTCTTGAAGATGGGATCACAGTCCATGGGGTTGCATCACCTTTCGCGCCACTTGATCAACTTGATCATCTCAGCTCTGTTCCAAACCCTAAATGTGTTCATCAGATTCAACATGTTAATAAAATACAATGGATGAAGATCATAAAATCTCTCCAATCGAAGAAATTCGCAGCTTTTGCAAAAGGGTTGAGGTCAGTTCATCCGATACTGATCAAAGAGTACTCTAATCTCACTTCTGTAACGATCTTTGCTCCTCCTGACTTTGGTTCTGCCTGATACTCTGCATCCGGAATTTGCTGACATCATCAAGGTCCATATTCTTCCTAGACGAATGACTTACCAAGAACTGGACTCATTGCACGAAGGGACTCATTTGAAGACGTTGGATTCAGGTAAGGACCTTGTTATCAGCGGCGGATCTGGTAACGCTACGAGTAGTCGGAGAGTGATCAGCGTCGGTGGAGTTGAAATCACTCGTCCGAATCTGATCAAAGCTAGGGACTTTATCATTCATGGTGTGTTCAGCGCATTTGAGAGTATTGATCATGATCAGCTTCATCTTTCTTCCTGAAAACTTGGTGTATTTTTAAACTTGTGAAATTCTGTACTGAATTTTTTAGCCTAAATCATCAAAACCAGTTGAACTGTATGCAATGCTTTACTTATGCATAGCAAGTTGTACGCCTGCCAGAACATAAGTTCATCATCTGCATAGTTCAAACTCGTCGAGAGTGTAAAATGTAAGCACTAAACGCTTGAAAGACTAATTGAATGTCAATTGTCAACGCATTCATACATATTTAGGCGGCAGCTTCATAATATGTCAATTGTCAACGCATTCATAGACATGGCAGATGTATGTCACGTTGAATGATACCGGCTTACTTCAAGGGAAATAATCATATGCGGCTTGAGTCTCTTCCAAAGATGAATCGCCTTGTCCAGTCAGATACTACCAGCACTCTTGTGCGCCAGCTTACTTGTTTGCTGAGGAAATGAAGAATTCTTTCATGCAAAGAAGTGCCATACGTATATAATTTGCTTAAATGAAACTATAATTGGTCAACGTAATGGAAGTACCTTGCGTACACAGAGTACCATAGCCATTGTGTGCTCTGTCCCATGGAGACCCAATCTCCGGGTAATTCTGCAGCTGCCTGCTCACCTCCCAAAGGTGCAAATTGCCCAAAATGCTTGTACCTTCGTCGAATAGTAAGATTCAGTCATCACAAAATATTTGACACACATGTGATTAGTTGAATAAGATCTCGACTGTAATTATTTTGGGGTATGCGGAGAAAATATTTTTTTGTGATCTTTAAACATCATTTTGGCTCCACTGTATGTGATCCCTTGAAGAACTTGTATGATACTGTTATGACTGCTGGCAAAGTAGCTTATAGAAAAGAAACGAAAAAGGAAAGTTGTTAATACCGAAAAGGACGAAAACTATGGCGCCCAGATTCTTTGAACTGCAATGGGCCTTCTGGATGTTCCTTGCATACTTCCATACGGTTAAAGCAGCTCGATAGATACGTCCCTTGTTGAGCTGCAACCTGTAAATAAAAAATAAGGCTTTAAATTGTCTTCGACTGCATAGAAATATAGAATAAAATATTTACTAAATTGGGAATTTATATTCCACCTGAGCTGTTGCAGGCAGACTCTTCATCTGAGAATCAACTTGGGACAAGGCTAATTTGAAGCCTTCAATGTCAACTTCCTTCTGAGCGTTTCCTTGTGGATCCTTCAGAAGATCAGAAGCATCTCTAAGATGCTTGCTTTTTAGATAAAGATCAAGCTGAGGGTAACGAATGAGAATGTCTGCCATCACATTGTGGAATTCTTCAGCTGTCAAAGTTCCAGAGCTGTCCTTATCAGCCTCTTTGAATATGGCTGAAATGTCATCCTGCAAGTTAAAAGTTTATAATCTTTTTTGTACAGACGATATGAATTATATACGACTCGGACCAATCACATAGTCATGGAAGCTTGAATAACAAAAAACTGCATAATGAGTTCAGATACCATAATTTTCCTTTGATCTATTGTAGCGCAGTCTCCGATAGCATAAACATTCTGGCAACCCTTTACTTTAGCCATTCGTCAGTGGCCAAAACACGTCTTTTACCCTGCGCCATTTTAAAAAGTGCTTTATCACAGCGAATTTAATCACAGGAAGTTGATACATTTGATAGATAATTCACATTCGTAATTTTACATCTTTACCTGGTTGATTTGTTCCATGAAATCAGTGATAACTGGTCTAGTCCCAACTCCGGTAGACCAGACAACCATCCCATAAGGCACCGCACAAATCTCACCCTTTGATTTAACCTTGACACTAATATCCTTATCAGAAACACTCAAGACTCGACATCCTGTCTGTACATCAATGCCGTCTCTTGCAAATTTACTTTCAGCAAATGAACTAATTCTTTCATCAAATCTGCAAAATCACTCCCAGTTTATGAATATTAATTTGAAAACTTACTCATCAGGTGCTAAAAAAATAAGATCAAGTACAACTCACGTGTTAAGGATGTGATCTCCTGATTGGATCAGCGTTATTTTAACAAAATCTCGGACCATAGGATAAAGCTTTACTAGATCTTCGGAGAAGAAATCGTGCAGCTCTGCAGCAAATTCCACGCCAGTCGGTCCACCACCCACAATCACAAAGTGGAGACTTATTCTTCGCTCTTCTTCACTTAGACCTGGAAGGATAGCATTTTCAAAACAATCTATCACAGATTCTCGTATCTTTTGAGCATCCTCTACTTCCTGCACAGAAAAAATAGCCATGACTAAATTTAAAAACCCAGAAATATGATAGGAAAGGAAGTTTGAGTAGTTTATAGGACTCCATGTGACAGCACCTTAAGGAAATGACAGTTTTCTACGACGCCTGGGGTATTGAATGTGTTCACTTGCGCACCCATTGCCACAATCAGATAATCATACTCAAGAGAGAACTCTTTGGGCCCTATTAAGTTATCAACTTTAGAGCGACACAAGACCTTATTGTTAGCGGCATCAATCTTGTAACATTCCGCTTCTAAGAAATTTATATCTCCATTCCTCTGTCAGGATCAGGGAATAAGATTTGCAACAACATATGTAAATGTGGATACACATGACTAAATGGTAAGAAACAAGCTCATAGGAACTTTGTATCCTACAATACCTTCTTTATAATGTTACGAATTGGCTCTACTATACTCCGTGCTTCAACTGTTCCACATGTGACACTTGGTAGTAGCGGGGTAAATGCAAAATAGTTTCTAGGTGAAACTACCTGGACATCATACTGTGAACGTCAAGGTCTTTTAAAAAACTAGTACCAGCCCATCCTGTTCCAAGGACAACCAGTTTCTTCTTCCTGGGCTCTTTAAGTATCACACCTTGAGCAGATGTGGGTGCATCAATCTGAGATTCAGCATAAGCAACAAGACTTCCGCTACTGCAACATTCCACCGATAATGAAAAATTGCGAGACAGTTACAAATAATACATTATGCCTCCTACAAGCTTGAAACTAGTTAATAAGAGATCAAAATTAGAATCTGACGGACTCATAAGCGAGTTATATACTAATAAAGGAGCCCTTACAATATACTCATAACATAGCAAGCACAAAAGGTTTGATTTTTAGTACATAGCCTGGGACAAAGTCAATCACTTTAAGCTTTATGTACATCCGATGACCTTATTTATACCTTCTTTTTACTGCCCTACTTTTCTCCACAGTTCAACAGATTTTAATAGTCAGTAGCAAGTAAAAACCCTAACTTTATCATTTATATACACAAACTCTGCCCCATTCACTAATCAATCACTACATCGGTCTCAATCAACACTATCAAGCTTCTTACAAGAGCAAAGATTCCACAAGCAGATCCTGTCAATTGCCCCAATTCAAAAAATGACTGAAGACTAGGGAAGCAGTAACATCACCTGAGAGTGTAAAGGATCAAAAACTTTGATGGGTGTTGTTGAAGTGCAACTGAAGCCTTACTGAAAAATGCAGAGAACCCCATCAGCTTGTTTCTGCAATCACCATTCACCACTGCTGGCAACCTCACTCAGATCCAAAGAATGAACAAAGACTGGGTGGGTCAAATCCTATTCAATGATTAAAATATTTTATCAATAACATTTCACCAGATGGTCGATAATAAGTAAAGGTGGAAATTAGTGTACCTGCTGGTAAGCAATAAATGAAGATCAGTTACACCACGTGTTTTGTGCAGCTGTGCATTTGTGCGTGTAAATTATTATCATAGATATGTCGTTTCGCCAACAACAATGTCGTTGTAGTATAGTGGTAAGTATTCCCGCCTGTCACGCGGGTGACCCGGGTTCGATCCCCGGCAACGGCGAGTTTAACGTTTGTTTTTGGTTAAAACGACAGCGTTCCAAATAAATTATTGGTTTAAAACGACAGCGTTCGAAAGCAATTTATCGGTTCAATAATGTGTGTTTTATAAGGCTTTTTTAATTTGATTGATATATCTGATTGGGAATCGATCGAACGAGGAAGGTGAGAGAAAATGGCGTCTCGAATCGCGGCGGCTGCAATCAGACGAACGGCGACGCTAAATAGGGTTTCGTCGCCCAATAGCACACCTACTTTACCCTTTAACCTTGTTCAGCGTCGAGGGATGGGTGGCGGTGGAGGTATAAATTATACATATTTTCTCCTGTTTTCAATTTCATTTCACCTCTGATTAGGGTTTTTCTCTTTTCTATAAGAGATTGGAATTTTTTTGATTTCCCATCAGCTACTTTTTCTTTAGGATTGAAAAAATCAGACCTTTGTTGCCATTTGTGAACTGTTTGTGATGTGGATGATTTTTTTATTTGCAATTGCGCTAGATTTTGATTAGTTTCTTACATTTTCAGATCCACATGGACCTCCTAAGGTTAATTGCTGGTCAGACCCAACAAGCCCGTCTAAATGGAAGGAAGAGCAAGTAAGGATTTTGTTATTTAATTGTTGCAAAACTGAATCTACTTATTAGAAAGCTACTCTTGTGATTAGAGAAACTTTTGAAAGTTTAAAGCCTAAGTGTAGGGATGCACAAAAATGACCCGGACCGGAAACCCGGACCGGACCGGACCGGATTTTCTCGGGTCGGGTCAAGACCGGACCGGGATATTTCGGGCCGGGTCGGTCTTCGGGTCATGAGTTTTAGAAATTTCCGGGTCACGACCCGGACCGGGACCGGATTTTTATTTAAAATTACACTAAAATGATCCGGGTCGACCCGGATCGGACCGGGACCGGACCGGAATTTCACGGGTCGGGTCGGTCCTCGGGTCACCCATTGAACAAAATCCGGGTCATCGGGTCAACCCGGACCGGGTCAATTCGGGTCGGGTCGGTCCGGGTCGACCCGGATGTGCATCCCTACCTAAGTGTGTGAGTGTGATTGTTTTGTAAGCCTCTATGTGTATCTATTTGTCATCGTCATATTTTTGTATGACCTAAGTCCGCAATTGTTAGTAGACAAGCATTTCTAATTATGCTTTGTAGATTTGTGCCTTATGAAATGAATGCCTCTGCGTGAAGTGCCATATTTATCGGACTCTTTGTCAATTGGAATAGTTTGTTTTCTATGATTTTTACTTGAGATAGTTATCAGATTACTTGCATTATGGAGGAAGATTGTTGTAAATTACACATTTTTATCTGAGAATTGATGAGAGTATTTGTTCATGAATTCTAAAACTGAAAGAGATGGTAGGCTGTGTGTATGGTAGGGTTCTGGTCAGTTATCTGTTTGTCGATATTTTTTGCTCTTTGGCTATTGCTATTGATTCTCTGTAATAAAACATTATAGTGAAAATCAGTGCAGCGCATCTCAATCTAATTATATTTTCTTGCAGTTTGTGATTGTTTCTCTTACTGGTTGGGGAGTACTCATATATGGAAGTTACAAGTTTTTCACCGGTGGCAAGAAAGCAGAGGTAATTCCCGCACAAAATCTTTCATACCCATCTCTTGATTTACCTCATAAAGCTGCCCTAACTAATTGAAAGCTTCATAGACTTGGCGAATCACAAGCTTAAATCTCCGTTCTGCATTACCCTTCTGTGCTAATTTCACTTGTATTTAGTACATTTATATAACCTTTTTTGTGTTTGCAGATACCAGCTGAAGCAACACAGTGAGTTTTGAAGCACCCGATAAGCTCGCCTGCTGCTTATATGTCTATTAATAAAGCATTTACTAGCTTGAGTCAAACTCTTGTCTTCTTACCAGACCAACGTTTGAGGTTCCATAATTCTTCTGCTCATCAATAGCAGCTGCAATACAATCTAGTGCATCTTTCATATTTCATGCTGTAAGACATGAATTTTCATCATTACAGTAAAACATGTTGTTTCTGGAACCCCAAAGGATGAAGTGATGATGACTAAAGAGGAATGTAAGAGAAGTAGCAGAAGGCTTATTTTGTCTTCCATTACACTTTTATCTATTTGTACTTGGTTAAATTATCTTAAAAGGGTATCATCTTTCAAGAACCCAGAAAACTATTCAACGGAAATGTGCATCGAAATCGTGTGACGTTAAGTTCCGATGCGAAATTTCAGGTACCATGAGAGAGAGTTCAACTCGGCCCGAGTCCGCTCCGGTTTCATCACGTGAAAGTCACGTGATATGTTTCTGTGTTTGTCTTCTCCTGCGCGCACATGGTGATTTATTTCCGGAGAGATCTAGCAGATCTTGATTGTGGTGGTAGAAAGGGATCGACTTTCTTATAATTGAGGGGCTGGTAGGAACTGGGTAATGGCCAAGATTGAAGAATTTGTGGAGGATGATAAGAAGAATACGAAGAACAAGAAGGATGTTGTGAAGCGGAATCATGGATCGACCAAGTTCTTTGTTTTCGTAGATTATCTATTTCTTTTCATATTCATCGGGTTTCTTACCTTTGTTGTTTTGAAGTTGGTTGGAATTTGATTCATCTCTTCCACCTCTTTCATAGCTCGAGGTCAGTTGTTGGGATCTTCTTCTCATTAATTTCATCAAAATCATATATTTTGTCTGTGTTTCCTGATTCACGTATATTTGCTTCATCTGATAATTATTAATAGTTAGAATGCATATATATGAAAAACTGCAGTGTAAAAGGCCACATTTTAACTCGCCCTCAGACTCCATTAGCCTTGATTGTAAGGAAGGATTCTACCTGAATGTCAAGCGATTTTCTCATTATGTGTTAGTGTTATACAAGATTTGCTAGTTCATCATTCTTCAGTACCATGCTTCCTTCGCCTTTAACTACTCTATTGTTTTGCCTAGAGAATGTGATGATGAGATATATGTAATGCTGTATTGGTTCTGCAAAGTGGTTGTAGTGAAATCCTAATTTTTGCTCTGGTTCTGTGTGCGCAGGTTAGCCAGTGCAGTTTCTGTCCGGTTTGTAAGGCTCAAGTTTTGTATATGAACAGAGAGAGACCTCTGATTCTTTAGTGTTGGAGACATCTTCAGTCATCCCCTTTTGTTATTTTTCTTCAAGTGTTTGTTCTGTCAACATTGCAACATTATGCAAACTTAGTGTGAATTACATGTTATAAACTGAAAGACAGATGGCCATCTACATGTGATTCCTGGGACGACTATTTAATTTTTTAAAAATATTATACAAGAAGAGGAGCCGATATAAAGTTAAAAAGAGACTGATTCAGGAAACAACCTAATGTGCATTTAATTATCCTAGAGTTGTACAGCAAGAAACTAGGATTTGGATTTTGCATCTGAAAATCTAGGAAGTTGAACAAGGGAATTTACTCTGGTGACTCCTTCCAAACCTGACCAGTTCTGATCTGCTGATGTTTCTGTTTCAGTAAATGTGGCCTTCGCCATAAAGTACCTCTGCAAAGAGGGTTCTGAGTTCTGGCTATCCTCAGACGCAGATCTAACTGTAGTGTTTCTCTGCAGAGTTGGTTCCGAAATGTGCCCATCATCGGATTCCCCAGCTGCAGTAGAATGGTTGCTGTGAAGGGTAGCGGATGAGAATCCTTGTTCATCATTATCAGATTCACAATCCATCTTTCCGTTTAGAAACAGGCAAACTACAGCACAATCATCCATCTTCGAAGTTGGGTACTTTAGCCTCCATTCCTGCGATGCTGAGTCCACCACTGTCCTTGCCGCTGAAGACCTGGTTGGAGCCGAGGCCACTATCTCAACTACTTGATCATTGCTCAAAACGTCCCAAACCTGTAAGAAAATCAGTATAATAAAATGTCATTACATATATTTGGTAGTTATGAGACATGACCAATATAGCTTATGCATAAAGCTAATTATGCAAATTGAAGTCCAAGATGGCATTATAAACTGACCCCATCAGATGCAAGAACGAGGAACTGATCCATCTCAGTAAGAGTCCGATGAGAAAACTCCGGTACTGAGATTACTCCATAATCTTTCAAACAAAAATCTCCAAAAGCACGAGCCATGGCGAGACCCGGGGCATTATCAAAGGGCAACCAGACTCTGGACACTTCAGGCTCATCTTGCAAAGCAAAAACTCTTCCCTTGCATCTATTAATCCTCTCCGCTTCTCCTGTAACTCATTTAAAGAAATTAATAGCACGGGACTTGCAAAAGCACTTTAGTATCTAGTGATTGACAGGTTAGAAGACGCACTTGGTAAATCAGGTTTTAGATCAACAGTCAGCTGAATAGCTATAACTGAGTTGCTGCTATCTTTAGTAGCTAGAACTGCTCGAGAATCCCCAATGTTACCGATAAACAATTCTGATCCCTTGGGTCAAAAAAGAAAATGAGATCATCTCCTGAACCCCTAGTCAAAGATAACAAAATAACACATATATTTTTTAGCATTACCTGTTTAACTACAGTTACAGCAGTGCTTCCACTGCAGAAGCAATCTATGCTAGAATGAGATCTGAGCTCTTTATCCATGGCTTTGAATGATTTCAGAAAAGTATTCTTCCACAATAATTTCTGTCTATACTCAGCATCTTCATCTTTCTCAAGCTCTCCTGCAATGGAATTCTTGGTGCCACCCTTAATCCAAGTCCTGCCCGGCCCATTCTGTTTCAACTTTGACGAATGCAAAGAAGATAACAACTTCAGTGGCAGCTTATCCCTCACATTCCGGGAAACAAGGTGTCCATACGGACCATGACCATCAAAAACACCACACAAAGTTACCATCTGACGAAAAGTCCTGTTCCAAAAACAACTTTGAAAACCAAATTTCAACCATGGCATAACAAAAACAATCAAGCAAGAGAAGCACATACTTCCCATACGATCATAGCATCTGGTTTATGCCCTTGCGGCCCTGCTGGTGAATATGCAAGAATTCTGACTCTTCCCATTGGAAACAATTCGATTTGGTATCACCAACAAATCCTTCACTTCAACAACATCACTTGTTGTCCCACCACATCCATGCCACGACAAATGAGCTCCATCAGAGTCACTTGTCCTAGCAGCAATAGAAACACATCCTCCCATATTAATCAACCAGTCTATAAACACATCCTCCCCTCCGTATATGATCAAACTACTCCTGGTCGGAACAATCAGCACAAATTATAGTCTTCTCAACTCCCAGGTGCTTCTGATCTGGAATTAAATAGATACTGGCACCACATGAACAGAAACAAATACGAGGATCAGTTTTCTTAAGTCCATTTATTTATATCCTAATTACAGCACAGCAAAAACAATTAATCAAAACAAATTTCGCATTTTTATAAACCCTAATTTGGATCCAAAAGCCTAAAATTAAAGAAGGGCGATCTTAAAGCAAGATCGATTTCTACATGGAAAAATCGAAACAGAAACAATCGAATTAGCAGAATCGGAAAGAAAAGGAGGAAACTTTGACCTAAATCAATCGGAATGGGAATGTAAAAATGGAACGGAGATGAGGAGAAGACGAATACCTTCATTTCTAGAGTGATGAAAGAAAGTGAAGACTGAAGACAGGGAGGGGGAGAGAAGCGTGTAGAAGGAGAGTAGAGATGGCGGGACCCACCTAACCTTTTATTTTTCTTTCCCGTTTTACCCTTTTCATACTATTCACTCTTTCATTTATCAAATTACATTATATTTTAATTTATTTAGTTATTATTTTCTGAACTTTCATTCTAGAAATCATGTGAATCAAACCCTAATAAATTTCTACAAAATTGTAGCAAAAGAAATGGCTTTTAGTGAAAAGTCAAAAACTAGTTGCAAGCGAGGAAGATCCATTCATCTATCTATCCACAACTTTTGGCTTTTGCGTGGGAAACCACTTTTTTCAATTCAAGGCTGTCTTCAATTATTGGTATGAATCAATTATGTATATGATCGTGTCGTGTCATGTTCTTTCTCATTTGTTCAACTTTCAAAAATTCATCAGCCAGTGTATGTTGTCTCAACATTTGAGCTCAACTCCAACGGTTCAAACTTGAACTCCCCTGTTGTTTGAGCCATTTCTATTTGGGACGGTTTTGGGTCATTTTTATAAATGCAGCCTGAAGTTCCAGTCCCTACGGCCAACTTTGGCCACATTCCCTTAAAAGTTGACAGATTGCAAACCCTTATCAAAATTTCGGATATTCCGGATTCCATGGTCATGAGCTCCTGAAACAACACATTGACTCTAAAATTATGAATCAAAACTTAATTTTCATGTAGCAAAATCCCTATAAAGCAAGAAAGTTTTCAGTTTTTGTACTGAAAGTAGATAGAATAGACCCATAAATTTAACATCTTATAGACACACAGTTTCTCCCAACCTATCTCATAGCACAATGAAATGAGCATTATTTTTGTCCTAGAGTTAAGTGGCTATCACAACATAAGGAAAAAGGAATTTTCCCAACAGCTGAGTGACTAAAAATAGAATCTGAATGTTAAGCTGTGTTGTGTCATGAGGGATCCAAGTCATCTGATAAACTGTTAACAAAAAATAGAGCATTGATTTTCTTTAAACCAAGTAATAAACCATTGTCTTTGCCATTAATCAGGTATGCCCAAACCATGTACCTAAGATAACCAAATCGGTTTGCAGCCACTAAACACCAAGGGACCAAATAACATACATCTGTTAATCTGTTGCAGATCTCTACGCTCATATAAACTTCACCTTTTTGTAAAATATGACATGTTTTGATATCCCAATATTCCATATACAAGAACAACAAATCTTAAGGCAGATATATCCAGAAGTCACCATCATTTCGGTGAATGAGATAATTTTGATTTACTAGACTTACCTGGCTAAGTTTTTGGAGATGACCTGATGAGCTCCTGATTGAGCCGCAGAGAGGACGCCGATCCTTCATTCCTCATTAAGATTAGCTTTTAAACATCAACATTCTGCATAGATAGCAGATTTAGAGTTATGGCATCCAGGTTACATGACATGGCAACACAATCATTTATCAAAAATGATAATAGATTCCTAAAGGTACGTTTAAAATTTCCCGTGCTTGAATACAAAGTTGGAGTACGATAAACAAAAAACCCGAGAAGTACGAATTTAAAACTCATCAAAACATAATACTCTCACAGACTGCAAGAACTTCTGAAGTAGGAAAAGTGCCACATGTTTTCTCACCCGCATGTAACAATTGGGCATCAGCGGGGAACATCATCCAAATGATGCAGCTTCGAAAGAAACTATTAATTCTTCGAGAAATAATCGATCTTCCACCTCATAACGACTCAGGCCCTATCCTCGAGGTTTGTATGCTGGTCATAGTAGCAGTTCCTAGCCATTCCATACTCTTGTTTAATCTGGCTCCTTAAATTTTGCCAATATGTTTTTGCAACAGTTGATACTGAGAACAGTAAATGACTTTCAACAGTTGTACCCGGATAACATTCCTGAATTTTTGGTGAACGACAAAGACAATATGTCAATTAATCAGGTGAGTTCAGAAACATATTATTTCATAAGATTAAGATAATCAGCTTTCACTAGAAAATTGAAAAACATTCAATCATATCTACACAGGCATTTGTTCATCTTTACAACGCATTACGAGCTATGGGCAATGTGTGGGCAACGAATCAAAAGCGGATACCTGATTTGGTGGCAGAAACAAATGATGATATCTTTGAGAAAATGAAACTTGAAGAGCTCGGTAAGGATTATAGTTATTCAACAAACTAAAATTCAGATAAAGCAAATTACAAATCTAAATTCTTTTAAAGGTGAACGACTACTAGCCAAAGTGGACGAAACAACCAACATGGCGATAAAGATGCTCGACGCAATGGAGGAAGACGAAAAAAATAAAGAGAACATGATTCAGGGATGGGCTTCTGGGGATACCTTGACTGAATCATACCTTGAAAAGACAAATAAGTGCCCCTCTCCTATTACCACAATTCCGTTTTTTCCAGAGCAGAATCTTTTAATGGAATTTGGTGAACTTGCTGAAGCATCCAGCTCCCATCAACTTCTTATGTCTTACAGGCTTCAATCTATGGGGCAACTGAGAAACACATTTGTACGTCAACTATCACCCATCAAAATCTGCCTGCGTTGCAAAAAAGTATTAGCTCGATGGAACAGGTGATATTGGGTGGTAAGCATATACCAATATCAGCAGCCTCAAGTCATAATGTAGCTAAAATTCGTAAAAAAGTGGATAATGTCGAGGAGGTTCCACAATGTGATTCACCTACCCTACAAAAAGCAAAAAGAAACAAAGCAGAAAATAGCATTACACAACCAGTGTCACCATTGCAAGCAGCTACACATCCCACACCTCCACCTCTACAGTTTTTGAATCCATCCTCATCACCGTCTCCACCACCCATTTCACATGCTGTACCCACACCACCTTTGATGCAGGCAGCAAAATGTGCACCACCTCCCCCGCCTGCATTTGGCATTTCAAAAGCACTGCGTCCTAAAAAGACAAATACTAAACTCAAGAAATCATCCCAGATGGGGAATTTGTATCGCCTTCTGAAAGGAAAAGTGGAGGGATCTAGTTTAAATAACAATCAGGGAGGACGAAAGCCTAAAATTGGGGGAGCTGCTGATGGAAAACAAGGAATGGCAGATGCACTGGCAGAGATGGCAAAGAAGTAAGTACCCATACGATTTACAATGATGCTACTAAGTCAGCCAAGTACTAAGGGAAAAAATCTTAATCGATTTCTTTCCAATTTTTGTTTTATCATCTGGCGTTCTAGATCAGCATACTTTCAACAAATTGAAGCAGATGTAAAAAATTATGCCAACTCAATCATGGAGGTAAAAGCAGCCATTATATCCTTTCAGACTAAAAACATGACTGAGTTGACCAACTTCCACATATATGTGGAACAACATCTTGAGAAATTAAGCGATGAGACTCAGGTGAGAATTTATATCATGTAATGCAAGGGAACATATATTTAGATGCGGGGTTGTTTGTTATCACCATAAGGTAGACATTTTCGATGCAGGTGTTAGCAAGATTTGAAGGTTTTCCATCAAAGAAACTGGAAATGTTACGGATGGCCGCAGCATTGCTTGCAAAACTAGAAGGAATGGCTGCGGCACTGGAAAACTGGAAAGTGGAGGCTCCTTTAGGGCAGGTCCTTCAAAGAGTTGAGACCTACTTTAGCAAGGTAACATTTCATTACATGCTGCGGGACGTGAGTTCAGTTTCTAGCTGTTTCGGGTTTTTAATGCACCTTGAGGCTAAAAAATTTCTCAAAGCAGATCAAAAGAGAAATTGATGCTTTAGAGGGAACCAAAGATGAAGATTTCAAGCGCTTTCAAAGCCATGACATCTTTTTTGATTTCGAGAAACTGGTCACAATCAAGGAATCAATGGTAGATGTTTCATCAAACTGCATTGAGTTGGCGCTTAGGGTAAAAAACTGAACTATTTAGCTAAACTCTACATACTTATCTGGAATTCTAATTTCCAATATTTTCTCTTGTATGTAGGAAGCAAAGGAAACTTCATGCATTTATGGGTCTGCCAGCAATGACAAAACCGCAGCCTGCCAGAAACTTCTCTGGAGGACCTTTCAATTAGCATATCAAGTCTACAGCTTCGCAGGTGGGCAAGATGATCGTGCAGAAAGGCTCACAAGAGAGTTAGCTAAGGAAATCGAGACCATTCCTGACCAATAGCTAAGTGGAGGATATATGCAATGTACCGATTGGTTCATTCTAAAAAGCATGCATTTGTTAAAAATATTTCCAGTCCTATCCTAAAAACATTTAGAAAACTTTAGCTAGGATGAATATCTCACTACACATAAAAAGCAATAACACACAACACATAAAAACTATTGAATTCAAATCAAGCATTCTCTTACACATTATCACAAACACTTAAGCTGCATCATATTCTCCAGTTATTCTACACTAGCCATAAAATATGTAACAAGAATATTAGCTGAGAATTCAAGAAACAAAACTCACCAAGTTTGATATCATCGCCTCATCAACCGTCAGTCATTGAATCCAAATACAAAGCTTCCATCTTTCATCAATTGGCTCCAATTTCTCGATTTTGTCAGCTTCCCTAAAATTGTAATTTTCTGAAAATTTTAACTAAAAAATAAAATACCGATGCTTCATCTTCATTAGCTTGTATAAAACTACACCGTTTTGAGCATCTTTTATATAACACATTGAATAATCGTATATATTCTATTTAATTTGATGTAGTTTGGCTTATTGAAATTTATTTATAAAAAATGAAGTCGTGTTGGAAATTAATATTTTAAAAAAACCAATAAACCAGTCCAGCTGTAAAGCATTGAATGATTGTTCAAGTGGGCCGACATAAGCATCCAATAAGTGATCGCCACGTGTTATATGCGCTGGATCCAACCAGATGACCTTACTCAAAAAAGTCAAAGTCAAATTTGTGAAGAAAAAATATCCCATTTTCAAGGCTAATAAATTGGAGTTCCATTCCAACTCATTGAAGATAAAGAAGCTTCTCTGAGTCTGAGTTTTTGGTTGCAAGAAGAAGTGAAGAAGAAATGGTGGGTGGTATTCAGACAAAGATTAAGGTTAAGGCTTTTGAGTTGTCAACGTTGATGAAGAGAGGAGTTAAGGTTGTTAGTCATTCCTTCAAGAAAGGATGGTGGAAGATCACGCACATGAACAAGGGATGATCCACTTCATCCATCTCTTTCTTTATTCATCTCTAAAACCTTTGCTTGTGTTTTGTTTGATTTGATTTGGTGTGTATTCATTCTTGTATTTGGTTTTTTGCTGATATAATGAAATAATGTTCTTTCGGTTATCTTAGTTCAAATTCGACCACTTTTCTGTATCAAAGTCTAGTTGTAATATCTCAACCAGATAACTTAAGTGTCAAGATATCATCAATAACAGATAACGGACATGTTTATAAGAGATGTTGTAACAATAATTTATAAACATGATCCTTTATATGGGTACAACATTTGATTGTTAGTACCTGGCATGTGCAAACTACAGTTTAGGGATTTATTCTAACCTGCTATGGTGAAGGGGGTATGTGATTCTTTTCTTGCCTGAAGATATGCAGGTAGATGTGTTTACAATGATGACTGTGAAAAATATGTCAAAATTGAGGATGATAACTTCATTCCCTGGGTCTCTTGCTCAATGATTTGCGCTTGTTTACATCAAGGCATCTCTTTCTAAGTCTAATGCATTTGGGTGTAACCTGCAGAAGAAAACCTGATTATGCTCACGCAACATATGTATTCCCTACAAACAGATGTTCTTGAAAAGTTGGATTTTTTGTACCTCAATCAGTTCATCGGAAGCAACGTATCCTATAGCTTCTTCTAAAGTCACCTGTAAGCAGATTCAGTAGTTAAATATTTAGGTGTATATTTATGCGGAAATTGCTAACAAAACAATAAGCAACTACAGAGTCTGAACTAAGTAAATAAGTTGTGATAGACATTAGACAATGCATCAGATTTGATAGAGGGCCTTACAAGGCGAGGGGGAGTAAGTTTCACATTCTCATCCTTGCTGGCGGCTCTTATATTTGTAAGCTCCTTGGCTCTCACTGGATTGACCTGATGAGAAATTCAACTATTTATCAGTCTTTACCCTTCGGGATCTCATCAAGTTCCATCAAAAAGATGGAAATGATCAAAGATAATCAAATGATACATGTTTGTCGAAAACAAAATGGAACATCAAATCTCTCTCATTGAATTCCAGTCACATAAAGGCAAGGCCTTATCATTGAATTTCAGCCGAAAAATGAATACAGTACATTTAAAGGCCATAAAATTTGTTATAGGTAATCTTACATCCAGATCTGTTTCTCGAGAGTGCTCCCCGATGATCATACCATCATATGTCTGCATATAGGTAAATAACAACGTAAAACATTGAGCACACTATCACGAGACAAAATCCATAAAGACCATATCTTGAAACACAATTCACACATTACGATTCTTTGGCTAAATTGCATACGCAAGATCTAGTGTAAGCCTGTAAGGCATACCTCGATACCAGGAGGAACAAACAGAATCCCCCTAGCTTCTATGCTCGTAAGTGCATGGGCAGTTATTGTACCCCGGGCCATAGAGACCTATAAACAATTACATCAGATGTTATATAATAATGACAGCTCACAGCTTCCATCAAAAGCAAAGTGACGATGAAGCCACACCAGCCATTAAACAGTTACAAATATGGGCATACCAGCACTCCTTTCCTAACATTTCCCAAAGGACCTCGGAACTTTTCATAAGCTGCATACATAAAAGAGGTGTGTGTGACTAAATTGGTACTTGATATTTCATGAATGGGGATCGAAGATTTCTCTACTCTAGTGCAACAAGCCAGGAATGCTTGCGGTTTAATTTCATATCTGAAACTGCAATACCAACTATTATTTGTGAATAAAGATTAAAACGCTTACTCAAAAATGCTCGATGCATAAATCCAGTGCCACGCGTATCGCTGCTAAACACACTTCTATAACCGACTAAGCCCCTGAAAGTGAGAAAAGATAAATCAAAGTTAATTCAGCATTACAAAACAGATATTTGCAGAGATTTGAAGTCACCATATGTCCATATTTAGAACTAACCTCGATGGACAAGTTAATGACATTCTTGTCCTGCCAACGTGTCCAGGAACAGGACCCATATCAAGCACCTCAGCTCGTCTATGAGATAGGGCTTCCATGACTAATCCCACATGCTCCTCATTTACCTTATATAGTTGAATTAATATTTAAGAAATTAGTTGGTGCTCAATAGAATAGATGAATTGCATACACAATACACTTTCTGTGACTTACCTCAATAGTCACTTCTTCCAGTGGCTCAAGCTTTTGTCCCTTCTCCATTTTGTACCTGATATAATCAAATTATATCTTTGAGTTTGAGGATAGCCCAAATTTGAGTATATCAATCAAACGAAATAAAATAATCAGGTGTGAGTTGTTATTCAAAGAAAGGCAATTGTAAACTACTCAGTAGTCAGTACAACAAAAAACAAGTGCATGTTGAAAACAAATGACAAATCTGAGAGGAGCGCTACATATGTGAAAAAGAAAATCAATATATATAAAAATAGTTAGACAAAATAATGGCTTCCAGGAGAGAGAAAACGCACATGACTTTAGGTGGAGAGACAGAAAGCTCAAATCCTTCCCGCCTCATATTCTCAATCAATATACCTGTGTTGCATATATACGAAGGAATAAGTCTAGTGATTATGTTGTGTGCAAAATGTTGAGAACTAGATAAATCTATAAACTGACCAAGCTGAAGTTCTCCTCTCCCCTGAACTTCAAATGACTCGGACATTCCAGGGAGAACATTTATAGCAAGGTTAGTTTCGGCTTCTGCCATTAGTCGATCGCCTATCCTCCCACCAGTTAACTACATGAGCATAATTATAATGATTAGTGATTACTTGGAAAAATCTGTTTAATGAGATAACCTTAAGGGTAATACTAAAAGCATACCATTCCTTTGAAACACTTGTTGAACATGTAAATATTAAAATAATAAATACTTGAACTTGTGAAAGAAACTTCCTCTAAGGACAGTGCGTAGATAAGAGGATCTTATAACAAAACAGAGCTTATAGGTTATTTTCAAGGCAGCACATGTGTTACAATAAACTGAATAATAATCGATGGGGTATTAGCTAGGCATGCACATAAACAAGTTGCATTTACAAACCAATTTTACAGTAGTTCTAACAGTATTTATTTGAGCCCTGAAATAAATGACCAGTCGATTTGTAGTGACTTTATAGTAAACAGCATATTTAAAATGAAAACGATTCAAATATATATTGGGATTACTAGTGTCAAGACACTGAACAGGGATACTCACTTGGGTCCCATCCTGACCAGCCAGTGGAGAGTCGTTAACACTGAATGTCATTGAAATGGTTGGTGGATCCAGCTCAACAGTAGGTAATGCTGTCATAACCTGGATGAATATAAGATGGATTTTTGTTGATTTGACTGACAAAGGTTGTAAAAAGTAGAAACTCGGAAGATAAATGTAACTTAGTAATAAACGAGAGCAAATCATTATGACAAACAAATGAATGCTATTGCCCTCCTTTAAACATTTATAAGATATACCATTATACCTCTGTATTAGTCACTGTATGCCCAATTGATGGATTAGCCAACCCAGCCATGGATATGATGTCACCAGCTCCGGCACAATCAATCAAAATAATGCCAGTACCCTTCTTCTTCATTAATTTAGTAACCTAAAATTATAGCCTGTGACTATTTTGTAGCTAATGTTTCATCTTAAATTTTATTGTGCCAGCATCTTTCCGAAAAAACCACTCACCTTTCCCTCCTCCACTTTCTCAACCCCGCCATCAGTATTTCGAAGTCCATGAATTTTATCACCCACACGGATAACTCCAGAGGAAACACGTCCAGTCAATATTCTGCCAAGGTAGGAGTCTTTTTCCATCATAGAAACCTAAAATGAAATTCAGACTTCTTAGTTTTACACAGGAGACTGAAAACTGACTCCATTCACTTTCAAGCCCTGTAAGATGAAGGGAAAATAGACAAGTACATGCTTTTGACCAACCAGACATCATTATGGAATTAGATTGAATTAAATATCACACATCGATAGTCATCATATATACAGCTAACTACTATGCATTCCAAATAATGACAATTCTGAAGTAGAAAGGGGATTAGCTCTACCAACCAGCATCTGGAATGGTGCATCAACGTTTGCTGTGGGCGGCGGAACGTGCCTCACAATAGCATCAAGCAACTCTGACATATTCCTTGCATCTTCAGGAGGGTCTTTAGTATAGGTTGTAGAAGCCCACCCCTCCTTAGCTGAAGCATAAAGGACGGAAAGTCTAGTTGCTCCTCTGATAAAGGAACAAAACATTAGCTTTCTAAATAGTGGAATGACTGAGGATGCTTATTGAGATACACTCTGGAATATTATGTCACCTGTAGCTCCAAGGTTTGCAAAAAGATCAAACACAAGGCTTTCAACTTCATCACACCTTTCTTCAGAAACTGCAGTGAATGAATTCAAAAGTCAAGTTGCAGGTACACTCATAAGTAAATGTATGTAGCTGAGCATGCAACAATTATACCCATCGATCGGTATAATGGTATAAGCTGTCATTAAAGAGACCATTGACATTAATTTAACTGACAGTTTTAAATAACACTCTAATCATACCTGATGGTCTATCAACTTTGTTTAGAAGGAGAATGGGACGCAGTCCATACTTTAAGGCCTTTGCAAGTACAAATTTTGTTTGTGCAAGTGGCCCTTCTCCAGCATCTACAACCAACACAGCCCCTTCAACCATTCCAACAACACGTTCCACCTTTTTCATAACAAAGGCAAATGAAAACTAAAGTAATGATGATACTCAAAAAAGGCTAGTTTATAAGGAATGTTACGTCATTGCTTAATAGAATTGCTTCAGTGAGGACCTAAAAGTAAATTACAAACGGGTATGTTCTTTTGCACTGAGTTGCACTGAAGTTCGACAGAATTGAACGGAACTACATTTTGAACTACAGTACGTATCCCTATCTTTAGCATCCTTAAAGCCACTGTTTAAGCTTCAACACCTTCATTAGAGTAAAACATACCTCTCCACCAAAATCAGCGTGTCCAGGTGTGTCCACCATGTTAAGCTCGTTTTCTTTCCAAGCCACAGAAGTTACCTGCAAATAAATTGATCATATACCTCCATTTCCACACCAATCAAACTTCAAGTTAACACCATTCATAATCATAATAACAATTTCAACATCAAAATCTCCAATTTCCGATAATTTCATAAAAATCATCATCAAAGCACCACAAAACAAACCTTAGAAGCAATAGTGATACCACGCTCCCGCTCCAAACTAATTGAATCCATAGCTCGCTCATGCGGTATATCAGCACCACACTGCCTCAGCAGCCGGTCCATCAAAGTCGTCTTCCCGTGATCGACATGAGCAATCACCGCCACATTCCGTAGCCTACTCGGATCCAATGAAGCGCTTGGAGCAACTCCGGTAGTAGAAGGCGCTGTAGCCGAAGCCGTGGAAAACGCGCGAGGAAAGAAGTATGGCTTCTGCTGGACGACCGGTATGACGAGACAGTCTTTCTTGTGGCGGAGAAGAGCGACCGGAGTAGCGGGTTTGCCATATGGTTGACCGCACGATCGAGCGTTGACCGATGGTTTTAGATTTGAGTACTTTAGATCCGTATTCGTGTAGGGTTTTGGAGAATAGGACCTGTTTGGTTGAATATCAATTTTACAGATTAATATCTGAAATGTCTAGTTTGCGTATTGGTTCAACCAAACAGAGTCTTATCATTTGCCAATCCAAATAACACTTTCATGATTCCAAGTGCTCCAGCGAGTGACTTTAGGGATGATCACATTTTCAATCTTTGTTTCTGGTGAGCGAAAGATGCTCATGTCTTTAGTTTCTGAACTTGAGTTTTTGTGTTGGCTTGTTATGTTGGGCGGGTACAGATGAGGTTGCACATTACATGTTTGACGAAATGCCTGTGAGAATGATAAATTGTTCTGTATTGAATATGTGGAATATGTTGCTAGTCATTTGGATTCTGTCTTTTTTATATAATTCTTGTTTGTGTCAGAGCTTTGAACATCTAGATTCACTGAAATGCAACTGATATTGTCGTCAAACGTTAACTTTATGCTCGGGAATCTTGGTTATGCGAATATTTTGCAGCTTCACTTGTTGTCTTCCATAAACCCATATGGACTCAGAAATCTGAATCTTTAAATTATCCTGCCTGCTTTAACATTTTTGTGTCTGGTGTCACTTGACCTGTAGGTCTTGCAATTTTTCTGGATCTGGAAACAGCAAATGGGCTTGGAGAATCTACTGAGCTTCGGGATTAGGGACTACAGTAGTTTCTGCCAAAATCTTCGTGGAATAAAACTAAAATGAAGACAACAGGTAACAGCTAAGCATAATCACTTTTTTAAATATTTATAGCTTTTGAAATACATCTTATTTTAGCATTAGCACATTGTGAGGGCATCATCACAAATACTTTTAGTTAAGGACTAACAATAAAATCTCCAACTATATTAAACTGGAGATTCTTGAGATAGTGATGGAGGAAGCAGATGCCTCCAAGTTTAAGTTAGAGTGAGGCATATGCCTACATGTGACATGTGAATGTGATTTAGGGACAAAGCAAATAGGGAACTTGGGTTGCTATAGCAACTCACATGGCAATGATATGCTCTTTTCAGTATCACTTTCTTTTCACAGCTCATGCACTACTAAATGACATTATTACGACACTCCACAATTTTATTCCAACTAGTGTTAAATCTTAATAGGCAGCCACACCTTTGATCCAGCCAATTCCCTTCATATCTTTTCATATTTGAAAATTTGATGGGTTGATGGCTCAGGTCACTTTCCAACTAACTGTTAACTATGATAAATATCTAATAAGTGGCCGAATTTGAAGTCATTGCCTCATTGGTAATGTGGTTAGAGGTCTATTTATTTGTACTTCATTTTAAGGAATTGGGTTTAATTAGGAAAGGAAAGGTAAGTTAAGTCCATAAAAGACAATGTCCTTAAATTTAAGAACAAATTAACAAGCCCAGAGTCTTGAACTAATGCCTACTGTTTTGGGTAGCAACTTGGAAGATCAAGGATGGTTCTGAACTTCTGATCATAATATTATCTTAGACTGTGATCGAGAAACATGGGAATGTTCCATGTGGGTGATACGCCATTGTGAGGGCAGGTGTATCACACGAATAAAGGAAAGTGTAAAAATGACTGAATAGATAGCAGAAAGTTAGTACAGGAGAAAAGTTAATAATAGAAATCATACCAAGCTATCTTGCAAAAGAACTTTAAAGGGTATCAATGGTCACACTAGGGCACGTGGTGAGAAGATTCTCACCTCATATGAGAAGCCTATTATTGTATGTACAAACAATACATTTAACACCCCAGCCTGTTCATAGCTGGCCCCAAACCTCATCCTCTCATCCCTCCCATGTCTTCCCCCACTAGCACAGTTACATTATATCACTATCTCGTGTTTAGTTTCTGTCAAAGCACCCACCCTGTTAAATATGCTCTTTTGTAATATAATGTCATCTGTGAAACATTCCTATCGATACAAATGAAGACTTAAGTTCTGGTTTTGAACTAAAGCTGCATGGAGTAATCCGTATCTGCAATGCTTTTGTGACATTATTTGTTTAGTCAGTCGTTTATTATACCTGTAAGTGTACATTTACTATTTCAGACATCTGGCTATTTCAGTAACTGAAGAATATAGATGGTAAAATATTTTGTAAAGTTTGATTCCTTTTCTGGCTTGTGTTTGACTGAATTATTTATCTATATTCAGATGATATACATTGTTGACAAATTATGAAAATAGTAAATACTCAAAATGCTTTATTTTTAGAATGGTCGATTTCATCCTCTTGTTTTAACTCACTCGGCGGATACTTATTCATTTCTTCATGTGGTTATGTGTTTTCTTGCATTAAAAAGCATCACCCTTGTCCTTGTTATAAGCTATTTTCTTGTTCCTGCTCATTTCGTTCTTCCTCTCCTTTATTTTCCCTGCTCTGAAATCTTGAAGATAAACACTAACCCCAACAAATCTTCAGCTTCAATTAGAAAGGAAAATAGAAACAGTTTCATTTTGTTATTCTCTGAGAGATTTTCATATTTTACATATTTGCTTGATTCCGCAGATAAAAGCTTGGTGCTTGCATTGGCAAAGAAAAGTTGCAAGTTCTTCAGTTTCTTGATTTGGAGGAATGGCCAAACTTCCTCCAAAGATCCCGAATTGGCCAGATTTTAGCAATCAGAAATTCATATCCCCTTATTTGTCCTCTCTGACGCCAGCTGCTGCAGAAAACAACCCGTCATGGGTAGATGATTTTCTTGATTTCTCCTCAGCAAGACGAGGGAACCATCGAAGGTCCATCAGTGATTCCATTGCGTTTTTTGAGTCATCTTCTGAGCCAGTTTTGGAATTGGAATGCGGTGGGGGGAGACGTCAACGTGGCAGCACGTCACCGGTCCATTATGGTAATTCAGCTTGTGAGAATGATAACACGGAAGACTATCTTCATCAGTATGTAAAATTCGACGATTATGATGAAGGAGAGCATCTTGTTTCTTCCATGTTTAATGATGAGGGAGTGTCCTTGGCTCTGGGTGCCCCAGCATTGCCACCACAAGCAGCGGTTGCTGCCTCAAATCATCCACGCCGTCAGATCTGGGCAGCATTGAAGATGTGAATAATAAACAGGCTAATATGGCAAATGATGAGTCTACTGGTAATAAATTGCCAAAATGTGAAGCTAACAATGAGGTGGAGAGCTCTATCAAATTTGAATCTGAGGCACAGCAGACTTTATCACGAGCCACAGAGGCTGCTTCCCCTACTTTGTCCGAGAGCGAGAAGATTGTCGATCCAAAAAGAGTAAAAAGGTAACATATTGAGCATTAACATTAATGCATGTAGTGTACAATACAAGCTGCCTCATTAGGTTAATGACATTGTTGAATCATGGATCATTGTGATTGATGTTATGTTTCTGGTTTGTATCAGAATACTGGCAAATAGACAATCTGCTCAGAGATCGCGGGTGAGGAAATTGCAGTACATATCTGAGCTTGAACGCGGTGTGGCTAATTTACAAGTATGTGAAACTTTGTCGAAGTTCATAAACTGCTTCCCAGTATAGGATTTCAATTTTCAGCTGTTCCTCATGCGGTTTCATTTGCAGGCTGAAGTATCTGTATTGTCACCAAGGGTTGCATTTTTAGATCACCAACGCTTGATTCTCAATGTGGACAACAGTGCTTTGAAGCAACGCATTGCGGCATTAGCCCAAGACAAGATTTTCAAAGATGGTGAGTTTTAATCAACTATTTATAGCCCACGTCAGTGTTTACACTATTTAGATAATGACTGTAAAATGTATCTGCAGCTCATCAAGAAGCACTGAGAAATGAGATTGAGAGGCTGAGACAGGTCTACGAGCGTCAGAAAGGCCTAAAGTATAATAACATGGACAATGCAGTGGCAGAAGCAACTCCTAATGCTGCAGCTTCCCCGCCAACAGCGCCATTATCAGACCCTAAAGTCTGCATGGAGAATGAAGACCAGCAACTTCTGGCCTGAAACTAAATTATATTTAATTTAATTATTCCAACATTCATGTGAGTGTCAGTCCGATCTGGGGTGTCAAATTCCATATAAAACGAAAAAAAGAGTACTCAAGTTGTGCATAAAGAATTCAAATGGGAGCCAAAGCTGTTGATGCTGCATGTGTGAAGCTGCTTTCTGTGCTGCAGAGAAGCACATGACATGTTTAAATGAGGGTCAGACATCCAAAAGAGAGGTCACATAATTGCAAGCTGTAGAAAAGAGGAAGATGGAGATGGAGCATGTGCTATGAAGGTCATTCATGTAACTTTGTTTGTTTTTTCATTGGAAATTTATTAGTGGGGCTTTCAATGAGTTAGTGTTGAAAATAAAAGGAGGGAGCTTTAAACATGTTCTTTGTTCCTATTTTTTCTAGTATTTTGTTCAGTTATAATCTTGATCCATTTGTCAGATTCTGCATCAGAAAATTAGGTATCTAAGGATGTTCAGACAGGGAAAAGTGATGAGTGTAATTTATGTATACTACAGAGATTAATGTGAGCAGAATATGTAACGATTGTCTGCTGGATGTTTCTGACCATGAAATCCATTGGCATTTTAGTTTGTCCTTCTTGAACTTGATGGGTGTGTTTGCTAGACTTTGGACCACCTTCTCGCAGTGGACCATGCATGGTACTGAGTTCTTATGTATGTCGCTAGACGCTCTTAGATTCATTTTTACCAAACACATTTTACACGTCTGTCGAAAATACTAAATTGTTACACACGTTAAATATTTACAACTTCCCGACATTTCCTAGTTTGATTTGTTCCTGATAGTGATGTGGTCGTGATCTTCGCTTTCGCATGTCACTTCCTTCGTTTCAAAGTTGGTGATCAAACGCTACTACGACGGCGACTTTCGATAAGATCTCAAGCATTCTAATCTGAAATCTGATACACATGGTGTGCGGGTGCAACATGTTAATGTGAATAAAGTGTATGAAATGAAGAAACCAACGCTTAGAATCTGTGTGCATTAACAACTCTTGACTATTATATGACGACTAAAATGCCAGAAGACCAACTTGCCAAAAAACAAGACTTGGAAAAGTCTCTTACGATTTTTTTTTAAAAGGGATTACAGGAATTCACTCCTACCCCATGATTCGAACCCGAGACCTGTTGGCTCAGGTAGTGGGTGCCTAACCACTAGGCCAACCCCACTTCGTCAAAAAAAGTCTCTTACGATTAACCAATTTATGGGATACTCAAAGACTTACATGTGCACTTTCATAATTTAATATAAACTTGAATCCGATGGAGCGTACATATCAATTTAGAACGATCAATATGACATCATTTTAATATTCTCTTTTATAAAATTATATTGAATTTTCTAAAGTATATTATAACGATGTCATTTTGAATTATTGTTAGTGACTGCGCTGAATCTCAATAAGCTCAAATTTTATAATTTGATAAAAATTATAATCAAACATTTCTTTATTCATGGGAGCTGAATATCCGTATGTAATAACATGTGTGATCTGACCACCGACCGTTGACTTTCTGACCAAAATATTTGCATATCGACTAATCAAAGCAACAAAGTCTTTGTACTACGTAATTAACAAAATTCATAATAATAAACATTAATTAATTACTTTACTGCCTCTCAACGTCACTAATCTCAATCTCCGGAGCCGAAGGTTGAATCCTTCTCGACGACCTGTCTCTACTGAGCATCCTCCTAAACGAGTTCAGACGTGAAGTAGAGGCAACAGCCGCTGGTGCACTTTTTGCTACCTCGGTTGATATTGGTTGTATATCAACTTCAGCTGGCGGGGCCGAGGGTTCAGTTATCCTCGGCTCCGCTTCAGCTCGACATAACGGACAAGTAGTGTTGAACTCTAGCCATTTATCAATGCATTCCACGTGAAATGCGTGTTTACAGTTGGGTAACTGTCTAACCATCTCTTCATCTTCTAACAAACTTAAACAAACCGAACACTCGATTTTCTGATCAATACTTTTTTCACCTCTGTGAGTAGGAAGATTTTTGAATTTAAAGATTGGGAGTGCAGCCACCACGGCCGGGTCGAGGCCGGGCTTTGGAATAACTACCCTGGATTGAGGATGGCCAGGTTGTGATTGGGAGAGTACTAGGCGTTGAATGGCGGCCGCACGACGACGGTTTACACGTCGGGCTAGAACACAACGAGCGTAGATGTGGAGTGCAAGGACTAGGAGGATAACTGAGGAAAGTGATATGATTGCTATGATCATGATCCTAGTGTTTAAACTCGTGGAGCCGGATTCTTCACCACGGGGAATGAACCACGAGCGTCTATGATCGTCAGCCATGGACGAGGAGGAGCGGAAGCCGGACGAGGTGGCTAATGGTTTTGATTGAGAGAGCCTTAACTCTAAAGAGCTAAAGTTTGTGATGAAGAAGAATTATAATGTGTTTTGTGAGATAAATAAAGAGCTCAGAAATGCATAGTTGTAAATGTTGACTTCATTAATGATAAATTAGTTTGAATAGTTCTGTTTGGACGTTTGTGTAATAGTCAAACATTTGTTAAAATAAAATCTACTCAAATTAGTAGGTCTTTTAATTGTTTTTTTGATTGAAAGTAGGTCTTTTAATTGTTGGATTCGGATTTGGTGCGGCTGTCTGCTTAGGTATCCAAAACGATATCGTTTTAACTTTTTATAGTACGACTCTACTAAACTTTTTATTAAAAGAGTTTATTACGGGAAAACATCCTTATTTTAGGGGTGTTTTTCCGGTAACACCCATATCTTTTTATTTTTCAACAAAACATCCAATTGTTTTCAATTTTTTCAATGTCACACCCATTGTAGTATTTCGATATTATTCCATTAAATATATTAATAAAATATTATATAATAATTATAAAACTCAAAAAAATAAGAATCAAAAAATATTATAGAAAATATTAAAAACCAGAAAATTGTAAATGTTTATATAAACATTTTTAAAAAACATTTTTAATATTTTTTACTCTGTCAAAAGCTAAAAAATTAGGGTAAAATTAAATTTTTTTTGAGAAAATTTAAATTTTAAAATTTGGGAAAACTAAGAAGTTTAAAATTATATTTCGTATTTTTGACGACGTGTACATAACACACTATTAATGTGAAAAATCCAAATTAAAAGAGAAAATAAAAATACCTAAAAAACATAACAAACTTATGTTAAAATCCTAGTCATTAGAAATTTTCTTCACATTCAGTTCATATTTTCACCTATATATATGTTGATAGTTCGTTATTTACAATTACTCATGAAAAGTACTATTTTTTTTAAATGGTTTTTTTCAAAATTTCAAAATTCTTATAATATGGTGTGAAAGCAAATTTTCATATGGTACTGTCAAAAGTATTATTAAAAAATATATTTTAGATTTTTTTATTTTGCAAAAAACAAAATTTCAAAAAGGCTTTAATATATATATTTTAAAAATTTCTGATTTTTAGATTTTTTAATAATTATTTTTCTTTCTTTTTTTCTTTTTTCTGAATTTTATAATTATTATATAATATTTTATTAATATATTTAATGAAATAGTACCGAAATAGTACAATAAGTGTGACATTGAAAAAATTGAAAATAAATGAATGTTTTATTGAAAAATAAAAAGATATGGGTATTATTGGGAAAACACCCATAAAATTAAAATTATGAGTTTCAAAAATCATGTCGGTTTTGTTACATGAGAAATATCTTGGCCGTTCACACGTAAATTGTAAAACACGCGCTGTAAACTTGTGAGTTATGACATGGGCCGGCCCAGTGAACAACCATCGGCCCATTTCGTTCACGGGGAGAGGAGAGCAGAGAGGTCTGCGAAACCCTAAGCAGCGCAGCGTCGTGCAGTCGAATTCTCGGCATGAAATTGTTGCCCAGTTCGCTCAATTTCGACACAGTTTAAGGAATTAGGGTTTTAGATTTGGTTTTTGGAAGCTGTGTTTGTTGATCTTGAAGCGGTGGGCGTCGTTGCGGATGTTGTGTGGTTGAATTTTGGGTGATTGAATTGGGGGATTAGGGTTTTGTGAGGTTGATGTATGGCTTCCGGGGCTCATGTGAGTGAGGAAGCAGGAGGATTGGGTGGTGAATTTGAGTGTGCTGGAGAAAGGGGAGAGGTTGGTGGGGATAGTGAAATTGGGGCGGTGTGTGTGAAACAAGTTGCTGAGGAAACAGGGAAGGTTTGTGGTGGTGAAATTGGGGTGACCCTTGCGGATCAAGTGATTAAGGAAGCAGGATGCGGGGGTGGTGAAATTGGGTGACCCTTGGGGATCAAGTAATTGAGGAAGCAGGGTGCGCTGGTGGCAAATTGGGGTGATTCGTGGGGATCGAGTAATTGAGGAAGCAGGATGCTCGGGTGGTGAAATTGTGGTGAATTCGACTAATCAAACCCATGGAGAAGCAAGTGACTTAGCTGGTGAAATTAGTGTGGCTTTTGGGAATCAAATCACTGGTGAACTGGAAGGCCAGGTCGGTGAAAATGGGGTGCAATTTGTGAATCAAGTCACTGAAGATGAAAGAGATTGGATGGTGAAATTGGGATGGCTTCTGGGAATCATGTGATTGGGGAAACAGGTGCATCTGGCAGTAAAATTGAGGTGGCTTCTGAAAATTATGTGAATGGGGAACAAGAAGGGAGGTGTGGTGAAAATGGGATGCCTTCTGCATATCTGGTGCATGGGGAGCCAGAAGGCGAGGATGGTGGAATTGGGGTGCCTTCTGCAAATCTGGTGAATGGAGAAATGAAAGGTGTGGGTGGTGCAATTGGGGTCCTTTTTGTAAATCAGGTGAATGATGAACCATTAGGCGGGGGAGGTGAAATTGTGTTGGATTCTGAGAATCAAGTGGACGAGGAAGCAGGAAGCGTTGGTAGTGTAATCGGGGAGGGTTCTGCTGCTAAAGGGAATGGTGTAACAGTAGGGGTTGGTGGTGAACCTAGGGTGGGAGAAAAGCACAAATGGGCAGATACTAAAGTTTATCACAGGCGAACTAAAGGTGAGAAAACCAAATGTGTTCTCAGTGACTTAACTATGAAAACTGGAATAATATACTTGGCAGATAATGGCAATCAGAGCCAGAACAACAAAGTCAGTGAGGTAAACACCCATGAGAGCAACCATATCAATGAGGTAAACCACAACAATAACCAGGTAGATGGAAATGGGGTTGTTGAAAGTGAAAAGGTTGTCCTTGTTCCATCCTCTGTTTCTAATTTAAACTTAAAGCAGATCCAACCTGAAACATCAGAGGATGTGATTTCGAATAAAGAATTGAGCTCTGCTAGAATGGACTGCGTAACTCCTATCCCAAACAACCCACCTGTCACAAATGGTGCTCTGAGACCTCCAATTCTGCTAATGATGGAAAAGTTAAGATAAATCTGTCATCTACTGCAAGAGTTGAGCTACGGGAGCTCAAAAGAAAATTCGAAAGCGAGCTATACAGTGTTCAAAAGGCTGTGAAGAAAATGGATGGTGGTAGGGAAGAAGTGGTGCCTGAGTTCTTCCACCCTGTTGCGAACAGTAGTGTGATACTCAATGGTGTGAGTAGTAATGGTTTTGCTACTCGAGTTTACTCTGGCACGAGATCACTCGGCCATGTTCCTTACAAGCCTAATATTAGGCCGTTTAACGAGCTTAGGGTTTCAGTGGGAGAAAATGGTTACGGTATGGTTGACAGCATTGAGAGAGAAAAGCGGACGCCAAAGGCAAATCAGTTTTACAGGAACTCCGAGTTCCTTCTTGCGAATGATAAGTTTCCTCCAGCAGAAAGTAATAAAAAGTCCAAGTCTAACGGAAAGAAAAGTAGTGGGGGTGATTTCGGTTTTGGTGCAGGCAGTAAGGTGTACAAGAGTTGCTATGCCCTTCTTGAGAAATTGATGAAGCACAAACATGGTTGGGTGTTCAATGCTCCTGTTGATGTGAATGGTCTGGGACTGCACGATTATTTTCTGATTATAAAAAGTCCCATGGACTTGGGCACAGTGAAGGCGAAGTTAATTAAGTATTGGTATAAGTCACCAATGGAGTTTGCTGAGGATGTTAGACTCACATTCCATAATGCTATGCTATATAATCCTAAAGGGCATGATGTCCACATTATGGCCGAGACATTGCTGAAAATATTTGAAGGTAAATGGCCTGACATTGAGGTGAAGTACCTAAGAGAATTAAGGATGGCTGTTGAACCGGACATGGGGTATCCAACACCCACCTCCAGGATAACTAATCCATTTCAGACACCTGCACTGCCTCCTTTAGAACCCAGGGTGCTTAATAGATCCGAATCAATGCCACAGCCTGTTAATCCAAAACCTAGAACCCTTACCCCTGCCCCATCCTTCAGAACACCAGCACTTAAGAAACCCAAGGCAAAGGATGTTAATAAAAGGGATATGACTTATGATGAAAAGCAGAAGTTAAGTACAAACCTTCAGAGTTTACCGCAGAAAAGCTGGATGGAATTATTCAGATCATTAAAAGGAGGAGCACAGCTCTTTCCCAAAACGATGATGAAATTGAAGTGGACATTGACAGTGTTGATACTGAGACTTTGTGGGAGCTGGATAGGTATGTAACCAACTACAAGAAAAGTTTGAGCAAGAACAGGAGGAAAGCTTTACTTGCAAACCAAATGCGAGCAGATGCTAGTCAAGCTGCTGAAAGGGTAAATGATAAAACAACCACTATATCTGCATAATCTATCATTGTTAATCAAACCCCAGGTTCATTTCAAGTAAGTCTCCACTTTAACACGCACTTTGATATTGCAGATCACCATCCCTCACCCTGTGCCACCAAAGGAATCTACAGCTGGTTAGTATTTTGGATTTCATTTCCATTACGTTTGGCGCTATTTGTTTGACATTAGTTAATTGATTGGCATCATTAGGCTATGGAAATGAAACATCGTCATTGGCCCCTCATCGAAATGATCCAGTCGCTAATGCTAGTGGGTCAAGTAGTTCAAGCAGTTCCAGTAGTTCAGGGTCCTCCTCTAGTGGTATTTTACATCTTCACTTTTCTGGTTATCATGATTCGTTATGGACAATTTTTGACTTTTTGTAGTCAATTAAAATATTTTGTGGTTTTCCATTTATGCTTTAATTTTGGCGATGATGTGTAGGTTCTGATAGCGACAGTTCCTCGGAGGAATCTGGAGGGCATTCAGATGGGACATAGAGTGCTTATCCTGGTAAGCCAATATTTGTGTTATTAGTTTTCTTGAAAGAAAAGTGTGCATTCGGCTGGTCTAAAAGCTCCACGGTGAAGAATGCACTCTCCTTCACTTGTTAATCATTTTAGTATTTGTAAAACCTTGCATACTCATATTATTGCTGACTCAAAACTATTTTTTGTATGACAGGTATCGTGGACTATTGTTGATGATGAAACTAAGTTGGTGACTTGAGCTATATTGCCGGCATGTGACTGTTGTATACAAAAAAGTGATCAGAGCGTACTGCATCTTTTGCAGAATGGAAATAGTTCTCCTCGATGTGTTCTTGAAATATTGAAGACGCAACATGAGTAATGTGCATATGAATTGTAAAACTTGTTGTGGGTAGAAAATGTACATTGCCAAGTGCATTGTAGCTAGCTGCAATAGATTCACCTCACCAATGATGTCATTTGCCAGACTTGTGTTCCAATAATTTTGCAATTGATTGTTTGTTTGATTTGGCAATGACATCCAAACTTGTAAATATATGTACATCAGTGAATGTTTTATTCTGTATGACAATTTCAAATTTCCATTCAAAAGGCTATGTTCACACATTTACCCTCTGTGGGAAAATGTGGTGGAAAGAAAATTTAAAGAAAAATTTAAAGGAAAGTAATTTTCCTAAAATTTTATAATGTTTTTTTTTATTTTTTCATTTTTCATAATTTAACTAAATATACTCAAATATTTTTCTTTAAATTTTCCATCAAATTTTCTTTTCCACTCATTTTTTCATGCAACCATACGGAGCATTAGAGAGTGAAGAATTGGCAGTAGTGACATATTTTTATTGATGCAGATTTTAGGCTGCAACAGTGAGGTTAGAATACCCCTACAACACAATGTGGTGTTTTCTTGCATTTATCTGTATAAATCATCGAGTTATGTTCTACTAGCAATGGCTCCATACAAGAGCATGTTCCAAGTATCTGGCACACCTGGAAGGCACCAGTGACTGCAATCCAAACCTTGATGATCTCCACTGTAATATGAAGGGTGCCCATCTTTACGATACTGGGACAGTAGAGTTACATCAAGTAGATACACAGGTACTTTGATCCTTTGCAGTACTTTATTTACTACTACCGCTGCGAGTGGTGTTTTTCCAGGGTACTTCATCCCTGAAAATGGTGCAGTCTCTTTCAGACAGGATTTCGACGGTTGCCCCCAGTCCCTTCCCCTAGTTCATTCCGAAAACTTGTTACTCATGAATATTTCCAAAAGTATAAAACATCAAAACTTACTCATAGTGACTTGGGGAGATTCCTTGGAAGAAAACTTTGGTTTTGGATGGATTAATGTTGTTGTTAAGCCATCTGCCCCAAGTGGTGAGCCCTTTATAATAAGCTATGAGTCTGTTCATGTCCTTGTACAGCATGCTCTTGTCCTCCACAAAATCCCATCTGCAAAAAAGTACACATAAATCTACCAGAAAAAAATTTAGACCGGGGAATTCTTGAAATGGCGCTGATAGGAGTTTAGAACTCGCACGGCTGGGTTCGTCCAGTATGAGTCCACCAGTGCCAAGTATTGAACACCAAATAGTCCATTTCCTTCCATGAATCTCCATTTGATATAGAATTGAGCTTCAGCACTCTTCCTTCCTTTTGGGAAACTATATCAACTATATACGTTGTCCGAAATATCTTAATGGTAACATCATAGTCCTGCAAAACACAACCTTAAGTAAATGAAACCAATACCCTGACAAATTTTGCAACTTCAGAAAAATGCCAAAACTTAAAGGCCATAGCGACACCGCCAAAATATGATCAAACTCACACTACAAGTCCCTGATGTCATTAACTCCCATCACTATCAGCAATACCTTTCACATAACTACTTACCATTCCTCATCCTTGGAGCTGGAAGTACCATAAGTTTCGACCAATCATCAAAATGACTGTTTTACCCCTCATATACTGCTGTTAACTAAACATTCCATCCTATCCATAGGGGTAGAAATGTCATTTTACCTATGCGGGTAGCATAAGTCTTAAGTCAATGTCCTATGCTATAATCCTCTAAAAAGTATCAAAATTTTCGCAATGAATGAATGCTTATGTGTCCATGTGGTCCATAGAGCATACCAGCTTCTTCTAGATATGACTTATTACCATCAAAACCCTTTAGTGTCCTATACATAAACTTGAAAGATGACTAGTGTTGCACTTACCCAATCTCAAAAGTCTTGGGGATGAAAGAAAGAGACAACACACATGCATGACATGCTTTCCATTAATGACTTTAGCACTTCGGAATTTTTTCCAAAAAGTTTTTAGACAACTAAGATAAATCCAACTTAGAGGTTCTCTTCAAAAACATGTAATGATTGGTTATATTATCGTTATTGCTAGTATATATTGAATTTTGAACCAAATGTCTGTTCTTTCGAATTTATTTTAAATTCGGTGAAAACTCAGTCTAGAAAGAGCGATTCTTTACCAAGGTTTAGAAATTGGTAGGGTAAAAAGAGGAAGAAACAAACCAGGAAAGTGAGGGTGGCAAGACCATTTCCTCTAACCAGGGAATACTTTGCATTAGGCACTGCAGATAGTAACATACAAGAGAGTGATTGCCACTGATTCAAACTCAATGAATCACCCACAAACATTATCTTCTTCCCTTTAAGTCTCTTCAACAGCTCCAGTCCATCAAACCTACACAACAAAAAATATAACCCAAAAACACAAACAGGACAACAAACATTGTAAACTACATATGAGAAAATTTATAACCTTGGAAGATTGCAAGAAGAAGGCTGCCATCTGTAGTGGAGATAGTTGGTGTCAGGCCTGTGATACTTTTGACAATTGAACTCAGGATCTATGAAAGGACAAGTGGTGAAGTTGTAAGGAGGATATGAAGAAGAAGGGTCAAAGAGCCAGCTTCCTTTGAACCAGTTGCAGCTGCCACTGCTGTTGATTGTTGTTAAAGCTTGAGCTATAAACAAAGCCAAGAACATGGTTTTGGTTGAGGTTGAGCAAGCCATTGAGTTTAGAATGTCTCTCATCTCTCAGTTGGTGCTTTTGGAGATGAAATAGTGTCATGGTCTTGAACTCTCATTTTATATATGAAAAAATGGTGCATACATTTCCAAAGAGGGTCCAGCACAGTCCTCCCTTAGCCCCTTCATTTAAGCTAAATTGTTTCATATTTCTAGTGCATTCGAATATAGATAAACTTAACAACGGTGAAACGCAATATCGAACGAACTCTGTCCTACTGAAAATGATATAACCTTTTACCCATCAATGAAAATAGTGGCCTAAGCCATGATCATCATGCCAAGGTAACATGGAAAAAAAGTCTTCTCCCTTTTGTAGAGTATGCCACTACTATATCATCTTCACAAGGTCCCATTCCTCAGGAACTTGCAAGTCAAGAATTAAACGATAAGTATGTCAAATTCCAGAATCGAATCTTTTTTTCGATTAGCAAAGAAAAATTAATGTCATCTTTCTTGTTACAGGATGACACAATGGATGCACATGCACCAAGTTCAACTCTGTTTGCCTTAGATAGATGGATTCCTATAAATACTATATCCTCTTCATGTCATCAACATACACCATGTTACCTTCACTCTTATTTAATCACCAGCCATGGCATAGTTTGGTCCCTTTCGTTTTCAAAATAAAATCGGACGGTTAAAAGAAAGGCTTGTTTCCAATGTTACAGTTCAAAGTTTAGTATTCTCATAAAATTCATACTTTGTAATAATACATTTGAGTTCAACAATGATGGGTTGCCACTTGAACACTTGCTGAGATATGTTTTGTATGAAATAGACTTGTTTAGCAGCCGCAGGAATACAAAAAGACATGTTTGGTTGATATCAAAGTTGCTAGTCTGTTGGTGAATATGTACAGCCAGCTGAAAGCACCATCCACTAGATAATACAATAGAGTGCTTTCAAGGTAGCATCATCTATTTGACCACATATATTGTCATCATCCAAATTCCACACCATACAAAAAAGTACAACAAATTTTATTATCATTTTGTGTTTTGAAAAATGTAATATACTTTGTGGAAAAGTATGCCAATGGGATAAGATACATAGTTAATCTTTACTTTATGATGATTTTATCTTAGAGTGGAAGATCATACCAATATTTGCTTTTGCACTAAATAAACATAAAGATTAGACTAGAGTATTGGCTTTATTTACCTAACATTGTTGTTTTTAACTATTGATGATGTTTTTTTTCTTGTTCCTATTGGTTAATAAAGAACTATTCTTCCTAGGAAACTGGTTTCTATATGCTAGAAGGAATGCATTAGGGACTGGCATTGGTTGTGCAGTGCTGGTATTTCTGTTGAACCTCCATGTTTTGTCTAGTGTTTCTCATTTCTTGACAGCTGCAAATATACAATGGAACATCTGTGACTTTATGTTTGGATCAAAAAGTTATGTTGCGAGAAAGTTCAGAAAATTTTGCAAGAGGACGACAAAAACTGCAGTTATAATTGTCTGCATTTATAATGGTGCAGAACTAGTAAGTTACAGTACATATAAAAGAATTCCATTTTTTGCGAGGACACTTATTTTGATCTCATAGCTGCATACACTATTTACAGTCTTTGCTATGGTAATAATTTGTTTATAGAATCTCCCATTCAGATTCGCATAACTGAGCGCTGCTTTTAAGTTTACTCTTTTCTGATGTTGGCATTGGGGTGTGCAGAGAACTACTAGCACTGTGCTGATCGAGCTCCACATTGGTGGCTGATTTATATTTTGCAGCAAGCTGTATGTACTCTTTCTTTATTGTCGACTTTCCTCTGGATGAAAATGCTTCCCTGAGCTTTTTCTGTTCGGAAAACCAACAGATCAATTGTTACTGAATACTGGAAATATTATGTCAGTCAGTAAGAGAAAGATGTGATCAAGAAAATACCTTGTATGACTTGTGCTTCGGCTCTTTGTGAGAACAGAATGGAACATTATCTCGGTCCACAAAGATGCAGCTTTCTTCCAGCACGGTATGGTTTTCAAAACTTTTATCCATAATTTCAGTACCTTCTTCAAAACCATCATCATCGCTTGTTATTGTCTCTATGTTCCAGCCATCAGTCTCTTCTGTCAAGTGAAACAATTCAATCAGCGCCTCTTGCTCAACTTTAAGCAAAAGCAAGTGCCGCTAAAAACTATTGAACATTTTCCATGTAATTTGTACCCCTTCACACAATGTAAATAATTTACAAATTTTTCGGTTTAACAGTAACAATATTTACCACTATGTACAGTCCACTCTTCAGAACAAGTAATGTTGAAACCAAGCATCTTTATTCTTGGCATGCGCATCTGCAAAGGGACCTCATTGTTTACTGTTTCTGCCGCAGCAAAGAGTTCAATTCACACGGAATATTTTATGCATTGCGATAAAACAAGACAAATTAAAACACTGACCATTAGGATCTGAAGATGTGCCCAAACACGGTATATTGGTGAGATCATTTACAACAACAACAGGAGGCATGGACTTCAAACCCTCTTTATTTTCCAAACTTTCATTGGAGTGGAAAGAGCCAGTATCACCTGAAACAATAATCTTTGAAGGCTTGACTGAAGCATCAGCAATCGGGTTGAGATTGAAACTCTCTTGGTTTCCATCATAAGTTATTTTCTCTCCAGTTTCTTTCAAGTCCAAGTGTAGAGCATCCGGGTCAAGCTGTTGCCCAAATATTTGGTCAGTAGGAGCTTCATGTTTTCAGTCTTCAGCTTCAACGCACCCTTGTGTAAATGAGTTGCCGAAGGGTTGGTGCCCCTTGGCACTTCAGATGAATTTGGTATCATAGTTTTAGGCTTCCTTTTGATAACAAGATTCACCTTTTTTGAAGAAACACCATTGCTCTTACTCTCGATTGTAGAGCTCACAGGATGACATGGCACAGCAGGATCTGCATTAGAAAATCTGTCAAATGATGGTGCGTATATTGGGTTCCCGTCGTTTTTTGTGGTTGCATTTCGATCCTCAATAGCTGCTTCTTTGGTTCTTCTTTGATACCCAGTTTAGGTTTTTTGTGAGCTCCAGTACAAGAAAGCGAGTTGACCTTTACAGGGTCCATTAAGGATGGAGAAAGCAAATCATCAACAACCTCTGAGTAAAACTTCTTAACACTCGCACCAACAGTTTGCATCTGATTCTCCACATACTTTACAGTATCCTGTTTCAGGGTGTATATAAATATTATAGTTCAATGGAAAAGACAAATGTTGTGATTCATAACGCTCAAAGATTAGATGCGATTCGATAAACACAAGCCCTCCTATTGAAATAACCAGTACGATAACAAGGTAATTTGCAGAAGTTGAGTCACCTGGCATACAGCTTCTTCAACCTCCAGGCACATAGTTTCAAACTTCTGATACACATTGCCGAACCATGTTATACCTTTCACATCCATCCCTATGACAATGTAGATAAATTCCTCCTATTTAGTGCCTGCAAAGGCATTTGAATCATTTCTTATGATTACACACAATTTTAACTGATGTATTGGTAAACTGTAGTCATACAGTTCTTGGAAAACTGTTATAGTTTCAAACTGAAACTATGCGACACGAACCAGCATGTAGAAATAGGTCCAAAAAATCAAAGAGCAACAAACAGTGACATGACTTATCTGGCAAACAAAGAGTGACATCGCACGTGTAGGCAAAGGCCAAGACGAAGGCAGGAAGTGACATATACCCTACCTTCCATTTTTCCAATAGTGATAAGCAGCCATAATAAATGCAACTATTACAAGACTCACAACCACACAAATACTCTAAACACCTCTCCCAGGAAACACCGAAATAGATTTAACCCACAACCAACCAGAAAATTCTAACTGGGAACACAAAATTTCAAATCAACCAAATAGAGCAAGCCGCCAAGTTCTTCATCTATTCAAATTGATGAACAAGATACTTCAGGACCAACAATCCAGACACAGTTTTTAACACAAAGAGCAAACAGACACAAGAAATCTTGAACTCGCCAGGAGAAGCATAAAGATGCTTACTTTAGAAATTTGAGCATCCAAATTAACAGACCCAGATGACAATCAATCAATCAAAACCTAAAACCTTAAATCCACGAAAGTACTACAAAACCCTTACAGCGATCAAAACCACAGAAAAGCTGAAGATGAGGGTTTTTGAGAATAGAAGGATGGAAGAGGGACTTACAAATTTCAAAGCTGTGGTGCAGAAGACGCAAAGCCCAGAAAGTGTAAGGAATCGGATGGTTTTCAATCAAACACTTTTACTTATTCTTCTTCTTTCCCTAATCATAAATCTCTGGAATTATTAATATCAAGAAAAAGGTTTTGTTTTTCTTGAGTTGGAAAAATGACAAGGAAAGAGAATCCATCCGTCAGCTCTTCATCATCTTTGTACACGTGTGGGACATGTTTGCTTTTTGGATAAAATTGTGTTGTTTTTGCTTATTGAAATTTTATTTACGGATTCAAGAAAAATCCACCACCTGCTGCATCTTGCTTCAACATTTTGCATTGAGATTAATTTGAGGAAATTTATCTGCAAAAACTGGAAAGAAGAACATGAACATCCGACTTCATTTACTTACCCACAAGGATCTTTAAGAACTATATTTTGGGTCCTGAAACTCACAAAGATGTAAAACAAATATTTCCAAAAGAAGCGCCAATAATTAATTAATCAGAACAAAACCAGCACAACATATTTGCTCAGTTTGCAGCCTGGAAATCCCAAAGTCATCATCTGGTACTTCAGGCTCAGTCTCATTCTCAGGAGTTCGTGATTCTTTAGGGTCTTCCTTTGGCGAAGTTGTCCTCCAAGCTAAGACTGGGAAATTTGATTTCTGGAGACTTTTGTTCACTGGAGGTGGGAGAGAGTGATGCAGGAGGAGGTGGTGGAGGTTGGATAAGTAGAGCAGGTTCTCCCTTGTTACTAGTCTCCTCCAAGGAAACTCTTCGCATACCTTTATTCAATGACGTTGACTTCGGGACACCATTGCCTTTCTGTCACAATTATGAACATTTAAATGAAACAGGTACCAACAAATATTTGGATCAGTCAAGTTGTTTGGAATTTTATGAGCACTGAAGTGGTCTCACATTTTTCAAATTGATGACAATGGTTTCACCATCTTTTAAACTGTAGTCAACAGATGAACTTTGCTGGAAATGTTGTTCCATCTCTTCAGCTGTTTTCTTCTTGTTCAGGTATCTGTCATTAATGAATAAGGAAAATAAAAAAATGTGATATATGCTTCTCATAGTAAAGAGAGAACAAATGTTTTATTGTACTTCATATGATCATGCAGTGCAGCTTGAAAGTCATAAGCCTCTGTTCTTTCTCGGAATCCAATGCCAATGAAAGCATGACGAAGACGGCCATCTACATGAAATATTTCAGTTCAAAGGAGGCGTTCGTGAATATGAACATATGCTGATGACAAAAATTTGGTTATATCATTAAAAAACTTCATTCATTGTAAATAACCAGCACTCCTACACACATTATCCGTGCTCTAGAAACAATGGGACTCTGATCAACTCAATCAACATATTGAGGAAATTCCGCCAAAATACAACAGAGTGGCAACAGAAGCTTACCAATATTTTCTTCGATACGAAGAACAAAATATCTGCAGAAGATACAGACAGATTTCATCAAGTATTGCAAATGTAACAGGAGCAAAATTAACTACTTATGGGTTTATTAAAGAGATCAGGATAGCTAAAAATTTGTTATTCTAGGTGAGGTTTTCATTATACCTGCTGCTGTCAATAACAGGCTCAACAGGATGTAGTTCTCCCTCCCTAAGAAATGCTTGAGCATATAATTCACCTACATAATAAAAAGAACATGTGTTAAGTGTTTGGAAGATGCATGATTAAGATTTACTTTTACTTATTTTCTAAAGCTCATACCCGTGGTCTTATCCTCAAGTCTGATAATGCATTCCTCCTTTTTGCTAACTACTTTTAGTGACCCTTCCCACGTCCATTTGTTAACATTCCATTCATCAGCCCTGCAAGATGGTAAAAATATAAGTCTACAATCTCACGCTATAAATTTTGTACGTCAACTGACCAAGAAATTGTTTTGGCAACTTTTCTTTTTGTATTACACAATGTTGAATTTTCCAAATTCAATAATAATGTGTAAAAGTACCAAAACTCACAGATAACTGATGGTCTTTCGATGAAAAACTTGTTTTTAAATTCATATAAATAAAGTATACTCTTAGCAGGGGAGAACCTGTAAGAAGCCGCACTCTTCCTTGGTGGGATCTGCAAAAGTAAACACAAAATACAAACTCTTAGAGACGCACCTGCTTTCATAACTACTGCACTCAGTGAGAAACCACAAATGCTTGCAAACAAATAGATCAGATCCACGCATGGTGCTGGCTCTTTGTTAAGCCTTTAACCCATTTTATTTCAATACCTTTATATGACTTGGTTTCCCAGACAGAAAACAAAGGTGATCTGAACTCTTAATTATAATATACACTCTAAAGTCCGACAATGTTGTCTAAACAATCCCAGAATGAACTTAACTTAATTGCGAATGTTACATGATTCATGAACCATGTAAAGTCCAGTCAAAACTTAAGTAGCCTACTTGCAAAGGCTATCAGCAAATTACACTTAAAAGAACCAAGATTGCCAACTGCCGACAGAAAGTTACTTCGCTAACAACACTTTTCATCATTGATCATATCAAATTCAGGCTCTAGTCAAAACTCAGAAACCTCAATATCAACTTATATATCACTTGTAGCATCATTGCATTGAACCACACAGTTGGGTATAATACTACTATAATCAACCTCTCTAATCCAGAAAGACTCCAAAAAACAAGATTTCAAATTAAACCCTAATTTCAACAGAAATTGATTTTACTAAAAATCTGCTGGACTCATAAATTACTGTAAAAGAAAGAAACTGAAGCATAAACAAGTTACCAGATAAACATAACATTCAGCAACTTGGAACAGAACAAGCTCGATGGCTTCAGCTTCATCACTCAAATCTGACGCGCCTTGATCGCTCGATTTCTTCTTCTCATTCTCCATCATCAATCAGTTCAACACTTCACCAGTCTCCGATTCCGATGAAAATCAATATCGTACTGATCTGACAGACTAATTCGATCGATTCGACCAACCACCGATCGTTCCAAACCCTTCTTCCTACTCCTACCTCGTTCGTTCTTGTAAAATCCGAACGATGGGCATTTTCGTCATTTGCAAACCGCGACTTCAGTAACTTTCCTCTGGGAAAAGTTTAATCAAATATAATTCAATAAATAAGTAATAATTAAATAAACCGTTGAATTTAACCATTTCATATTTTTATAAATTAAACCAAAAATCTTCTTTAATCCTAAATGTTGATTAATCTCAACCGTCTGATCAAATCTAAATAGCCTAATCTGAATCTAGAGTTGAATCTGGAACATTAAGATATCATAAGACGAGATAAACTCAGATTATACAAAATTGGAACATTTTTAATATGAAAATAAAATAAAAATTACCTAAAAATTTTGCTGATTTTTCTTGATTTTGTGACATATTCTCGATAAACACTAACATTAATGAAAAAAACATTAATATTAACATTTGCTTCTTAAATTTTATCGAAAATTGTTTCCGAAAATACAAATGCCAGCGAGATAGCGAATAGCGAGAGTCGGAGTCGGAGTTGCTTCTCCACTCGATCCTCCAACACTTCACTTCCCTAAAACCCTTTTCTGGATTTCGCTTCATTCCTTCGATCCATCAATGTCGAACGATTTAGGTAAAAGTGGATTACAACGCGCCACTTCAGATTCCATAACCGAGCGGCTTCGGGAGTCTTTGAAATTGGATTCAAACAAGCCGGATTCATTAAAGCCACGTCATTCTTCGGTTGTGGGTAAGCAAGGGAGGAGATCTGATTCTCATTCTGGTGAGATTTTGCCTTCATCTGTTGCTGTGGATAGTGTTGGATCTGCTGGAGTTAAGTCTAAGCCTGGTCATAGGAGATCTGTGTCTGCTGGTGTTCCTTTGTTTTTTCCTGGAAGAAGCTTTGGGAATATTACTGGAGCTGCTAGGAGTGGCGGTGCGCAGGTTTCGGCTACTGGAACGAGTTCAAGTGCTGCGAATGTTAACTCAGCGCAGAAGCCTGCAGTGTTAGGTTCGGGGACTGCTAACTATGGACATGGGAGCATTATGCGTGGAGGAGGAAGGGTGAGTTCTGCGGTGGGAGGAGGTGAGGGAATTGCGGTTAATGGGGAGGTGAGAGTTGTCGGAGAGAGTGTGTTGAAGAAGGCTATGACTAGTTGTGATCCGGAGGAGGTGAAGAAGGGTGGGAATGAAATGTATAGGAGAGGGAATTATGTTGATGCTTTGGCGTTATATGATAGGGCTATATCGATGTCGCCTAGAGTGGCAGCTTATAGGAGTAATAGAGCTGCAGCTCTAGCAGCTTTGGGGAGGCTTGGGAGGCAGTGAAGGAGTGTAAAGAGGCTATTAGATTGGATTCTGGGTACTTGCGAGCTCATCAAAGATTAGCTTCCCTGTACTTGAGGTTAGTTTGAATTGCATGCATATTTGAGTTCAGTTGTTTTCATATAAAGTTATACTTTTGTTTATATCGTGTGTATATGTTCCTGTTCTCTAGACGTAGACAGTGCTGAATTTTGTACCAGCTTGTCATATATTGAAAATCACGTATACTGTCAGTTGGAACTGTCTTAGATAACATTTACAATGATGCAATAATCAATATAAGTGCAATTTTGGATAGTATACAAACTCCGTAGTAAGATAAATGAGTAATCAGATAATCATTTAAGGATTAAAGTTTATTGCATAAAGGTTCCTCTTTTAAACAATTGTTATGAAGAGTAACCAAGCAAGAAAAGCTGCACTCTATCTTCTGTTTCGATTGTAAATTATAATTAAAATATAATTATTCTCTGATATAATACTGTTACTTTTATTCAGATTGGGACTGGTTGAAAATGCGCGCTATCATATTGGTTTCCCAGGCCAATTACCTGACCCAAATGAACTGCAGAAACTATATAGTGTAGAAAAGTATCTTAGTCGATGTGAAGATGCGCGAAATATTGGTGACTGGAAACGTGCCTTGAAGGAATCTGATGCATGCATTGCAGCTGGAGCTGATACCTCACTTCAGGTGATATTTAAGTTGTCAAAACCTGCTTTTTTCATCTATTTAATGAATATTGATGTAAGATGAACTCATTTTGATGATGGTTGCAGCTCATTGCTTGCAGAGCAGAAGCACTTTTGAGGCTACAACAGCTCGATGATGCTCAATCCGCTATATTTGACATTCAGAAGTGTGAAGCACACTCCTCTTTCGGATCACATATTAAATTTTACGGTTTCCTCGCTGAAGCTTATGTGCTTTATGTCAAGGCTCAAGTCGATATGGCTTTTGGCAGGTGAGGCCAGTAAACAATTATATATACACATTTATCGGGTTTCTTTTCTTTTCCTTAATAATATGGGATGGACAATGTGGTACTTGTAGGTTTGCTACAGCAATTTCTTTAGCCGAGAAAGCCTCTCAAATTGATTATGGCAATGAAGAGTTGGAGACCTTTGTTAGTAAGGTTAAAATGGTGGCCAGTGCTCGTACCCGTGGTAATGATCTTTTTAATGAAGGGAAATTTGCTGAAGCATGCGCAGCGTACGGGGAAGGCCTGATTCATGATCACACTAGTGCTGTGCTTTATTGCAATAGAGCCATCTGCTGGTCAAAGTTGGGTTTATGGGAACAATCTGTTGAAGATTGCAATCAAGCCCTCAAGATCCAACCAACATACACTAAAGCCTTATTAAGAAGAGCTGCCTCATATTTAAAGGTAGTTTGGCACATTTTGATTGATTTTGCATATGAATATTTTCATTCTTTGATTTAACAGTTGATGCGTTGATGCTGTGGTTTCTTATAGCTTGAAAGATGGGTTGAGGCAATAAAGGATTATGAAATCCTGAGAAAGGAACTTCCTGATGACAAAGAAGTTGCTGAAGGTCTTTCCATTGCTCAAGCTGCCGCAAAGAGCCATCAAATAGACATAGCAACTGGTAACAGCGTAAAATTTGCCGATGTTGAGAAAGTTGCAAATCATCAACAGTTTAAAACTACGGCACCATCACCTGGTTTGTTCGAAACCCTACACATGATTTCTGCCTTAAATTTTTATATGCTTTATTGTCTCATAGAGAGTTAATTCTTCATTAGTTGTATTTATCATCTGAATGGCAAATAAAATTTCAGGCTCATCAGTAATTCATTTGACCAAGACACCGTGTTAAAGAAGTAAACAAATATCTCCATTTGTCTACACATTATGCGTTTGGTATCCATCTGTCCATTTTCCCAAGGTATGCGACTGAAGCTTCCTTGAGTTCGTCTTTGTGCATTGTGAAATTGTCGCGTAAGTACAACGGTATAAGCATAATTGAATCTTGCATCATGTAATTGTTGAAAACAAACCCTTTATTATTCTAGTATTTCCACCTATGTTGTCAATATGCGATCTGGAATTGGTTTGGCCACTTCCATCAATGTTGTTGTCAAATGTGCTTCAAAAGAGACATCAATATGCTCTCAAGTCATAACCCTAATTTCATTTGACTTTTCTTTGTAGCCAAACTATGATGCATAATAATCTTTGAATGCACACTTATTGACGGATGTTTATTCTCAGGTTCCAGATACATGTTGATGAGACTTCAGTCCAGTCTTGCCAGGTCAGAAGGGTAATGGTCGTCTCAGCATTCAGAATTTCCAAAATGTGTACAAATTGAAGGAACTGATATCCATGGAAATAAAGACCCCGAGTCAGAGGTGGTGAGGCATAATCAGCTCATGAATACCTATTTATCTCGTGATTAGGATTATCAGATCTGTTCACATATTCAGTCAGCTACTTAATTTAGGCTTAGACTCCCATAATCCAGACAATCCCCTGGATAAAAGTTTTATATCATCAAATGAACCTCATCAGTTAATTTCCTCCATCAGTTGCTCTCCTTATACTATGTCAAGTCCCTTGGAGTCGACAACATTTTTGTGTCACAAAAGTTATATATTTCTTACAAAGATATTTATTTCTTCACCATTGGATTGTTAAGAAAAAGAGCAATGAGTACTGCTTTTACTAGATTTATTTTTGATGCATTACTTATTTTTTGTGTAGATTTAGAACATCTGTCTTGCATTAGTTGTCTGGATTGAGAATCAGAAAACACAGTGTCTTATACTTATTTATTGCAGAAATACAAATGAAAGGAGGACAGGATAATCCAGGGCTGTTTGTAGCATTTTTTCCTCAGTTTGTGTAGTGAAATCTTTACTGCCCTGCAGCAAATGCCTCAGCTGGGAATATCTTGGTAATCCCTGCGAGGCTCTTGAACTCGAGCTTTCCAGAATCACTTACAATGATTTCATTCACTGGAGGCCACATCAGTAGCTCCTTGGCCTTAACACCCTTGAGCTTCTTGATCCTTTTCTTTTCAATGTACCCATTTATCTCAGTATCATACTTCACTTGCTTACTTATCATCTTAAAATGGTGCTCAACCTTCTTGGCCTGCACTATCCACAGGTACCCGGTGCTCTCCACATACCCGACCTCAACGACCTCTGCCAACGGGAGGAGTCCCAACGGAAGGTCGAATTTCTCGAGTAGCGAAACAGCTAGTTTAAGCCCTGCTTCATGACCACTCTTCACAACTCCTCCTTCCTTCTCAGCCATCTTGATCAAGCTAATAGTGTTTATTTGCAAAAGAAAGATCACTAAAATGTTCGTTTATTATTCGAAACTTTGTACTGAGAATTTATAGGATAGTGACAACAATGTGGGACAAATTCAGAGGAGATGAAAACAAAGCAAGATACATTGTAGGCTTCGTCGATCACGCCATTGTCTATATGCTCTTGTCTTGTTTATTGTCTTCTTCTGCCTCAGCTCAGTCTTCTGCACTGAAGTCAGGCTCCTCAGGTTTCTGTATTTTTATCAAACTTCTAGAACCCAATGAGTTCCTAAATTTCTGAACTCCTCGCATTGCGTTGGCCGCAAACTTGGACACATATATAGTTGCACCCAAGCTAGAGTTATCATTCATACTACTTTCTCTATTCAACAATGCCTGCCTTTCATCCTCTATTTCCTCCAGTACTCTTCTTCCTCGTCTATATCCAAATCACCTTCCTTTTGATACAACTCCATACGCTTCCTCTTCGTGTACCTCCGCCATGCAGCCTGGATGAAAATGGCAGCCCATGTTCTCCATTGCTGCGAGTAAAACCTGAATGTGTGCTGAACTTGTCTACTATGCAAACGCCTGAACTGACTTGCTACATATCTTAACTCTTCTGCTTCTAGTGCAAATGCCTCAACCTCTATTATGGCTTTTACTGTTCGCGTTGAGAGTGGGAAATTTGACCCTGCTTTTGGGTCTAATGCCCATGTTAAAGCTCCTCGCCGCAGAATTCTCCTTCTTTTAGTAAACTTCTGTTGAAAAATCCGCTCCTCCCACCGTCTGTTGTGACACTTTCTAAGGTCCCTCTGATGATGAAGAGCATTTCGTTCACAGGGTCACCTTCTCGCAGAACATATGTGTCTAGTGTGAATAAACTGGGCTTCAGTCGTTCGCAGATGGCATCAAGAAGACTCTCATCCATATTCGCAAATAGAGGAACCTGTGCATTTCATCAGAAAGTGAAACTAGTAAACTCCATTTAGATATATATAAGCTAACACTTCAGAACCTGAGGTCTACAGATCCAAGTCTAAAATTTCAGATGTGAAAGAAGAAACTGCTGTCTTTACTTACCCTTCTCACTAGTCTCAAACAGAGATGTCTCTTTATGTCCCTCCGAATATCCTTCGGCAAATTCCTTACCAGATTTTCTTCATCCACTCCATGTGTTTCCAGCCACTTGTACTGATCATAGCGCCTAACACTGTCTCTAAGTTCTTGTGGCAAAGATCGATGGTGCATCCACTGCTCCGAGTCACGTCTCTTGATCCGCATTTCCTCTAGCCTAATAGTAACTGACTGGAGCGATGTCTGTAAAAATTACCAACGTAGGAAATCATCAGAAAACCAAGTTATATACTTCTCAGGAAACAAATTTAAGACATGAAAAAACTCAAACCTGCATATTCCCAATGAGAAGAGCAAACAGAATAAGACCAAAAATGGCCAAGGTGATGGAAAATAAAACCTCGCCTGGATATGTACTTGTCTGAAGCCCCTGACCAAGTGTGCTGCAACAAAATGCATTTTTTACTCAATACCCACATTTCAAGTTACTCGAAAAGTTGCTAGTCAATGAAGGTATAAATGGGTACCTCAGATTTTGCAAGCCCCACCACAAGCAGTAACAGAACTTTTGAGAAAATGCTTCACTTTCCAAGGAGACAACTCCAGAAGTTAACGCAGACGTGTAGATTCCATAGTTAAATGATGCGTGTCCTGAGCATTCTTTACTAAGAACATCCCTACTAATTTTTAACCAATCTTGATACCCTTTAGGACGTTTGTGCTTATTAGCACAGTATAAGTAGTCCTCTTTGCATTTGTTTGGATATCGGTGACAAACCCTTTGCCAGCACTCGTCATTGCGCTCAACTGCCAGTAAGTACCATGAAGCCCCAACAATCTGCTCAAAAGAGGAAAATTTACTACTGTACTGCTGATATCAGTTTTGTATAAAATATCATCAGTGAAAATACAGTAACCTGGAGACAGTTTCGATACTGAAACTTACATGACTCGCTAATAAATACCAAAGGAGATAATAAGCTGCTCCTGCCCATGCTGTCTCGACAAAAGCAACAGCGCTCTTTTTTACTTCTGAGGTTAAAGGTATGAACCTAACAAACCTTGGAATATATTGGAGCAAGATCGTGACAAGAAGTGCTTGCTTCGTTGCATAAACTTCAACATTTTTCATTTCTTTTAGCTTCGCATATTTATATACCACAATCTACAAAGACAAAAAATGAGCAAAAATGAGCAAATATGATGAAATGCAAGATTTGTTCTGTCAGGAAAATTTAGAAGTTAAGTTACTTTCTAACCTGGGGGAGTGGGAGGATTGATATAAGGTCCACAAAGAAATACCGAAGCAGATAACGCTTTGCTATTTTTCTGGCATCTGTTACAAGTTCCCCTTTCCCAAATACTCGAGAAGATGGTGCAATATAAGCAGTGCGAAACTGGAAGATTATACGAATAATGTAGAAAGCGTCAACAAAAGTTCTCCATGATATAGCTGGAGCGATCAGCCCTTCATCAATTCCGAGACAACTTTTTCTGATTATAGGAAGGTATAAAAACAAAGGGTCCACTGAAACCCCAAAATACATGATATAACAAACAATCTGTTCCAGAACTGAATGGCGCGATCTTGCGGATCAAATATTGGTTTATCAGATACCTTAAGATCTTTAGGTACAAGTAACCTTGAGAGTTTGGCTTTTAGTATTCCACTCCACTTATGAAGTTTTTCCGATCCCTTGTCAAGTAGTACATTTTTTATTCTGGAGAGATTACCATTTACGCGAAAGAAGCGGATGATTTGGCCAATCTTTGATCTACATCTATCCATTACACCCCTTCTACGAGATAAAGCAGACAATGACACAGAAGAATCCAACTCGTCCAACCTGCTTAACATCGAACCACAACTGCATTAATGCATTATTACATTTTCAGAATTGTACGCCAATATAATCCAAATATTTTCGCTTCTCTCTTTCAAATATGATTGAATAAAATCACGTGATGAAAGTTCCGAAAGTACCTTACGAATTTTTCCTTATGCCCATTGATATAATGTGTCCTGTATCCAGAATCAAACATATTGCGCATCTAAGAACACAAACACAGCCACACTGGCGGGTTCTGAATCACGATCAACTGAAACATTTGAGGACTTGTCCTTCACCATAAATCCCCATACTACCCATTTTCTGCAACAAAAAATTCACAACACCTGATTTTTCCAGTTCATATTTTGAAGACAAAAACTGCATAAAATGCACAGAATATACAACACCTTCCAGAGCCACCAATATACAAAAGAACATGACAATTTAAGTATTGAGGGTGAATCAATGGCAATGAGCAAAATGAGGTATTTCTTCTAGTTACTAAATTAGTGTCAAAATTCCAGTGACACTGGATGGTTCAGGTGATCTTTTGGAACATTTTCACCTTAAATGTAGGACAAATACGAAGTTAATTAAAAATAGTGTTCTTGAATTTTTAAATAAGAAAACTAATAAATAAATAAATATATCCATTTACCAAAATGTTCTTGATATTAGCGAGTGAAGAAGTTGATCGGATCTGAGAGTCAAAGACGACATCTTTTCACAATTTCATTTCACAACAGGAAAATGGGTATTGCGGCGGCTGTCGGGGTTCTCGTTCCGTTCCCGTTTTACTACTTTTTATGGACCCAACCGCAGAAATGGGTCGATTGGTGTGGAAATGGGCGCGACCCATCTAAAGTAATGGCTCAGGTTTCGCATTTCTTGAAGCTTATTCAGTTCGTTTCACTCTTCTCAGTCTCCACCCTCTCGTGGCCGCCGCCACTCTACTTTTGGCCGCTCTTTATCTTTGGCCAGTTTCTCAATTTCAGGTCACCCTTTTTAATTTACTATTTATTTATGTATTTATTTATTTGGAGTTTACATTGCAGAATGAATAATCTTTTTAGTATTTTCAATCATGTGCCTAGTGATTATGTATGTGCTTAGGACTTTGAGTTCAACATGTCTTTAAAGCTGGGATATTAAGCGGATCAATCTGTCACTAGTTAGTAACTGGAATAGCACAATATGAAAAAATAGGAATTGAGGGGGTTCTCCTTTCGGCAGGTTTTGCTTATCCTTGATTTAGTTACGCGGTGTGCGGTTCAAGGCTACTTGTTATCTCGAGCAAAAAGTGCATTGTGGCTGTTATATTTGGGTACTAAAGACATATGTATAATGTACTGCAGGGTTATCAGCTCCTTGGTGAAGCAGGGACATATTACGGTGTAAGGTTTGGGAAGCACATACCATGGGTAACAGAATTCCCATTTGGAGTTATAAGAGATCCTCAATATGTGGGAAGCATTTTGAGTTTGCTAGCTTGTTTGCACTGGGTTCCCTATCAGTACATACTCATATGGGTACTAGGCTATGTGTTCATGATACATGTGGAATCTGAAGAAGATCCTACCACTCGTGCCAAAACACCTGTTTAACTTTCTCACTATCGGAGGCAGGAAAACCAGAAGCTAGTAATAGTAAGTAGGCGTTCTTTTGGCCGGCGTTGGCTATGTATTTTGTATTTCTTTGAGCATGAATTATCTTTTTCCCCAATAAAAACATTTAAGTTACTTTATTTGCAATCAGTTCCTAGCGTATTAAGTTTTACTAGTTTGTTTGTGCACATTTGTGCACATAGACGTATTTAATTTTTGTTAAACCGTATAATAAATATATGAAATAAAGATAAAAATTAAGTAGTAATCAATAATTTGAGGGGTATATTGGGGAGATGAATTATGGCTTCAAAAATAACCCGACAATTCACCCCTTTGTGTTTTAAATATAGGATAGATTTAGAAATGTGCACGGTTAAACTACGATTACGCATTAAGCCGGATAAAAATGATGTTATTTTCGAATCTCGACAATCTTTGTACAAACATGTGTATAAAACTCTGATATCCTAAGAAACCAAAAGAAGTTTGGAATCAAGAACCTATTCACAAAGACACTGCAGAGTCTTGCAAGTTTTAATGTGGTTTTAAGCTTTTAGTGATCTCATTTGGTAGCATTGCACAATAAAACCAAATGCGCGTGTCCAACACGCGCAAACTACACGACCCGAACCGGCCCGATAAAATACCGGGTCAAACTCCTGGCAACAAAACAACCAACGAAATCGAACCAACACGTCCACATAGCGATCGATCGACAATCGAAAATTAAATCTGGGCGACGATGGGGTTCGGAGGATTGCTAGCAGCACGCGCCCTCAGGCGGTCAACCACCGCTTTCAGAGTCCTCTCATCGTCAATTCATCAAAACCCTAACCATACGACGACCCGAAGCATTGTCTCCACATCTGAGTTACAGAAGCCTGAAGCAGCCGCAGCAGCAGCGGAGCCACCGACTCCAGATCTCCCTCCTAGGACACCAATCGGTGACGCTAGGGTTCATTTTCCGAATCCTGAGATGCGATTGAGGTTTTTGTTGATGGATATCCTGTTAAGGTTCCTAAAGGGATGACTGTTTTACAAGCTTGTGAGATTGCTGGTGTTGATATTCCTAGGTTTTGTTATCATAGTCGACTTTCTATTGCTGGGAATTGTAGGATGTGTCTTGTTGAAGTTGAGAAATCGCCAAAGCCTGGCTTCCTGCGCTATGCCTGCTCTTCCTGGTTAGGCCTAGATTTGATTTTTGTTTATTTTGTAGCGATTTTGTGCTTGATTATATCTATATATGATGGTGTTGTAGGAATGAAGATTAAGACAGACACTCCGTTGGCGAAAAAGGCTAGAGAAGGAGTGATGGAGTTTTTGCTGATGAATCATCCATTGGATTGTCCTATTTGTGACCAGGGTGGGGAGTGTGATCTACAGGATCAATCTATGGCTTTTGGGTCTGACCGTGGCCGTTTTACTGAAGTGAAGAGATCAGTGGTTGATAAAAATCTTGGTCCTTTGGTCAAGACCGTGATGACTCGTTGCATCCAATGTACAAGGTAAATCTCAAATTTTTCCACTTGCAAACGATTAAGGGATTTCGTAGCAGCCATATTTATTAGTTATAACCATCATAGGGTGACAGCGTATGACTTTGTAAAAGTATCTCCTTTTCTGCTTTGTAGTCGAGGGATAGGTTAGTGATGACGATGATGATGGAGGCTGTAATTTTTAAAGTCCCCATTAGTGTAGTTTTGATCGATGAATGTTCCGTGGATGCACCAGAGATGCTAATGTCAATCAATCATTATACTGTTATATTTATGAAGTTTAAAAAGTATACAGCCTTTTGTCTTCCAGACTACTTAAAAGTAGTCATTTTCCTGTCGCCTTACATTATGTTATTCTGGGTCGTTTTTGTCCACCCTTGTAATCTTATATGCTTGTTAATCATTAAATTTTAAAACAGGATTTGATCTTTTATTTTTAAATCAAACATTCAAACTTCATCTTTTAGAGGGAATTTTGCATACAAAATTAAGACCTGTATCTAGTTAGTTTTATCTGTTTTTGTTGAATATGAATTTCTACGCTAACCTTGATGTGATCAGTTGTAGTTGTGGTCTAAATGAACTTCAATTTGTTTTACATCAATAGACATTTAAGCAGCGACTCTCTTTTGCAGATGTGTTAGATTTGCTACTGAAGTTGCCGGAGTCCAAGACCTAGGTATGCTAGGCCGAGGAAGTGGGGAAGAGATCGGAACATATGTAGAAAAACTTATGACGAGTGAACTTTCTGGGAATGTGATTGACATATGTCCTGTGGGAGCTCTGACTTCAAAGCCTTTTGCTTTTAAAGCCAGAAACTGGGAACTGAAGGGAACAGAGACTATAGATGTTACCGATGCTGTGGGATCAAACATTCGAATCGATAGTAGGGGTCCAGAGGTTATGCGTATCATCCCTCGATTGAATGAGGTAAATACTATATCAATTTACATATGAATATCAGTTGAAGAATCAAATCTCAATTACCTTCCCGTAGCAAAACATGGGTTTTTCGATTCTATTCATTAACCTCGTTATTGTGCTATCAGTGTGATTATCTTATTAATCTTAAAATTACTATAAGTTGTATGTTTAAACCGATAGCGAAATGATTACATGTTCTTTCTTTGTGCAGGAAATAAATGAGGAATGGATATCAGACAAAACACGTTTCTGTTATGATGGGTTGAAGAGACAGCGTCTAAATGACCCCATGATTCGCGGCCCTGATGGGCGCTTTAAGGCTGTAAGCTGGCGTGATGCACTGGCTGTGGTCGCTGATGTTGCCCATCAAGTTGCTCCCCAGGATATTGTTGGTGTTGCCGGTCGACTCTCTGATGCAGAATCGATGATGGCATTAAAAGATGTATTAAACAGACTGGGCTCAAATAATGTGTGGTGTGAAGGAACTGAAAGCCAGCCATGTGCTGATCTCCGTAGCGGATATTTATTGAATACCAGTATTGGCGGTCTTGAGAAAGCAGATGTTTTCCTTTTAATTGGTACTCAGGTATATCTTCTACTTGTCACTCTGCTTCAATTCATGTTTATTTTCTTTGAATATATAATCTATCTGGCTTGTTTCACACTTAGCTTTGTGCATGCGTTATTGTTTTGCCCAATGTGAAACCTTGTTTAATTAATGACTTTACCCTCTTATGATGCATTTTTCTCTCTTCTAGCCAAGAGTTGAAGCTGCAATGATTAATGCCAGAATCCGGAAAACAGTCAAAGCAACTCAAGCCAAGGTTGGGTATGTTGGCCCTCCTACAGATATTAATTATGATCATCAACATCTTGGTACTGGCCCACAGGCCCTTGCCGAGATCGCTGAAGGCCGACATCCCTTTTCATCTGCCCTCAAAAATGCAAAGAATCCAGCCATCATTGTTGGTGCTGGCTTATTTGAAAGACAAGACAAGGATGCTATCTTTGCCACGGTGGAGAAAATTGCAGAAATTGCAAATGCAGTGCGTCCCGACTGGAATGGTCTCAATTTGTTGCTTTTAAATGCTGCTCAAGCAGCTGCACTTGATTTGGGTCTTGTACCAGAGTCTGCTAAAAGTATTGAGTCTGCCAAGTTGGTTTATCTGATGGGTGCTGATGATGTCGATCTGGATAAAGTTCCTAAAGATGCTTTTGTTGTATATCAGGGGCATCATGGTGACAAAAGTGTGTACCGTGCAAACGTCATCTTGCCGGCATCTGCATTTAGCGAGAAAGAAGGAACATATGAAAACACTGAGGGATGCCCCCAGGTAACAGTCCCAGCTGTTCCAACAGTGGGAGATGCTAGGGATGACTGGAAGATTCTAAGGGCATTGTCTGAGGTGGCTGGGATCACTCTGCCTTATGACAGCCTAGACGGTATACGATTACGAATTAAAACAGTAGCTCCAAATTTGCTGCATGTAGACGAAAGGGAACCTTCTGCATTTTCTACAGTTTCCTTAAGGCCCCAATCCAATGAGAAGATGAGTTCCTCTCCATTCGAAACTGCGGTGGAAAACTTCTACATGACAGATGCGATTACCAGGGCCTCAAAGATAATGGCGCAGTGCAGTGCCATGCTGTTGAAGAAGTGAGGAGTGAATGCTGCATTCTAAATAAATTTGCAGGCAGCTTGACTTGCAATGTTGTTTTTTTGATGTGGACAAAACAAATACAACTACATTCGAGTCTCAGGTCAAGTCTGATAAACTTTTGTGTGCCATCACGAATTATGTTCATAAATGGCACTATAAATTGCAGTGTAGTATTTGTTACTTCCCTTTGTAATTTGATCATCCAGATGATGTTTGATGACTCGGCAACATTTTACATGCACCCAGACCCAGTCTGAAACTGGTTTAAGCTGGCTGCTGCTGCTGGTTCAATTTTCAAAAGGGGTCTCTCTTTTCTATAACTTAGCGGACAAAGGTGAGATTTTGTAGGCACAAAAGTGGGGTTCTTGTCATTTTCTAGGTGATCCGGACATAAAGCCAAACCTCTAATAGTGGCGAATGTTTCTTGAGCCTTTAAAAGCAGCTTTAACTTCATGTACTGATATGATTACTAGAAAGTAAAGATGGCAGATGCGATTGAGAATGCGGAGCTGGAGCGGATCTTCAAGCGCTTTGACGCAAATGGAGATGGAAAGATATCCTCATCAGAGCTTGGAGATGCACTGAAAGCCATAGACTCAGTAAAAACAGAAGAAGTCACACGAATGATGACGGCGGTCGATACAGGCGGAGATGGTTTCATTTCCTATGAAGAATTCACCAACTTCGCCCAAGCTAACAGAGCACTGATCAAAGACATCTCAAAAAGATTATGAAATTTTCTTTGCCACATTTAACAGTTTAAGTATTACTCTGTTGTTCTCCACATGCATTTTTGCATAGTGGATCAATAAAACTAGGTAATCAGTTATATAAATGAGTGTTTTTTCATACAGTAAAAGCTTCAACCTTTGGGACAGAATAATCTATATCTCATGAAGGTATATAACAAATGGTTGCTTGACAACCTAAGAAAGATTTCCAATTACAATTGAATGTAAATTTGTAATTCTGTTGTCAACCTACACCATGAAGACAACCTAAATGATCTTCTCCTCTGTACACATCCATGATTCCATGATGTGGCAGTTCCGTATAAAATCATTGGAGTAATTGACGTACTTTGTCCAAAAGGGACACAAATGTTCAAATCCGATCTCTAACCATGGTTTTGACTGACCATTGTAATGAATAACAGCTGCTTTCTTTACATTCTCAATGTCTGTTTTATCTTGATATCCCAAGCCAAGCAGGTGCCACTTCACGCTGAAAACAATATCATCATCTAAAAAAACAACCTTGTCCAGATCTGGGAACATCTGTCAAGAATAAAATTTAAGAGTCAAGAGACCGACCATTCGAAAGGAAATGAGCATCAGATAGTAGAGGCATGCTATGTAAATAATCTGTGATCAGAAAAATGAGGACTTGTAAGTTTGTACGGTCGAGATGGATTTTGCCGATTTGATTTTCAGACGAGAAGAAAGATGGAGAAGAAGGGGTCGTTCTGTAATATATCAAAGTTTGAGGACTTGTAAAAAGGAAGTTTAGTGTTCTGCAGTGTGCTGTCATGAGACAATGTATCGGATCTGACCCGTACCTGCTGATTATAGGGTTGACTTGACCCGAAATCTGCTGCTGTAAATCGAATCGAAAGCGTCGTTGGCGTGTCTTCGTTTCGCCGTGTTGCAGCAGCGATCCGTTTCATCGATCAGAATTTCGAGGTTATTGTTTATCAGGTTGTCTATTTTTTTGTAAAATCTGAAAAACTCATTTCTTGTGTTGTGAAAATTTTTGCTCAAGTGCACCAACTGTTTGCGTTTATGCCTCACTGAAGGAAAATTTACTGATGGGAAAGTGTGGATTAGGTCATTTTTGGGCTTGATTCGCAACATCTGAAACTGAGCTAGTAACGTTCTTCCAACTCCACAGCTAAAAATGAATACATTCCATCAAGGATCGAGAAAATGCACGTCCCAAGGTACTTTTGCGCGTATTATTAATTCAGAAATAAGTGCAATTTTGGCTGTAATGAGGAGGAATGTGAGATGGGGAGTTCGGTATTTAGCGGTTGATAATGAACGGGAACATCCGCTCATTCAGTCGCTGAAAAAGCTACGGAAAGAAATATTCTCATGGAAAGTACAGTGGGATATGGTCAATCCAGCTGTGTATTTACAACCATTTTTGGATGTTATCAAGTCTGATGAAACTGGTGCACCAATCACTGTAGTTGCTCTCTCGTCCGTTTATAAATTATTAACACTGGACCTTTTTGATTCCGACTTTGAGCAAGTGGAAGATGCTATGGCTCTTATTGTGGATGTTGTAACGAATTACCAATTTGATGTGGCTGATCCTGCATCAGAAGAGGTGGTGATGATGAAGATACTTCAGGTTCTGCTGGCATGTATGAAGGGTACCGCATCAAAGAAATTGAATAACCAGCATGTTTGTAACATAGTTGACATGTGCTTTCGGGTTGTTCATCAAGCAAGCTCCGAAAGCGAGTTGCTCCAACGGTTTGCCCGCCACACTTTGCATGAAGTGGTTAAGTGCATTTTCTCATGCTTACCAGAAATTGCATCTGAGGAACATGGTCAACACAGTGAAGATCAAATAATGATGAGTGATGAGGCAAGTCGCTAGCTTTGTTGCTCTAGGAAGCTGTTTGATAGGGTACATTTTTCTTGGTAGCTTTGTGGTTGTTTGTAGTCTGATAATGAAGTACGCTTGATCCTGAGATAAGGTGGTTTCCATTTATGATGGTTTTATCGTGTCATTAGTCTGTTTATCAGAAAAGACTAACAAAATGCTCGTGGTGTGGAATTCTTTTGTTTACAATAGAATTACATGTATGTGGCATCGTAAAAAGTAGTTGTGCACAGTGCTTGTAGTTGTAGAAATATTTATCTTGATGCAACTGTTTCATAGTATATTAAAGGTGTAGTTTTCTTGGTGCAGCCTGGCTCTTCCAGTAAGCTCCACGTCTCGGACAGCCAAAAGATAGAGAATGTTAGGAATTACAAAGAACAGCCTTTACATGGCTCAAATGATTCTACAGGCAAGGCAGAACCTGAAGTTGATAATGGTGCCCAAACGAAATATAGTTCAAACGAAGAGCAACTTATGAAAAAACCTTTTGGAATACCCTGCATGATTGAGACATTTCACTTCCTATGTTCTCTGCTGAATGTTACTGAGAACCTAGAAAGTGGTCCAAGACCAAATCCCATCGCATATGAGGAAGATGTCCCCTTATTTGCATTAGGCTTGATCAATTCAGCCGTTGAACTGGGCGGAGGATACTTTACACAGCATCCTAAGTTATTAAAGTTGATACAGGATGATTTATTCCAGAACCTGTGCGATTTGGTCAGTCCATAAGTCCACTAATTCTTTCGACAGTGTGCAGTATTGTTCTCAATCTTTATCACCAAATGCGTAGTGAGCTCAAGCTGCAGCTTGAAGCATTTTTCTCCTTCGTGCTTTTAAGACTGGCTCATGATAGACATGGATACTCATACCAGCAGCAGGAGGTTGCTATGGAAGCCATTGTTGATCTTTGTAGGCAGCCAAGTTTTGCAACGGAGATTTATGTGAATTATGACTGTGATATCACATGCAACAATATATTTGAAGATATAGTCAACCTGCTGTCAAAAAGCGCTTTTCCTGTCAACAACCCATTGAGAACGGTGAATCTTCTTGCCCTAGATGGTTTAGTTGCCATACTTAGTGCATGGCAGATACAGTTGGTTATGATAATCCATTTCCTGAACAGACAGTGGTAAGCAGTGAGGGATATGAATCATTCTGGAAATTGAAATGTGAAAATTATAATGATCTGTATCTTTGGATGCCATTTGTTCAGAAAATGAAAAACATTAAGAGGATATTGATGATGGGAGCTGATCACTTCAACCGGGATTCCAAGAAAGGCCTGCAATTTCTCCAAGAAATGTGTTTGTTACCGAAGAAACTTGATCCATTAAGTGTTGCATGCTTCTTCAGGCATACGGTCGGTTTAGATAAGACTGCCATTGGGGATTTCCTAGGAAATCATGATGAGTTCTCTGTTCAGGTTCTCCAAGAATTTGCGAGGACTTTTGATTTTGAAGGAATGGGCCTGGATGGTGCATTACGTCTCTTTTTAGGGACTTTTCGGTTACCAGGTGAATCTCAAAAAATACAGAGAGTGCTTGAGGCATTTGCAGAGAGATACTACGAACAGTGTCCTCATGTTTTGAGCAACAAAGATGCTGCTCTCGTGCTTTCATACTCAATAATACTGCTCAACACAGATCAACACAATGCACAAGTTAAGAGGAAGATGACTGAAGAGGATTTCATTCGCAACAATAGGAATATAAATGCTGGAAACAATCTGCCTAGAGAGTTTTTATCTGAGCTATATCACTCAATAAGTAAGAATGAAATTCAGATGCTCCCTGATCAAGGGACTGGACTCCCAGCGATGACATCAAGCAGATGGGTTGTTTTGATGCAGAACTCCAAAAAGTGCAATCCATACATCGTTTGTGAGTCGATAGCGCGGCTAAACCATGACATGTTTACTGTCTTATCAGGTCCGTCTATTGCTGCCATTTCTGTTGTTATTGATAATATGGAGCAGGAAGAAGTGATAAAGACATGCATTGAAGAAGGCTTTATGAACATAGCAAGCATTGCAGCACGTTACCACTTTGATGGTATACTGGACGACTTGGTTGCATCATTGTGTAAGTTCACTACCTTATTGGATCCGATTTCTGCTGAGGAATCTGTTTTGGCCCTTTTAGAGGACTATAAAGCGAGGTTAGCTACCAGCTGTATTCAGTATAGCTAATAAATATGGTGACTGCATTCAGACTGGCTGGAGAAACATTGTGGATTGTGTGTTATACTTGCACAAGATTGGTCTTTTTCGTCTGGCTGATGGAGCAGCTGCTAATGAGATGACTTTAGCTGAATCGGGAAAAGCAGCACATGCTATAACCTTACAGGCTGCTACGCCAGCAGTAACTTCAACCAGTTCTCAAAAAGCATCAGGTCTGATGGGTCGGTTTAGCCAACTCTTTTCTTTTGAGGCAGAAGACCCTATTCAAAAGTCAACTCTAGAAGAAAGTGAGTCTCATCAGCTAGCTCTCCAGATAGTTCAAAGTTGGCAAATCGGTAGCATATTTATAGAGAGTAAATTTCTACAAGCTGATTCCCTATTGCAGCTTGTGAAGGCTCTCATTCTGACTGCTGAACGATTTCATAAAGGGCCTTATTCTCCTGAGGATGAGGCATCGGCCATTTTTTGTCTGGGGGTACTAATTGAAGTAACAGTGAACAACAGGGATAGGATTATGCTTATCTGGCAGTCTGTCTATGAGCATATTGCTAGTGTTGTTCAATCTATTGTGATGCCTTGCGCACTGGTGGAGAAGGCTGTGTTTGGGCTTCTTCAAATATGTCAACGGCTTTTATCCTATAAGGAAAACCTAACCGATGAACTCCTTAAGTCTCTCAAACTGGTGCTGAAGCTTGATGCCGTGTCGCTGATGTGTATTGTGAACAAATCACTCAGGAAGTTATGCATCTTGTAAAAGCAAATGCAACACGAATTAAATCACATGTGGGTTGGCGTACTATTGTCTCTCTACTTTCGATAACTGCTCAACACCCGGAAGCATCTGAAGTTGGTTTTGAGACACTTAGTTACATAATGTCCGGTGCAGCCCACATTTCTCCAGTAAACTATGTTCTATGTGTTGATGCAGCTAGGCAGTTTGTGGAGTCACGAGTCGGGATGATTGATCGCTCTGTTCGAGCCATAGATTTGATGGTAGACTCATTTAGTTGTCTGTTGCAATGGTCAAATGAAGCTAAGCAGACTATTGTAGTGGATGGAATCACAACCAAAGTCTATCAAGATATTGGAGACATGTGGATGAGGTTGGTACAGGGTCTGAAAAAATCGAGTCTGGACCAGAGGGAACAGGTCAGGAACTATGCCATTTTAGCATTGCAGAGGTGCTTGATTGGAGCAGAAGGGATTCATCTTCCACCAGAGCTGTGGCTGCAATGTTTTGATACAGTGATATTTGCCTTGCTCGATGATTTATTAAAAGTAAGCCAAGGAAGCCTGTTTAAAGATTACCGTAACTTGGAAGGAACCTTTGTTTTAGCCATTAAGCTGCTGTCAAAGGTATTCTTACAGTTATTGCAATATGAATCAGCTCATAAATACTTGGCCAACCTATGGGAAGGGTATCTTAATCGGATGGGAAATTATATGGAGGCAAAATTCAGAGGTCGACGATGTAAAAATGTCCAAGAAGTAGTTCCGGAACTTTTGAAGAACACTCTACTCGTTATGAAGGCAAAGGAAATCCTGGTCCCAAAATCTGCTACCAGTAATGACAGCCTTTGGGAAATGACTTGGTCACATATAAAGGATATAGCCCCTTCTTTACAGTCAGAAATATTTCCTAACCAGGAGTTAGAACAGATCCAGGGCAACGAGATCAGAACAGGGTCTACGCCGCCTTCTGAAGGAGTTCCCACTAATGAGATCAATGCCTGAAACCTGAAATGCAGTGTATGCCTTGCTTTTACCCGGCTGTATATTGCAAGTCTGATAGGCAAAAAGTTTATGCATCCTCAGTACACATACTAGGAATATAATGTTTTGATAAAATACTAGGAATATAATTTTCAATAATATAAGGCATGAAATATTATATGGGAAAATAAATTTAATATTTCACAGACTGCTAATTTACTTTGGGAAAATATGAGTTTCTGTGTTATTGCTTTTTTACTTCTGTCAAAAATTATAAGAAAATTTTCTATTTAATCCTACATTCTGGCTTATTGACTTTTGTGTAATGATCTTGTATTGAACAGGTGAGTGACTATTATGAATGTGGAGGTGCAGCAACCAGATGCAGTCTTGATCAACCTTCTGCACCCCTACGGAGCTATTTGGATATCTTTCGCAGCTGTGCAAGCAAAGAAACGCAATATTGTTCAGGGATCAGCTTGTGGAGACAATCAAGAAATTCAGTTGGTCATTAAATCAAAATGTGCTTGACTAGATTGCAATCTGACCTTTAGATACAGAAGGGACCACAACAACATGCATTGTCTTGTTGTTTTGAGGAAGATGTAACTTCAGGGAGTGCAGCTTGCCATCAGTTGGGTTGTGTAAACATACAATGAAATCTCTCAGGCCTGTCTCTATAGCAAGTCTTTGTTTCAACTGCCCAACTTCACTCCCCTTAAACCTGAAACAGGTGCTCTTTTTTGACTGCACAACATTCCCATTGCCACTTATTACACGGTAATAAATCAGTCTTTCATCCAGCAGTACAGCCTCTTCATCCTCCTGGTCAGTATGCGGAAAATGTAGCTGCTGCATATTATCAGCAGCTTCTACTTCCCACAAGATCCAGTCCTTAGTGGATGATCTTCGTGGTATGGCGTGGGTGACAGAGTTTCTAATGGGCGGTAATCCTCCATTTGCTCTCAAAAAGTGACCAGCTGCTGTCCTTAGCTTGACCTCCATCCCATATCTGACGGCTTCCCATTCAGTTAATGAATAGTCCTCAACCTGAGCTGGAGATGATTGGATGACCTTTCGCCCTGCAACTCCAAGGAGAAAGATCTCATCTGATACAGTCAGATATCTATGGAAGCAACTCTTCAAGCGTATAGCATTTTTGTCAGGAACTTGTTCGACCGTCCAAATGGCATTTTCCATGTTTCCATTGCGGTGTTGGCAGACCGACTCACCGTCAGGGTCAGCCAGTAGGTATTTATTGTGGCAGCTTCGGAGACGCACTGTCTTGGTCTTGTGAAAAAACTCCATTCTGCACTAGTAATGTTCAATCGATCAAGGTGAGAATATATTACATATTTGTAGGAGGTGGAAGTTCCAATGCATTACAGGTGAGATCGAAGATGCAGTCTGTTGCAAAAACAGTTATGATGACCATTGACCAGCAACATCCAACAACTGGCAAGTTAAGTTGACTCATTGACCTAAAAAATAGAAAATGCTTACCTTAAAAGCCCTGCCAAATTATTTTGTTAAATAATACGGTTCGATTTGTAAAAATAATATTCTCTATTTTATAAAAAATAATTTTTATAAGAACATTTTCTTTTAAAAAACATTTATGTCGTGGACCAGAAAAGATTCAACGTTGACATTTTACTCGTCGTAAAACCATCAACCAATCAAAACCCACAGAATATTCGAGACAATCAAATCAAAAGAATAACGCATAAAAAACCCGACCCCCGTACAAATTCAATCCAAACACAATCGCTCCGCCGTCTTTCTCACCAGAATCATGTCGTGTCCGCAACCCCTTCTCTCTGTCTTCCTCATCATCCTTATCTCCTTACCGATTTTCTCTCATTGCCGCATCCCTAAAAACAAGTAATAAAATTTATTTCCTTCTTTATTATAAAATTAATTATTTCTAGCGATTGATTTTGTGTCTTGATGATGGGTTGTCATTGTGTTGCTGGGTATTCAGATATGAACTGCAGAAGAGTGTTCGGATTGATCCCACCAGAGTCACCCAGATTTCGTGGCGTCCTAGGTATACTTACATTTATGTTTTTCTTTTATTTCGATCAAAATGAACACGTGCCCTTATATTTTTTACAAAAATTAATCTTTACATAAACTGAATTTGAAAGTAAATGAAAGAAAAATCAATTTGATCATATCTGCAGGGCATTTCTATACAAGGGATTTCTGTCATATGAGGAGTGTGATCATCTCATTAATCTGGTAAGTAACTGATGCATCCTTTTATCATTAATTTTGTTGCTATTCCATCTTCCGCAATATTGAAGCATTGTCTGAATTGAAATGGTTAAATTAGTCAAGAGGGAAGCTCGAGAAATCTATGGTTGCAGACAGTAAAACTGGACATGCAGTCGAAAGCAAAGTCAGAACTAGCTCCGGCACATTTCTTGATTACGCCCATGTACGTCATATCGTATCCATTCTCATTAGTTTTCAGTAATATCTTTCTCGTTCACTTTATCAAGTTTACTCTACTTGAAGGATGATGTTGTAGCCAATATTGAGGCCAAGATAGCTGCGTGGACATTCCTCCCTATCGGTTAGTCTGAAAATAATAGTTTCAACATTTACTGATTTGGCCAACCTGCCTCTGCCTTCATTTTTGTTCATTCTTATGACCAGAAAATGGGGAATCTATGCAAGTTTTGCGCTATGAGCATGGTCAGAAGTATGAACCACACTTTGATTTCTTTCGAGACAAGTTAAATATTAAGCGTGGCGGCCATCGCGTTGCTACTGTTCTTATGTACCTATCTAATGTCACAAAGGGTGGGGAAACAATATTTCCTAACGCAGAGGTAGTTTATACATTATCTATTTCCTAAAGATATTTTCTTTTTATCATACGAATGTTATCGTCTCTATAATTTCCTCGTGTCTCTAGGGTGTTTCAGCGCAACTGGAAGATGATAACAAGTCCGAATGTGCTAAGGGCAAATATGCAGGTAATGCAATATACTATTTTTTAGAACTACTTAAGCTATTTGGTTTTATTTTAACGAAGATTGTTCGAATGAGGTTGCCATGGACTTACTCAATGTTCGATCTCTTTTCTCATTTAATTGCAGTGAAGCCGCACAAAGGCGATGCACTGCTGTTCTTTAGTCTACATCCCAACGCAACTACAGATGAAAGAAGTTTACATGGGAGCTGTCCAGTAATTGAGGGTGAGAAATGGTCTGCAACAAAATGGATTCATGTTAAGTCCTTTTTAAATTTGAACCAGCTTCGTGCGAGGATGAGAACGAGCAATGCCCCATCTGGGCTGCACAAGGAGAATGCGAAAAGAACCCAGATTACATGGTTGGCATTAACAAAAAAGGCGGAAGTTGTATGAAGAGTTGCGGATTGTGCAGTGGTGCAGGGCACGCCGCGTCATGAGAGTTATCAATCTCCCTGAGCTGCAGAAATACTCAAACTTACTGTTATAACTCTTAACTTTGATGACATAACTCAACCAATATACAAAACTTGATGAGTTATACAGACATATATGTTTGTTTTAAAGGTACTAAGTTTCATTTTTTTTTAAAAGAAATAAATAGGTTGTAATTGATGTGATACACTGTATCCTAACAGCCCCCTCAATCTTATCTGTCGTAGTCAGGAATTGATGTGACTGTTTCTGATTTATTGATATTCAGATAATAATGAAATACATTTTTATTAAAAAAAAAAGTTTCATTTTTCTTTAAGTTTCCATTACATGTGTGCCCCTCGTATTCATACGCAACAATTATCCTACGTAGTATTGTTTGAATACTATAGTCAATATGCTTTGATCTCATTTGAAACATTTTGTAACTTCACCTTCAAAGCAATATACTTTGTCAGTTTATGTTCATACAAAAACATATTCTAAAAAATAAAGTTTATTAAGAAATGTTACAACTCATGAGACCTCATTATTTTTCTCATACCAATAAATTCTATTGTGTTTGGAAAACATTTATTCTTTTAATTTTTACGATTAAAACATATTGACTATTAGTAGCAATTTTTTATATTTAAGAGTATCGAAAGAAATCATTAATATTCATTTTCCGACTTTATATGCATAAAATGTTGTGGAGGCTGATATCTGGGAAGATGGTCGACATCGTTAATTGTGTTGACGATCCTCAACAACATTATTGTACGGAAAACATTACCTTGTAAATGAGATTCTCCATTTGAATTCATATACTTACATCTTCGTACATCCTCAATGCAATCATTCACAATACTCTTTAATAAACCAAGTTTGTGATCACGCCAATAATTTTTTGCTACTTCCATTACCCTCGCCACTTTCACATAATGTGTGTCGCATACGCGGAGACTATTTATTGCGTCAGAATCACTATTGAGCTTTATTTTGGTTTGAATTAAATTTCGTGTAGCATGAACATCATCAATTATCGATAATATAGATATAAATCCGAGGTACTCAATGTTTACCTCAGGGCCGTTGCAACGAAGATATAGAGTATTTTTGCAAAATTCAGGAAACTCATTTTGTTCGCAGATTCTTTCGATAAGACCATTTTCCGCGACAACGAATTGTTGGATGTTAAGAATATAAATTATATTGGTTATGACTGCTAAAAGCTCCGCCTTCTCTCTTCCATAAATCTTTCCACCTTTCTTTTATCTCTTTTTTTCATTAGTGATCATTTCTTTGGGTAGAGGAGATAGATCTCTCATGGGATGTTGTCTTCCTCTACCCCAAGGAGATTATATATCCTTTTAATTTCATAGCTCCGATGTCCTTGTCGCCGCCATTGCCGCCGCCATCTCCGCCGCCTAGGCCACATGCATGTTGCCAATTCGCGTATTATTGGACTCATCAACCCTTCATCATCACATGCATGTAGTCTGATCGTCTTAGATCGGCCTCGGTTTGTTTATAAATAAATGGTTGTTTAATGTTTATCTTTCGGTTGTGTAATTTCCTTCTCTATGTGGAGAAGGTAGTAGTATGCCTTGGAGTCGTAGTATTCCCGTGGAGTATGCGGGTAGTTTTAGTTGGTACTGCCCCTAGATCGAATGAGATTTGGCTGGAAAGTGTGGGTGTATTGGTACTAGTTGCGAGATAGGTCAACTGGACATCTTGTATTGCTGTCCGAGGTGGTTTAAGACTTGTTCCCACCTGTCTAAATCCTTTCTCTTGTATCTTGTATCAATATTCAGGCTTTTATTGCCTTATTAAAAAAAGAATATAAATTATTAAAATAGAAAGTCCAAAAGCCGATATGTATGAAGATGATATGTTTTTCATTTTCAAATAGGTTGTCTTAATACTTTTAACTGGAGTTTAGGTTGTCCAGTTAAAGGGAATAAAGGGCATTGTAAATAGTGAAAGTTCGTTTATATTTTGAGAAATGAATTAATAAATAGGGTGAAATTCTTTGCAAACAGGTTGAACATGAATAAAATGTGTATATTTAAGTAGTCAATATTTTTTTAAATAAAAAGTTAATCTGTCTTTTTTATTAATCCATTATTAAAATGTGAATAAAAAGTTACTGTTTTTTTTTAAAAAAAAAAACTGGACGGTGCCAGCAACTTTATTAATTAGTATCATACTTTCATCTGCTGCTAAGTTCCCGCTGCTTACAGTAGTATCATACTTTCTGTTTGTTTACATTTATATGTTGTTTTCGCTAGCTGGCTATTGTCTGCCATTGCTGCCGCTGAGCAGGGTCTGATTCCATATTTGAAGTTTCCCAGCTTTTCTCCATTGGTGATAATACTATTTTTTTCCAAAAAATGATATGCTAATGAACTAAGTACTTTTCTATTGAGCTTCATAATATGCAATTTCATGAAACCAGCTGAAGCTGTAAGTTTTTTTTTTTAAAAAAAAAAAACTGGACGGTGCCAGCAACTTTATTAATTAGGTCTTGAAGCCAAGACTAGGCAAATTACAAACTAGGTGGGTATGACCCTCAGGTGCCAGATTAGGAGGAGAAATCTCATAATCTTAAAAACACCGAACAGGTTATTAACCCCGTCCACCTTAAACACAAAACGATCTAAAATGCAAAAGACCCGACAAGACAAAAAGGCTGAAAGCACATTTTGCAGACTAGCCATATTACACTGAAAATACTTGCAAAACAAAAAATAGGAAATATGTCTAATTCGAAGAGTACTGAACTCTGGAATCATCCTGAGGCATACAAACACGATACCTTTCTAAGGAGGTCACATTGTCATCCTGAGAGAGTGTGATCGGACGCGGAAAGCCATGACAACACCCATCTCTGCAAAGTACTGCTAATTTTTTGTAATCTCGATCCAAACACCGTCTGACCGCAAGAGGGAGGGAGATGCTTGTCGTATACTCGCCTTCGGAAGTCGTGCAAACTTAGGCCATGGCTGTCTGGTTTAACAATGGGCAGATCCGTGCGAAGCTAACATCTTGATTATTTTGTATCATAGCTCTTTTTGTGAATAGCAAATCCCATGACAGGTTGTTGTCATCTCGAAAATAATCCATATGTGGATGAGATCCTTGAATAAAAAGTTACTATTGACGTGAATATTGGTAGAATAAATTAATCCTCTCAACGATATTTTTGTCTCTTATTAAAAAGTGAATAAATAGTTAAAACATTAATAATTGGTGCACGCAACTATGTGATATGATTTTACGTGAACATTAAATATATGAAGGGTATTTCAGACATTTGAATTATATTGCAAAAATAATTGTTAATTCAATAGTTTGCGTTTTATTAACAGGATAGATGCTTCCAATATTTTGCGTGGTATAAAAATTTATATCGTGTTATTTTTTATATTTCAGATTTAATATTTGTGGTGTGATTTTATTACTATTTCTTTGGTATAAACATTTGAAAAAAAATGGCCAAGTCATATTTTTTAATAAATTTTATTAAGAAAATTACAATTCATAAAGTTTAAATCTTATTAAAACACAACTCATTCTTGTCTGTAATTACCGCGATCCAGGCTCTTTGGATTATATCAATAAATGACTAATTACGTATCATTAAATTTATTTTTATATTTAAGAGTATCAAAAGAAATCATCGATTTTCATTTTTTCCGCTATATATGCAGAAAAGGTTGTGGAGGCAAATATCTACTTACTTTGTCGACATCGTTAATTGTGTTGACGGTCCTCAACAACACTATTGTACGGAAAACATTACCATCTAAATGAGGTTCTTCATTTGAATTCATATACTTACATCTTCGTACTTCCTCCATGTATTCATTCACAGCACTCTTTAATAACTTAGTTTTGTGTACGTCAGAATCATTACTGAGCTTTATTTTGTGTTGAATTAAATTTATTGTAGCATGGGAATCATCAATGTTTACATCAGCGCCGTTGCAACGAGGATCTAGAGTACTTTTAAGAAATTCAGGAAATTCATTTCGTTCGCAGATTCTTTCGACAAGAGCATTTTCTGCAACAACTAATTGTTAGATGGTAAGAATATTAACTATTAAAATAGAAAATACGAAAGCCAACATGTACGAAGATGATATGATTGTCATTTTCAAATAGCTTTTCTTAATACTTTAAGTTGGAGTTCTAAACTTTGTAATTTATAGGGAATAAAGTGCATTTTAAATAGTGGAAGTTAGTTTATATTTCGAGAAATGAATTAATAAATAGTGTGAAATTCTATACAAACAGTTCAACAAGAATAAAATGTGTATAAAAAGTAGTCAATAAATCTTTATGAATAGAAAAAGTTAATATCAATCTTTAATTTTTATTAATCCATAATTAAAATATGAATAAAAAGTTACTGTTCGCGTGAATATTGTTAGAGTTCGATTTTTTATTAATTTAATTATAATTGAACGATCTAGAAAATTACGATATTAATAATTTTCGTACAATTAATCCTCTGAACCGGATTACATGGTTGGCATTAACAAAAAAAGGCGGAAGTTGTATGAAGAGTTGCGGATTGTGCAGTGGTGCAGGGCACGCCGCGTCTTGAGAAGTTATCAATCACTCTGAGCTGCAGAAATACTCAAACTTACTGTTTTACTAACTCTAACTTTTATGACATAACTCAACCAATATACAAAACTTGATGAGTAATAGAGACATATATATGTTTGTTCTAAAGGTACTAAGTTTTTCTTAAAGTTTCCAATACCTGTGTGCCCCTCTCATATTCATATGCAGCTAAATGTTCGGAATACAAAACGACATTAGTTTGATTTTGTTAATTGTTATACTACGTAGTATTGTTTGCATACTTGCGTAAAATGACGGTGATTTGGCTCGCCAATATGCTTTGATCTCATTTGAAACTTATTGTAACTCGTAGTTACTTTTGTCAGTTTATGTTCATACAAATTTATAATTTAAAAAATAAATTTTATTAAGTAACGTTACAACTCATGATATCTCATTATTTTTCTCATATCAATAAATTTGTATGACTACTAATATAAAACATATTTATTCTTATAATATAGTTTATAGGAAGAGAAATATCAAAATAAATCATCAATCCATCCTTTGCGGCCGCTTTATACGTATCACAATTTTTCGAAGCTGATCGCTAAGTCTGTTATCGTTAATTGTGTTGACGATCTTCAACAACATTACTGTACGGAAAACATTACCTTCTAAATGAGATTCTCCATTTGAATTCATATACTTACATCTTCGAACTTCCTCCATGCAATTATTTAAAATAGTCTTTAATGAATCATTTTTGTGATCACGCCAATAAATTTTTGCTACTTCCATTTCTTTCACCACTTTTTTATAATGAGCGTCGCATGCGTTGAGACTTTGTATTATGTTAGAATCAGTATTGAGCCCTATTTTGCGTTGAATTAAATTTATTGTAGCATGAGCATCATCAATTGTCAATAATATGGATATAAATCCGAGGTACTCAATGGTTACCTCAGGGCCATTGTAACGAGAATATAGAGTTGTTTTGCAAAATTCAGAAAATTCATTTTGTTTGCAGATTCTTTCGATAAGAGCATTTTTCGCAAAAACGAATTGTTGGATGCTAAGAATATAAATTATTAAAATAGAAAGTCCAAAAGCCGATATGCATGAAGATGATAAGTTTTTCATTTTTAAATAGGTTGTCTTAGTACTTTTAATTGGAGTTCTAAACTTTGTAATTTATAGGAATAAAGTGCATTGTAAATAGTGAAAGTTAGTTTATATTTTGAGAAATGAATTAATAAATAGTGTGAAATTCTATGCAAACATGTTTAACATGAATAAAATGTGTATATTAAAGTAGTCAATAATTATTTTTTGAAAATAAAAAGTTAATATCAATTTTTAATTGTTATTGAATAAAAAGTTATTAATCCTCTCAACGATATTTTTGTCTCTTATTAAGAAGTGAATAAATAGTTACAAATATTAATAAATAATTGTGTGTAAATGTGATATGAATTTAAGTGAACATTAAATACATGAAGTGTATTTTAGACATATGAAATGTGTTACAAAAATAATTGTTAATTCAATATTTTATTAATAGGATAAGACGCTTCCAATATTTTCCATGATATAAAAATGTATATCATTTTATTTTTATATTTAAAATTTAAATATTTGTGGTGTGATTTTATACTAATTCCTTGGTATAAACATTTGAAAATGGCCGAGTCATATTTTTTAATTAATTTTATTAATAAAAATTACAATTTATAAAATTAAATCTTATTAAAACACAGCTCATTTTTGTCTGTAATTACCGCGATCCAGGCTCTTTGGATCATATTCAATAAACGACTAGTTACGTAACGATATATTTGCTTGTGTTTTAAAACACTTTTTCCATAGATTTTGAGGATCAAAACATAACTATTCAAGAGGGATATTGTTAACTGATTTGAGAACTTCAACAATAATATTGTATCGACTACAATTTTTTGTAAACAAAATTCTCCATATTGATTTTTATACTTCAATTCTCGTACTTCATCTATATACTTTTTTATGCTAATATTTATTAGATAATTCTTCCTATCACGCCAGTGTTCATTTGCTGTGCGCATTTCACTCACCACTTTCAGAAAATTAGTCTTACATACGTTGAGACTTTGTATTTGTTGAGAATCATTATTAAGATCTATTTTGCGTGTAATTAAATGTAATGTTTCACGAATATCTTTAACTATCGATAATATGCTTAAAATTTTGAGTGCTTTAAGGTTACTTTCAGGGCCTTTATAACGAGAATACAGAGTTTTCTGTATATTAAATAGCGTGGAATTTGGTGCACAAGGTTTTAACAAGAATAAAATTTGTATATTAAAGTACTAAGTATTAAAGATGCTTTTTAATTAATTACGTTTACCCAAACGATTGATTTTAAATAAAATTAGAAGGTCTGAAAAAATAGTGACTTGTTAATGATTAGTTTCTTAACTTAATTGAAATACTAAACAAAAATTGCAAAAATTTCACAGGCTTATGTTAAGATTAATTAGGTTGATTTGAGTGTCAAATTTAATAATTTTCAAATTAGTGGGCGAATAACTCAAATTTTTTTTGAGAGGGTGGTTTTGTCAAAAATTAGGTATTGAAGGGTGGTTTTCGACAAAAAAATCTTGAGTCAACAAAGTCAATGAGAATTTTACCGGAATAAGTCGTCGGAACAGTACTTGGGTGTCAAATTTAAAAAATTTAAATTAGTGGGTGGTTAAGTCAAATTTTTTTTATGATGGTGTTTTGTCAAAAAACTGGTATTGGACGGGTGGTTATCGCTAAAAAACCCAATAATAAATCTTAGTGTGCCTCTCAAGTTTACAACATACAAGTATATATGTGCCTCTGAGTCCATAGATACTATATTGGTTGATGATCTAAGAGCTTGCCATTAACTGCTAGCTACGCATTTTGCTGAGATCCCAACCTCCTTTCCTCAAACGACACTTCATCATTAATGGTGTAATCTTCTTTCACGTCTCTATAATTCAGTGATGATATTTCAGTGATAGGATCTTCTGACGCGAGAACTGGGACATCTTCCAGAATCAGATTTTCTTCCTCGGCAACATGTCTGTTTTTTAATGGATCGGGGAATGATAAATTCTTGCTTAGTACTTTTGTTCTATGTGATGCCTCAGTTTGCCTGTGTTGCATGGTTGGGTCCTCGTCTATTTGAGACAACTGGTGTTTGCTTAGCGGACTATTGTATGCGATGGAGGAGAATGGCTTTCGAACTGAAGGGGATTCAATATCAGGGGGATTGGCAGAATTGAAGCCCTGTTTTTTTAAGCCAGGCGTTCCTAAAAGGTCCTGTTCTCGTTTACCTGAAACAAGAGAATATGTATAAAGAGTTTCATGGTGCTCGCTCTGAAAAAAGTTTTATAGCTGAAGGCATATCATAGACCCTAGTAGCCATTCATGATTTCAGGAGTTCAACAGAAATCTTGACAAAGTGAAGAATACCTTAATCTTACCATTTCCTGAGCGTGGAATGGCCCTAGCAGATTCTGATTTAGGAGTTTGAAGGATCCCATTTTTATTGCTAGAAGCAGCAGGTGAAATCTTAGGTGTCTTCTTTGTACTTACTGGTTTTAGAGGACTTGTTTTTGATCCTACTAACTGCTCTTTTTCAGCTGGTTGCTGAATTAGAAGTTTTTTCTGCTCCTGAAGCATATACATGGTAGCCGATAAAACGATCAATACAAGTCAGGGGGAGTCGCTCATAAGAACATATTCATTTTTTGGAAACTCAAGTTACCCTATATCTTCTACGCTGCTGTTCTTTCTCCTCACGTGTAGCTGTGTAATCTTCAAGCATGGACATAAGTCCCACCTTGATAATTTAATGCTCTTGAGATCAGTAAGTTGACAATTACTCAAAAATAAAAGAGTTTGAACTTATTCACTGCCATCCTAACTAATTCCCAAGGACTCAACTCTTAGATCAATTTAGATATGCTTACACCATCATAAGTGAACTCTGACTCATTCTCCTGCTCCCATGTAAGTGTTTTTGACATCAGGCCCTCCACCAAACCTGTAGAGTGAGAAAACGCATAGGATCAGATGAAAACATGGGATTCAGATGGTGATTGATGACACCTGACACCTCAAAATGCATGTACTTTTTGTTGCGAGTGAAATAAAATATGGGATTATAAGGTATCCAGGCAATTAACTAGTATGAACATGAGTCGGCAATGCATAATGTCTTCATCCAGCTAAAGAATTGTCCAGATTTTCAGACACGAAAATCACAAACCTGGGATTTTGGTCACAAGAGTGCGAGCTTTCTCAGCTCGTTTAAGTATGAGATGCGAACCTTTTCCAGTATTGTAACGATTTTCATCCTGTAAAAGATTTACTTGAGTGAATTGAATGTGGGTAAAACAAGAACTATAATGAATGATGGTAGGAATGACTGTACTTTGTTATAATCTTCAAGCCAGCGCTCTTCCTCACATGCAGTCAACCACTTCTCCACTTTCTCCAAAATTTCTTTACGGCTTAGAGCTTCTTCTTTTAATTTCCCACTTTGATTCTCAAGCTTTTCAAGAACATAAGTAACATCCACAACTCCTGGTTATCAAAATGTGATGCAAAATAATTCGAGGGTAAATATGCAATGAGTGAACTGTGAACATCTAACACAATGGTATCAGCCAGGTAAGTACCCGACTCAATGGCCTCTATAGTAATATCAGTTGCTGCATCTTTTTCTAGAATCAAATGCGCCTTCTTACATAACTCTTCTAATTCTGACTTCTTCTTCAAAATAAGCTCTTTCATTTTGCTTGATTTCAACTTTTCCAGCCGGAATACTTCTGCCTCAACCTACATGATGAGGTCAGTGGTCTTTTAATATTTTCGCCATATTTGTGAGATGCGATCATACTGAATTTAATAAGAATTACGCAAAAGGTCATTTTAAAAAAGTTAGCATGTACACTGTTTAAGGAGTCCAACGAGAGCATGTTTGGGTTGTTTATTTCTTCCTCTGAAGCAACTATGTTACAAGTGACATTCTGAAATGCTTGTTGCTCTTCAGTTGGAGTGTCCATCAGATTCCATAGCTCTAACAAGGAGGAAGCAAGATCTTGAAGCTGATATTAGCAAGATCACTTTCAGAAATATAAAAAAAGAATAAAATCTCGATAAACCATTAAATAGTTCACTTGCCAATAATGTATCAAGTTTTACCTTCTGCATTCTTTGTATTTTGATAGATCGCAGGTTTGCTACCGCATCAGATAATCGTTGAATGATATCATCACTTATACTTCTTGGACTCCCAGAACCAGATAGACTAGGATCTACTTGACTGACAGTTTGGAGGAAGTCAAAACCAAGCACCGAACAAAGAGAGTTAATTGTGTTCATGTGGCCTTGAACCTGTTCTTGACGATCACTCTGCAAATGAACCATGCCTCAAATCAATCAGTGTCAAAACTACAGATAACAAACAAAAAGCAGATTACAAAATGTATACACTGAACCTTCTCTTTTTGAAGTGACTGCAACTCTCTATGCAACTCCTCAAGCTTCCTTGTTGATAAATCACTCTCATCCACAACATTTTTAGATGAGGCATGTCCAGTTGATCCGTATAACTCCAGCGAAATCTTGTGGATTTGCTCAATCACTGCAAGCAATTGGTTTTTTCTTTCTAATTTCCTCTTCCGCATTTCTTCTAGCTGCGGAAGAGTGAGTTGCAGCTCTTCTTTCAAGCTTCCAACCTTTTGCTCAGACTAAAACCAAAAACACTTCATCATACACACTTTTTTTATAAAAGATGGGCATACTTTGATTTCACCAGAAAAATACAACCAAACAACTTTAAAATATTGTCCAGCTAACATATCTTCGAACCTGCCTTATATGAACTGGCCGCTCTCCCATTGCAGAACATATCTCCGCAAGCTCAGCCTCAGAATCTGCAATCATTTGCCGTAGCTGAGCTCTAGATTTATTAGCATTATCCACTTTTCTTCTATAAACATCCAAACACTCCTGCTGCAACTCATCCAGCATTCTATCCCTATCATCATCAGACTCCCCCACTTCATCCCATATTATCTAACACAAAGTAAACACAAGTCCCTTCAACTCAATTACTGATAAAAAAAGTCTTAACAATTTCACAGAAAACATAGAACAAAATCAGTTGTGTACGTAGAGAAGAAGTTAATTACAAACCTGGAGCTCATGCAAAAGTGATCCACAAGTAGATACCAATTGCAGAAGTGGATCTTTCTTAGGCTCTGACATATTGATAAATTTCCTACTAGAAAAAAAAACATTAATTTGCAACCATACAACCGAATAATTTTAATGAAAAATCCAAGTTTGTATATCTGCATTCCTTCTGACTCGCTGTAACTCGTTGCACGTTGTACACAATTCAAATACTACGCTAGCATCATCTTTGGATTTCTTACTCATTTGCGAAAAATAATAAAAAAGCAATCAACGAAAATACACATACAGACTCGAAGAATCTTAATGCTGCAGAATTAAAAAGTAGTCAGAGAATTCCAGAAGCGTGAAATTAATAATTTGTTGGTAAGACCTAATCAATGAATTGATTTTTCGTCATCAATAATTAATTAGTTAATTAACGTACCTTTGCTGTGGCCAGAAAACGATGAATCCGCCGCAGCGCGAATATTCGACGTGAAGTGATCAAAGAATTTTCCGATTCCGACTCCGATGGTTTGGAAAATTGAGGAGAGAGGATCGTGAAGTGAAAATGAACGATGATCGGATTATGAGAAGAATGCAGTCGCGTCTCGATCGCTTTAAATAAATAAATAACACGATTTAGGTGTTTCTATGGCTACGTGGATAATAAATTTTACTGATTTTACGCTTTTTTGAAAATCATGATTTTAGTAATGAGTTATGACACGTGTTCATCAGAATTTCAAGAGCTCTTTTTGATATATTCAATTCGTAAATTTTAGTATTATTTTTATTAACTCGATCAAAAATTTGCTGCGAGTATTAAAACGACATAGTTTTTATGATATTTACTAAAACCCTAGGTAATATTGAGTGAACACTAGATAATATTGAGTGAACCCTATAACAAAACTACGTAGCTTTGTCTCGCATTAAATAATTTTTGCTGCATGTGATCTTAATCCCTTATTATTATAGTATAATGCAAAATCTCAACCATTAATTTATTAGTTTTTAGATAAATAATGATCACCTGATTAAGTTTTTCAAAAATCATCTGATTTATGGACAATGACAAGGTATAGCCAAATCAAAATGATATTGTTTTTAATCATTAAAAATTAAAACTATGTCAGTGTGTTACACAATGAGTTCATAAATCTTAGAATAGAGATAAATATCCGAGTTTCATGGTTAAATGTTTGACATTTTTGCATAGAAAACTTTTCATCAAAAACATGATGCATAAAGTTTGTTTATTGGAACTTGAATCTAATATTAATTGAAGGGTTTTTAAGCGATAACCACACGTTTAATACCAATTTTTTGACAAAACCACCCTCTCAATTTTTTTTTGACTTAACCACCAATTAATTTTGAAACTATTAATTTTGACACCCAAATACTGTTCCGACGACTTATTCCGATAAAATTGACGTTGACTTCGTTGACTCACAATTTTTTTGTCGAAAACCACCCCTTCAATACCTAATTTTTGACAAAACCACCCTCTCAAAAAAAAATTTAAGTTAACCACCCACTAATTTGAGAACGATTAAATTTGACACCCAATCTAACTATTAATTTTTATTTAATGACCAAAAAGCTTGTATAAAATAATATGAGTTAAAACTCGATCTTAATTACAAAGCGCAATTAATAAACAAATTTAGTATGTTTCGATTTGTTTATATTGGCAAACCGTGTTAAGATTAAGAGGGACATTTTAATTTTGTGAGACGGATGGACTTAATGTTAAACGTTGATTTGATTAATCTGACGATTGAAATTAAATTGACTTTTAATTAAATTGGGTGGTTGAATTAGCAAGAAATATGGAGTGGTTGTATTTGACGATTATTTCGAGAAACACGTTCAAGTAAAAATTAATAGTTAGATTAATGGGTTGGTCATTAACTTATATTAATTTGAAATTATATAAAAATGGATTGGTTGAGATAGGATATTCAAACTTAATTATTGGTCATTAAATAAAAATTAATAGTTAGATTGGGTGTCAAATTTAATCCTTCTCAAATTAGTGGGTGGTTAACTTAAATTTTTTTTTGAAAGGGTGGTTTTGTCAAAAATTAGGTATTGAAGGGGTGGTTTTCGACAAAAAAATTGTGAGTCAACAAAGTCAACGTCAATTTTATCGGAATAAGTTGTCGGAACAGTATTTGGGTGTCAAAAATAATAGTTTCAAAATTAATGGGTGGTTAAGTCAAAATTTTTTTGAGAGGTGGTTTTTTCAAAAAATTGGTATTGAACGGGTGGTTATCGCTTAAAAACCCTTAATTGAAATATTACGATGGTAAAACCGTACCGTTTGTAGCATTTGACAAATCACTACGTCCACACTCAGTATCAAAATTTGAAAATCTAATATGTTTCTTAACAAAAATAAATAATTCGAAATTGACTAAATGAGATCTATTACCATTGCAACAATATTAGGAGGATGAAAATTGTCGTGTTTATAAACTCGGAGGGCATTTCTACAATTAAAGTTTCTAATGCTCCGATTCATCACCCGGTTCGTTCCGACCCGAATTCGGGACTTTGAGATCAACTAGGGTTTATCTTCTTACCGCAGGCCAGAGCAGCCTTCACTCAGCCGTCTTCACCGCCACTCGATTCGGTAGAGCTTCTTATTCGTCAGCATCCGATCCTTCCTCAACATCTAAGATGGTTAGGATTTAAACAATTTCGATTTTTTTTGTTAATTTAGGAAATACATTTCTGAATTTTGATTTATTGATCAGACTGAAACGGAGAATAATCCTGAAATTGAAGACCCGAAGAAGAAGGAGAAGAAGGATGCTAAGGTATTATTTTGGAATTAATTGACTTTGTTGAGTAGTTTCAGTTGTTGTTGCTGGCTGGCTACTGATTGTAGAGTGTGCATTTTCTGTAGAAAAAGGCAAAGGAGGAGTTGAAGCAAAAGGCTTTACAGAAAAAGCTCCAGGTATAAATTGATAGACTCTTATAAGGATTTCATTATTGATTACTTAATTGTTTTGTTTTGTGATGGATGTTTGTTGAATGTATTGGTGTGTGTGGTGAAAAAATTACAGGCAGAACAAGCTGCGAACTCCTCAAAAAAGAGTGAAAAGAAGTCTAAGAAGCGTGATACTGAAGAAGAGAATGCTGAAGATTTTTTTGATCCAGAAACTCCATTGGGTCAAAAGAAAAGGCTTTCTAATCAAATTGCCAAGCGATACAATCCAGCTGCTGTTGAGAAGTCGTGAGTGTCATATTTCTGTCTCACTCCCTACCCCTTGGGAAATTCTGTAATTTTGTATCTGAATGATATTTATTTTGTATTGCTATTCCAGGTGGTACGCGTGGTGGGAAAATTCGAATTTCTTTGTTGCTGATGCCAATAGTACTAAACCTCCGTTTGTAATTGTGAGTTTCGACTTTGTTGAAGTTATGAATATGTAACGGCCAGGAAGTAAAATTGAAATCTTCCATCTTATAGGTTTTGCCTCCTCCAAATGTGACTGGAGCCCTACATATTGGTCATGCTTTAACGACTGCTATAGAGGTAATTTATTCTATTAGTTTTGTACTGCAAAGTTTTATGGATATCTTTCCATTTTCGCAAGTATAGACGGCTTATGGATCTGCAGGACACTATTATCCGCTGGCGAAGAATGTCCGGATACAATACATTGTGGGTTCCTGGAATGGACCATGCTGGTATTGCGACACAGGTTAACATTTTATCTTTATTAACATCAGTGGCTTGGAATATGCTTTGTTGTACATTTCCTATATTTTATTATACATGATATATGAAGATGTTAGCGGCAGATCTTCAAGGTTACAACTAGAGACAATCTTGGCTTGTTTTGTTGTGCATTGCAGGTTGTTGTGGAGAAAAAGATCATGTCTGAAAGAGGATTGAGTCGGCATGATATCGGCCGTGAAGGATTTGTGTCTGAAGTATGTTGCTGGTTCCTGAGCTTTTCACATAATCAAATTGTCTGCTTGTCTGTTATTATTATCTTATATTATGTTTTTTCGATTTGTGTGCCACTGGTAAAAGGTTTGGAACTGGAAGAATGAGTATGGTGGAACCATCTTGAAGCAGCAACGCAGATTAGGTGCTTCTCTTGATTGGTCACGTGAGGTAACAATTCCGTATGTCTTAGATTTTTTGTATACTGTGTTGGATAACTGCTTCCGCCTTTCAGTAATTCTGAGTTCTGACGCCAATCATTCAGTTAATGACCACCTACTCATTTAGGTTAACCCTGCTCATTAAAATATTTTGCCTTGTTCGGGTTTATACTGCCATGCTACATATTCTCATGCACTTTTGAACTCAAACTGAATCCGATGCTAGATTCGGTATATAAACCAGCTGAGTTCAATATGCTGAAGGAGAGTGGGAACAGACAAGTAAAACAATTACAGTTTCATGCACCTGTTTTGAACTTTAAAGTGTAGAATACATGAAATATTTTCACGATTTTACATGCTAAAGATGCTGAAATTATGCTTCTTGCATTCAAAATTGGGACAATTTCAATGTAGCTTGCATAAGAGCTTGAAGCTGGGTTGATAATTTATTTAATTCCCACGTTTACTTTTGGTATTCTCAATACTTTTCGTCGTTTTGTTTTTTGTTGTTCTTTGTATCATTTGAACTGGTAGGACCTTTAGTATTGAATAGTGTCTCTAAGTTAACACGTTGATTGCACCATCAGTGCTTTACTATGGATGAGAAGAGGTCGAATGCTGTTACGGAAGCTTTTGTGAGGTTGCATAAGAACGGTCTCATATATAGGTATTCATTACTCTTGGATATTTCCTGCTGAACTACGTTAATTTCATTTCCCCAGAATTATTGTTTCATAATTTCAAAATAGGACATTAAACACGTTAATGATTACTGTGTGAAGTACATGCTGCAGAGTATTGCCACTGACATAAGAAACCATTGTTTTCCTAGTTTAGGAATTTGAAACTGGCCTTAGAAATAATTTGATTGATCTATTCTATTGTTGACGTTACTTATAAACTGTACGAGTTCTGCAGGGATATTCGGCTAGTGAACTGGGATTGTGTCTTGCGAACAGCAATATCTGATATCGAGGTAAGCTATCAATCAGAAGCTAGTCGTTGCCAACAGTAATCAATACATGATGTCATTAAATGATGAAGTAACTTCCTGCAAATTATGTAGGTGGAATATATTGACATCAAAGAGAGAACTCTATTGGATGTCCCTGGATATGAAAACAAAGTGGAGTTTGGTGTTATTACATCTTTTGCCTATCCTCTTGAAGGAGAGTCTGGTGAGATTGTTGTGGCAACTACTAGGGTGGAGACGATGTTGGGCGACACTGCTATTGCCATACATCCAGAAGACTCTCGCTATACCCATCTCCACGGAAAACATGCTATTCATCCATTTGATGGTAGACGAATACCAATCGTTTGTGATGATGTACTCGTTGATCCGAATTTTGGGACTGGTGCTGTTAAGGTATTTAATTTTTTGTCGAAACTGTTTGGATCAGTGAGTTGATATCTTTTGATATTATTATTTATGTGGGCTTTTTGTATAGATCACCCCTGCCCATGATCCCAATGATTTTGAAGTTGGAAAACGCCACAAGTTGGAGTTTGTCAACATTTTTACGGATGATGGAAAAATCAATAACAACACAGCTTCAGAATTTGTTGGTCTCCCACGATTCAAAGCTCGGGAGGCAGTGACTGAGGCGCTTAAGAAGAAGGTAGGCCACTGTCTACTTGCTCGATTGTTCTGCCAGCTATGCATGTACTTGAAATTTTTAAGACTACTGGTCATAACATTCGTTCAACTCGTTAAGATTATTTAACTATGTGGTCTCTACTTTGCAATTCAGTGTTTGTATTGTGGCTGTGGCTGCTTCTCTACTTTTAAATGCAGTCATGCACTTCTCATATATTTATTGATGACAGTTTGACGGTAGAGTTTAAGGCTGATTCTATCATTATTACTCACATGAGAGTTTAATTTGGCAATTTATTTGTTCATAGGGGCTGTACAGGGGTTGTAAAAATAACGAGATGCGGCTTGGTGTCTGCTCTAGAAGCAAAGATGTCGTCGAGCCACTTATTAAACCACAGTGGTATGTTAACTGCAAAGCCCTTGCTCCTGACGCTCTGAAGGCTGTTACGGATGATGAGAACAGGAAGATTGAAATCATTCCAAAACAGTACACTGCTGAGTGGAAGAGGTACTACCCAGTTTAACTTGTAACCTGAGGCCTGACTGTATTATACAGTTGTATAGTTTATGTAAATGGCAAACTACAAACTACATTTACTGGTACCTGGCAGGAATATTTTGTATTATGTGGAGTACTTATTGTTATCATTTTGGATTCTTGTGTCAGATGGCTTGAGAATATTCGAGATTGGTGCATTTCGAGACAGTTATGGTGGGGTCATCGGATTCCTGCATGGTATGTTACTCTAGAGGATGACAAACTGAAGGAGCTAGGTGCTTATGAGGACCACTGGGTTGTTGCAAAAACTGAGGAAGATGCTCAAAAAGAGGCCCACAGTAGATACAGTGGGAAGAAGTTTGAAATGACTCAAGATCCAGATGTTCTTGATACCTGGTTTTCATCTGGCCTGTTTCCTTTATCTGTTCTTGGCTGGCCTGAAGAAACTGCAGACCTGAAGGCATTCTATCCAAGTTCTGTGCTTGAGACTGGGCACGATATTCTGTTTTTTTGGGTTGCTCGGATGGTCATGCTGGGAATGAATCTTGGTGGTGATGTGCCTTTCCGAAAGGTGCAAAAAGGCATTTCTATAGTAGTAAACTTTAGATTGTATGTATTAATGTCCCAGCCTCATTAGCTTGATTGCGACAGCTCACACATCTTGACCCGTTGCAGGTTTACTTGCATCCAATGGTCCGTGATGCGCATGGGCGTAAGATGTCGAAGTCTTTAGGAAATGTTATTGATCCCATTGATGTAATTAATGGGATTACACTTGAGGATCTTCAAAAAAAGTTGGATGTTGGTAACTTAGATCCCAAGGAACGAGATATTGCAAAAGAGGGACAGAAGAAAGATTTCCCTAGTGGTATTTCGGAATGTGGAGCAGATGCTCTCCGATTTGCACTTGTGTCATACACAGCTCAGGTACTGAAATAACTCCTCTTCTCTTTGTATTTTAATTTATTTTAAATAATTTGTCCACAGAAGCTAGTGGTTACTGGTTACTTCCTCCCTGGCAGTAACTTGTTTGAGATTTAGGTTCGCCACTATGTCCAGTAGTTCTAATCCTGAGTTGAGCTTTGAATCACATTAGGCTATGCTTGTTGATATTAAGATTATTAACGAACCTTGCTGATCGTAGTTTAGATTTCCGTGGATAGATAATCATTATTTTCAGCTGCTAAAGAACGGTCCTCACTGCTTCCATTGTTTCTGTTTGCTTGTCAGTCTGACAAGATTAATTTGGATATTCAAAGAGTTGTTGGATACCGTCAATGGTGCAATAAGTTGTGGAATGCAATAAGATTCGCAATCGACAAGCTTGGTGATGATTATGTGCCACCAGTTAATGTTGATCCCCAAAACTTGCCGTTTGTCTGCCAATGGATTTTGTCGGTATTGAACAAAGCAATTTCAAAAACTGTTTCATCATTGGAGGCATATGAATTTTCCGACGCAACAACTGCAGTGTATTCTTGGTGGCAATACCAGCTTTGTGATGTTTATATTGAAGCAATCAAACCTTACTTCTATGGCGACGATTCTAAGTTTTCCTCTGAAAGGAAGTGTGCCAAGGACACATTGTGGATTTGTCTAGACAACGGGTTGCGCCTACTTCATCCTTTCATGCCGTTTGTTACGGAAGAATTATGGCAGCGCCTTCCTTGCGCTATAAATAATAAGAGGAAAGAATCAATTATGATTAGTGACTATCCATCTGAGACAGAGGTAAGTATGTGTAGTCCTTTGTTATCACATCTTCTTTGGTTAAATTTTTTTCATGGTTAATTTGTTTACAAAAACGGATGGTTATGACGATAGGGCAAAATATTGATGTATTAACCTTTGTCCGCAATGTGTTTTGTGGCAACTGATCATAAGTCTGGATCAATTATTTCGATTTCACTGGATTTGTATCTGTAGTAACTTTAATTTTGAGACTTGAGAACATCATTTTTGAAAACTCATGCGGCTCTTTGCATGCAGTCCTGGTCAAATGAAAAGGTTGAGTATGAAATGGAGCTTGTTGAGTCTGCTGTTAAATCCTTGCGGTCACTTGCACAGGAGAGGCGTGAGAGGTTAGAAAAATGCATGTTTCCCTATTGTGATTTGATTTCTCATTTCGGCGAGATATTGCATATCATATTTGGATTAATATGTAATATAATGCTTGAAGTAAAAATTTAACCTTTGAGCACAACTCTTATCCTAAAAAACTCAAACTTGTCTACTAGATTCTGTGCTTACTTGACACAGTTGATCCTTTTCTTTTCAGGCGAGACGGTTTTGTTCTTTGCCAGAACAATGATGTGGCTAAGTTAATGAGCAGCCATGACCTTGAAATTTCTACTCTTGCTAACTTATTGTCTTTGATGGTTTGTCTCTGAAGTTCCTATCTTTAACCTTTACCGTGTCTTTCATGTTATCATCATACCTGTGTCATTGGTACCGGCAGACAGACCCAAGTCTATATAACATGTGAATCATGATTTGTGCTTCAGGTTCTTAAAGAGGACGATGCAGCTCCAACAGGTTGTGCAGTAGCAGTCGTAAATGAGAACATGTCTGTGTTCCTCAAGCTTCAAGGATCTGTATCTGCTTCAGCTGAACTTGAAAACCTTAGGAAAAAGCAGAAGCAAACCCAAGAGTATGTTATTCGCCAGTTCCCTGAACTTTAAACGAACTAATAGTTCACAAACAATTTTCTCATGAGGTTTTTGTTTTTGTGCAGGCAATATGACCGTCTTACAAAGATGATGAATGAACCTGGGTACCAAGAGAAGGTTGCTGCCCATGTGCACAATCAGAATGTAGCTAAACAAGCAGCACTCCAACAAGAGCTGGAGACATTTGAGCAAGCTTGCCAGCACCTTGAAGCCGAAGCAGCAAAGACTAGGTAAAGAAATACATATCTAAAAATGTTCTTACCTTGTTTCTAATGGACTCCAAAGTGACAGTCATTAACCTGAGAAACTATGCTCACTCATAGCTTGGGGCTTCGTCCCTAGTTTTCTTGTTTTCATTCGGAGATTTTTTTCTTGTTAACTGGTTCATTATATACACGTTATTTGCTTTTACCTGAATTTAACTGGAATTCCAACTTTTATCACTCTTTTCAAGCAATCCATTCGGGAAAAACCTGCCTCTAAGAATGTTGTGTACATCCAAGGTTACCTGTATAATCCATTTGCTTCAAATTTTGGCATTCTGAATCAGTGTAAACACAATGTATCAAAAGTGATCATCTCTAACCGGCATCTCCCTTTCATAACACGTTTACTTGATTCACTCTAACCGTCCGATCACAGTAACAGCCACGTGTCGCTTTATCAACGGTTAAGATTGCCGCCTTTGTTAGATATTTGCGACCTGACCAGCCGGTCTTAACCCGTATCCCTCAATTTATATTTTAATATTTATTTATTCGCATTTATGTCGTAATTCGTAAATCACACACGCTTCGTCTCTCTTCTTTCTCAATTTCGTTCAGACAAGAAATCAGTCCGTTCGATCGCCTGTCAATTTCCGCGTCTACAGGTTTGTCGATTTATCAGCATTCTGGCGGCTGCGTATGATTTTACTGGAAATTTGGTTTTTTAGTTTTCTTGTGTTTGATTGTAATCGTTGAAACTCGTCTTTGTTCGATCCTGGAGCGCGTGGAGCTGATTGTGTTAATTCTTATGAGCTGATTTGGTGAATTTTGTGTGTTGTAAATAAATTGAGGTCAGTTGTGTCCTTTTTATGATTTCCTGGAATTTTCTATGTAGTTTCGACTCGGATCTAGCTTTTACTTTTGTTGTTGTTTGGAAATTGTTAAGGGTTGTGTTACATATTTTTATTTCTCATTTTGTAATAATTAGGTGATGAACTGAGTAACAGGAAGTTGATTTGATTGTAGCTTGTGGCTTTGGGACATTGAGAGATGAAATGCTGTCCAATTTCTCACTATCTGTTTTATTTATAAAGGTTGTAATGGTGTCTGGTGGTTCTGGCTGAGGTTTTAATGTAATACTCTGAAGAAGGTGAAGTATTCTGGTCAATTGGGTGTGGCAAATGGCACCTTCTCGAGTTGGGGGTAGAGGATTAGACAAGTCGTCAAGCTCTGGTGTATTTTTCCATGGAGATGGGAAGAGTTTTCGGGGATGAATTCACACTTGAGTTCATCTTATGGGAATGGGAATTCATCACATTCATTACCCGGTGGGAGATCAAGTATTGACCCGTTATCTGGAGACATAAGCAATAATGTCCAACAAAGTGTTGCGAACTCTGTTCCTAGTGTTGGGGCAAGTTCACTAGTAACAGATGCCAACTCGGGTTTGTCAGGTCCTAATTTACAGAGAAGTGGTAGCTTTAACACAGAGTCATATATGCGTCTTCCTGCATCACCAATGTCGTTTTCGTCAAACAATATAAGTTTTTCTGCTTCATCAGTTATTGATGGCTCATCTGTTGCACAGCAGAATTCTCAGCAAGACCACAATTCACATGGATATCAAAGTCATCAGCAGAATCCACATAACTCTTCAAGTGCAACATCTGGTACTTTTATCGAAGAGCCTAACAGCTATCTATCTCAAGTTCAGAAAAAACCCCGATTGGATATGAAACAGGAAAGTATTTTTCAACAGCAGATCATGCAACAAGTTTTGCAAGGACAGGATCCCATGCAATTACAAGGCCATAATCCCCAGTGGCAGGCTTTGTTTAATCAGCAGAGAATGCACCATCAACTTCTCCAATCAATGCCAAATCCTCAGCGAGCCCACTTGCTGCAGCTGCAACAACAGCAGCAAATGATGTTGGGAAGTACTATGCAGTCACAAAACATTCATTCTGGCGCAGGTGTAAAACGGACTTATGACAGCGGTATATGTGCTCGTAGGTTGATGCAGTATCTCTATCACCAGCGCCAACGACCCAGGTTAGTTAACATTTCAAGTTTTATTTCTGATTGCTATATATATACATACTTTCGCATTCACAAAGATGCTTCATTAGTTTATACATTTTTCACTTACAACTTGAAAATATAACCTTCACAGGACAACAACATTGTTTACTGGAGAAAATTTGTTGCTGAGTATTTCTCTCCTCGGGCGAAGAAGAGGTGGTGCCTGTCAAAATACGAAAATGTGGGGCATCATGTGATGGGTGTCTTTCCCCAAGCAACCATGGTCAGTTATTATACCTCATTCCTATATGTCCTGCTACTAAGTTTCCTATTCCTCAAATCTGTTGAAGTTGACTGGTCGAATCGGTCAGTTTCTTATTCTCTCATTTATTTGTATCCATCATGATGACATTTCCCATACTTTTCTGTTTGCCAGGATTCGTGGCAGTGTGACATTTGTCACTCCAAGTCTGGAAGGGGATTTGGTAAGTACTGAACACAGATGGTATCCTCTTTAGTGAGTTTTTATTACTTAATCCAAAAGATATTTGCCCACTACATGCTTTGGTTGACTGTGTAAGAAAGTGAATGCAATTATTTAGTTAATGACCTTTTTCTGCATGGCCAACAATTATCAACTTTGGTTTTCAGAGGCAACAGTTGAAGTTATCCCCCGGCTCAATGAAATCAAATTCAGCAGTGGTGTGATTGATGAGCTTTTGTTTCTAGACTTCCCAAGAGAGTGCAGATTTCCGTCTGGAATAATGACGTTAGAATATGGGAAAGCTGTACAAGAGACTGTTTACGAGCAACTTCGTGTTGTCCGAGAGGGCCGGCTTCGCATTATATTCACCCAAGAGTTGAAGGTAACTGGGAGAAGTTAACAACTGTATATGAGGCTCTTATACACTTACTATTCAATATTTTTACTCAGTAAATGTCCACTCTTTTCAGATCCTATCTTGGGAATTTTGTGCACACCGCCATGAGGAACTTCTTCCTCGTAGATTATTAGCTCCACAGGTGATGCGTGCATAATTTATCTATTTTTACTTTAGAAAATATTAAATTGCCTGCTTTTGAATAACATATTTCGTTTTGACTATGCTTCAACATTACTGTATTATGTTTTCTGTGGGTTTTTGATCTTCATATCCAGCTCGCATCATCAAATTCCTCTGTTGATATGCAATTTAATTCTGTGGTTAGAAGCCATTAAATGTGAAAGTCGCATCCATTTCAGGTGAACGAATTGCTTCAAGTGGCTCAGAAGTGTCAAAGCACTATTGCTGATGGTTGGTCTGAAGGAATTTCACAAGAGGAGTTACAAACAAACAGTAACAAGTGAGTTCTAGCTCAAATATTCTGATTTTCTTGTTTCTGACCTCAATGTTTACTTTTTAAGAATACTGGAACCATCTGTTGTCTTGTGAACACGATTCCACTACTTTATATCCCCAACAATAATATCACGTTAATAATAAGACTAACTTGTGCTTCAGAGTTCTGTCAGTCGGAAGACAGCTTGCAAGAAGTCTGGATATGCATTCACTGAATGATTTGGGCTTTTCTAAAAGATATGTAAGGTGTTTACAGGTATGATAACTCACTGTTGGAAAATGCATCATCCTATGAAGCTTTAATGTCAGATTGGCTAGCTTTATTGACTACTCTGTCAACCTTATGTCAGATATCTGAGGTGAATAAGAGCCTGACAGACTTGATAGATTTTTGTGCTGAGCACAAAGTGGGACCTATTGGTGAGTTATATCAGGGTTTTGTCACATTGTCGCACAGCATCTGTGTTTGGAACCAATTCAGAATTTTCTTGTGCTTAGTGGCTGTGTCGCTTCCTTTCTTATACTGTTATTTAGGGGTTAAACTGAAATCATACGATGTGGGTTTGTGTTCAATACTTTTTCCATTGTGCTGTGATTTATTAGGATGTTTTAATTTTTTGCAGAGGGCCTAAAACTACTTCCTTGTCGTAATAATCCCTCAAAGCTTCAGATGCAGCAAAATCAAGAGATGGAGCAGCTGACAAGTGCTCGTGGTCCTACACACCCGATTCTAATGAATAAGATGATGTCTGCACATCATGGACTTAAGAATCCTTTGGTCAACTGCCAAGCTATAATGCCCGGTAGAACCCTAGGTGGCCAAGTGCAGGCAGCCTCTGCTATGGCTAACTATCCTGATCTGCTTACTAGGCAGAATTCCAGGACACTGATTCCAAACTCAATCCAACAAGAGCCATCTTCGTCTTTTAACAATCCTAACTTTATGCCATCTTCCACAGTCCAGGGGCATGGCTCATTGGTTCAGGGATCAATGCACAATTTACCTGCTGGTGGCTTCCCGAATGCGCATTTGATGAGATCATTCAACAACAATGGTCTACCACAGCAAAGCCACCCACAACTTTCTCAAAGCAACCAGGCCTTACAACAACAGTGTATGATTCAGCAAATGATGCAGGAGATGTCCAACAGTGGAGGGCCGCTCCAGTTCCGCATCCAAGCTTTTCAGGCCAGAATGAAAACCACATGAGTGGAGCTGGAAGGAACGTAGTAGAGTTTCGCAACCGCACAACCAATTCATCTGCTAGGGCAAGACCTAGCCATAGCGCATCCGCAAGGAGTCCGAGTCCTACATCTAGCATAAATAACAGCCAAAAGGCTGCACCCACAAACAGCAGTTGTAATGCTGGAGCAGTTGACAGTGAACCTAAAGTAAGTAATTTACCACAGAATAATGCTGAAGATTTCCCTGATATATCAAGTGAGTTCATTGGAAGTGAGTTTTTCAACGCCGACTTTGACTGTAACTTAGACTTTTTATTGGATTCTTAGCTTCTAGATCTACTTGACAAACAAAGGATTTGTATAGCGATTAAAACCTCGATTGTCTTCCTCTTGTTTTACTCTGATTTCGAGACTTATATTTGGTGTGGTGTGGCAATGACTTGTGATATGTTGTCCGATGAAACTTTAGCTTGGTATTGTATAAAACTTTATTTGCCCAAATGTTCCGGAAACCAAAGACTCCTAATCATACAAATATCAAAACTTTTTTGATACAATATGCTCCTTGATCAGATCAGGAATGGGATGATTCAGATAAATCCATGTTGCAGACAGGACAAGTCTGCATAGTCACACGAAAGCAAGAGATGTAAGAATGTTTATGAACTTCCACTAAAGTTCACAACCATACTGCTACACGAAGAAAAAAAGGTACCTTGTTGTCTGTCAGCCACTGTGTAATGCATAGCTTATGATACAAGTGCAGGCAAGGCAATGTAAGCAGTTCGTCCTCAGTTTCGTACTCCATTAAGCATATGGTACACCTACATATCAAAAGTCAACAAGGAATAAAAATGTGCATAACAACAGACTGATGAATTCCAAGTCAGGCCATCAAAGAACTGAAGAATGTGTAGTTCTTACTCTTCAGGTTTACTCTTTTTTGACGAGAACCATCCTGATTTGTCAGCAAGTATTTGTGTAGGAAAGGTGGCTAAGAGCTCTTTGGACAGTCCTCTACTTTCGCTACCTATAGCATCACCTAATGATTGCAAGGCCTGAACATTTTACAGCAAGAGAGATATGTGAGCAAGAGTCCATTTAAGAATTACTTATTTGAAACATACACAAATTCTACCTCATAAGTCCAGTTATCGGGGTCCACGTTCTCGATATTTCCTCCCTGCAAATTATAGCTGCAGTTAGGGGCATGTTCAAAGTGTGCATTAACATTTCAAGACTTGGGTCTGATAAGCTGAGTTGAAAACTTACAGGAAGAGATGATCCCTCAGACGCCGCACCTTGGCTTGCTGTAACATTAAACATAGTTGAAAAGAAATCAAAGAAGTGAAACTGTTCCTTAAGGAACACAAATCCCTGTTGCTCAAGTTCAACCACTTATGTGGCATTGCACAAGATGTTTACAATGGCTTTAAGAAATTAGAAAAACATTCTGAATTTTGATGTCTTAATCTTGTCAATATCTATTTTTATCTTGTTTAACTTTCTAATGTAATCAAATTGTTGCAATGAGATCAAAAACATTTAATGAATAGTTGGTTGACTTCGTACATAACCTTTATGTCAATAACTGTCTGAAAAACATCACTTACCCGGAACAGGAACAGCAACCGGAACCGGAACAGGAACGGGAATGGGAACAGGTGTAGCTTCCTCCATTTCTGAACCCATGCTATTATTCCTTGAGCCCTGTGGTGAGAGATTCCTTGAGCGGCTAATACGAGGTGTGGCAGCTGTAAGCAAAATTACACAGATAACATAACAATATACACGGTCAGACGAGGCTGACTCAGAATTTTCTCAAAGACTTAACAAATTCTATGGATTAGGAATCACGAGTTTACCAGGTGCACTATTAGAAGACGCTGGTAATGTTTGTGTCTGCAATAATGACAAAATCAAGGCCCCATCGACCAGCGCTTGCTCTAAGCTTGCTCTACTGTTCGTGTTGGCATGAGATACTGAATCAGGTCTATGGCTATTGTCATTCCTAGTTCCTCTTGTATAGAGATATTCTTCTATATCTGCATGTTGAGGGAATACCTCCTTGAACTTGGCCAATATTTCTGGTTGTATTCCAGAGATACGCCTATTATCCATTCCAGCCCTTCATCAAATAAATAAAAACATAATTAAAGTTTGAAAGACATTGAGCAGTTAACAAACAAAATTCTTAAGCAAAAAAGCATTGGGTAGTGGCCTACTAGTCTCCTCTCTGCAAAGGCTAACGAAATTTTACATATGATGCAAAAAGAACAAAAGAAAGTTACTTGAGTTTCTCAATAAGCACTGTATCAAATAAGCAGTTGAGGTACTAACTTTCCACTTGATTTTTCGCACACAGGTGAATATCAGCTCCTCAGGTACAGGAAGACGATGAAAACTTGAGTATGAAGCTGGTGGAGAATCAATGCCTGAAAATGATCACAGAAGAGGAAAGTAATATATAAATCTGAAGTCGCTGAAGACCTATTTATTTATTACAGACTTGTGGAATTAGGTACCCAGTTGCAAAAGACAACAAAAAAGAAGCAATTTATGTAAATAATTGTTGGGTGTCCCTTATTCCATTCAATTCCAAGCCGGCTGTTCAGATCTTTCTTTAATTTTTTTCTGGATCACAGACCACATAAATGTCTCTATTCTATTAAGAATTATTGAAGATGATCCTTAAAATTACACATGGTCAATGTTTGGTATGTTTAAAATAATATACTTATGGGATTTTCCTTCGGTAAGAAGTATTTAGGAAGTTTGTCGGCATGATCCATGATCGCATATACTATGATGCTCTATCATAAGGTACAGAATTTAAATTAAAACAAACGATAATAATACTTGTGTCGGTACTTCACATGAGCGTGCTTAGTAAGCTGACTTGTTCTAAATGCTGAATAGGTGAACAAAAGGCATTTTATTTGATAGACACGACAAAGAATCACATATCAGATAGATATTTAGTAAAGCATTTAGAGTTGCGTACTTACAAAGCTGAAAAAGGCATTTAGATGGTTCTGCTTCTGCCAGTCCAAGCAGCATACACGGAATGCAACCACTCGTCTCTTCCATGAGTCTTCAACTATTAGATATGCAAAAAGTTGTGAGTTTAAAATAAATAATCATGAAATTTGCAGGTGACCGGAGGGAAGCAAACCCCATTTCAAGGTTGTTGTAGTCGTCGTCGGCCATGGTCAACCACCGCTTCTACCAGCCCTAGGATCCAAAACAATTTTGGATTTTTATGAAGAAAAAAATATTGGAAACAAGACTTCTGTCCTCTATAGTAAAATAACGGTGCCGTTTTGCACTGTCCCCGACCACTGGTTCCTTGCCAGTTCTAATAAATACATGATGGCTAAAAATTTATGCGCAAATTTTAAATTGTTGAAAAAAGACGTCCAAGGAATAATCCAAGTGACAAAGATGTGCAATGAACTGAGTTTAGCTAAACTAGTTAGCTTAAATTACACAACTGTTTCTGGATACGGAAATCTTCGATGAAGAATGTATTGCTCCATGAAATGAAGAATGCTGTCATAGCTGTTGATGAGTTTAGATAGAAGGAATGTCTAGAGCCCGTAAAACATCTGTGAATTCAAAATCCTGTGTTTCTCTGTTGAACTGCTCAACCAATTTATATCTGGTATCATTTAGGTAAAAGGAATGAAGAGTTTCCAAAAGCCACTTTGCTTCATCGTCTGTTAATTTGCTGGAAAACACAATGTCCCCTCGAACAAGCACCAGATCCTTGCTGTCTGCAAATTCTTTGTAATGTGTTACAGTGAAATAAGGAGCGGCTTGAGTTCCTCTGGCCTTATAATCCTCGAGTCCAGTAAAGAGAATGTGTGGCATTTGAACTGAAAATATCATAAGATAGATGAATTAACCGACCATCATTTCGCATAAGAGAAACTTAAAAACAAGACAGGTGAAGCTGACCATTTTGCAACGGCAATACCTAAAACTCATCATACCTTGTGTAAACATCGTTACGTAACCACTACCTCTCCACAGCGGGATAACAAAATACTTGCTGCAATATTTGCGAATGAAGGGGATATGTTCAGAAATAGAATATCCAAATAAAGTGGTTAAGAAGTTACTTGTGCAAGCAAATTACCAAGCAGCTGCTCTGTGCTCCAGTAGGTTATAAAGCTGAGCTTTCATGGATGTACCAATGTGGCCTCTACCCAAATGATACTGAAAAGGTCAGGCAAAGTATCACAAATAAATCTGCTTGGGGAGCAGTAAGGAACAATCAATTAAATGATAAAATCGTGTGTAAATTCATTTAAATGATAATACGCAATGAACTGTTAGTTAAACAAGTACGTCCACGAATGAATTTGCAACTAATAAGTTGTAGGCCTTACATCATCCCATGCGGAAACAATATCCTCGGCAGGGCGGTGTTTGACCCTCTCAACATCAATAATAGACCCCAATGGCTTTAGTTGAAGTGGTGTGAATCCACTTGCAAATTTGGAGGTCCTAAGAGAACCAATGAAACCCCGCCTAATGAAATCGCATGGAACTAAGTTCTTTTGCTTCTTTTGTATAATGTGTTGCATAAGAGATGGGCTAAATTGCCGTTTACAGACAAATGAAACACCTTTAGAAGCATGATTCAGACTTGAGTAACCTAAAATCACACCCCTTGAAACCTTTGTCAGAAACTGATGCATAATGTACTATCTGCATTCAAATGAATTACATAAGTTAACTGCAACAACAAAGAACGCACAACTCTTACACCCAACTGGCCCAAGTTTCCAGCTAGCTTATAATTTCAAAGTATAAAAAAATGCATCTAGAAAAATTACAAAAGATACAACTTACAGAACATAAAAAAAACTACAACCCATCTTCTTTAAGGAATTACATCAAACAGCTTGCTTGCAAGTCTGCAACTTGCAAAACTGAGCACAAACGCGAAACAAAATCACACAAAAACCAGTAAATACGCATCTAATCTCATACTAACTACCCAGCTGATCTCGAACCCATCAAGACAATCAGAACTCAAAAGGTACGATCTTTACCGAATCACAAAAAAGAGTCCATGAATCTACATCGAAATTCAAAAACTGAAATACATTAATACTGAAGGATTAAATTTGACTATTACGATAAACGAAATCTGCTAATCGAAGAGAAAGGGACAGAGGGAGCAAAACCGTACGACTTCACAAGGACTTCCGGCTAGCTGTGTAAAAAATAGGGATTTGGATCCTGTACTGGGTACAGCGTCATTCAGCCTAAAACCAAACGACGTCGTTTTGATTCAATTACAATTAATTTAATCAAGTCACTCACGTGATGCTCTCTCTAATTTATAAAGCCCTAAACATTAAGCGAAGACGGCCGACAACGAAGACGGCGATATGCAACCCTTCTCATCTTGATCTCATAGGCCTAATGATGATTATGCTCCGCGGATTTGACGATTTCTGTATCTTCTATTTCTAGCCTTTGCCGGTATGAAGTTGTTGTCTTTTGGAAGAATTGCTTTATGTGCCCTAGCCATGATTGCTGACCTAATTGAATATGCTCTTCCACTTTTCTTCCTTTGTAGTATTTTGTTACTGCAGTGTGTTACTGAAAATCATTTATATTGAAATTTCATGAGGAAGTCAATCTCTGAAGCATAATGTAGGAGTAATTCTGATTGGTTGTTTGAGCAAGGGGTATATTTATCTTTGCTAGATGACAAATTAAGCTTGTGAATTTGCCTATCTAATTGCTTTGCTAAATTGATCAAAGTGATTTAAAGAAAGGGGAGACGGGTATTTTAGGCTTTTAGTTTTACATTGCTCTGTTGAAATTGATCAAAGTTATATCAAAGAGACGTGACGGACATTCTGGTTTTATCACTTGAACAATGCCATCAAATTTGATAATCATTGCTTTCTTTTACATAATAGAACATTCCAAAAAGCTTTACATCATTTTAATGTTTAGTACACTCTTGTATTTTGCATCAAGATAATTCAGTATCTCTTTTCATACATGCTCAAAATCATAAAAACAATAAGACATTTGCCTTAGTTGTACAATTGATCTTCTATTACAAATCTTTATTTTTCTAAACTTGTGTTGACTGCATCTTTGCAGGAGCTATTGGTGGGCATGGTTGAATGAAGATTAATGTTTGAAAGCGGAACTACTGCATATGAAACACAAGACTGCACCTACTTCACACATTCCTAATGGATCTTTTTTTGCCAATGTGACTTGATCTTATTGCCTGCGACAATTTGTAATGAGCTTTGTCTCCAGTTGTGTTGTTCAGTTTTTAGTAACCCAGTGTACAAAAAATATTCATAATTGTTGTATACAATTTTTTGTTTCTCAAAGTGTTATATTATTGGTGAAGTCATGCTCTTTTTTTAATTTTAACAAACATAAATTTAAAATGGCTGTACGTGGAACAAAGTCCCAGTCACATACAAACAAAACAAAGAACAATTCTTCCTCAAGCTGATAGATGAAAATTATCCTAAATGCTTTATAAATTTCGAACAAATCGAATTGTGCATCTCTCACCTCCGATTTCGAATTGTGAATTTGGGTTGTTCGATTTGTTCATCTCTCTATCATCTCTCATCCGTCGGCGGAGCGATTTGTTCAATTGATGGGTACGTTTTGTGAAATTGCTGTTTTTGTTCGAAATTGTGCACGTGGCACAATCCGGACCGGCCTGCACAAATTCAATCAACGGCCATGATGGGGTCGCAGAGTCTCACCCCTTAATAGGGGTCGCAGAGTCTCACCCCTTAATAGGGCTCTTAAAAGAACTTCCCTTGCAAGTTGCTTTTGTGCATTTTTATATGTAAGTATAGTGTTGAGCCTGTTTGTACATGTTATTTCAGTACCAGTTAGCGGATTGTTGATGCTTTCAGGAAATAAATAACCAGCAAGAAAACCAAAAGTTGGTGTTTTCTTTGAAGCTGAGAAATGAGAATTGAGCACAAAAGATAGATTTATACCTTTACTGCTTGTATGATGAATAAAAACTAGAAAGTAGAAATACATGAATATAGTTTATGATCTGTCAAAACAACCTCGTATTAACAGAGGCACCTCGGCAGTTCTCATCGGCAACATTTCATTAGTTTGATTGTCTAATGTTTACCATTAATGTTGCCATCTTCGATATCAATGTCTTTTACACCAGCATGGGGGCTCCCTTCTTCAATATCAATCTCACGCACGTCTCCATTGGATGAGGACTGATGATTTTCTTTTGCTTCTCCTTGATGATTATCTTCAATCTCTTCATCATCAATAAGGGAACCAGTTCTTATAAGCTCTTTCACCTTGTGGAATTCATCGTAGTGAGCACTTCTGCGTTCACGGAACTTGCTCTTCTTCCTCTTAGTTTCAGAATCTGAGGTTTTATGAAACAGGGAGAGTTCAGTAGCAGATAGGAAGATCAATAACATTAAACATAAGAACTCGCCACAATCTACCACTTCTCAGAAGCTGCTTTAAAATAGAAGCTATTAACAGTTTTCAAGAAATGATATCGGTAGTACATCAATTTACAATTTTCATCTGCTACTAAGACATTCATCTATTTCTACTGTTTTTAGCTAAACACTGAGCAATGCAAACTATCAGATTACACTTTGTTAAAGGACAATTTTACAAAAGTACACTTATTTATCCATATCGTCCTCTATTGTCAACTTGTTAGCTATATAGCCTGCAAGATATTTTGTAATAAATTCCACTGACAAATATTTACCATCCTGATATAACAAATAAGAACCTACAATGGAGAAAAAATGATTTACATTCACAGGGGATATAAAAGGCAAGAATAGTGAATAGGTAAAAAATTAAAAGGCCGAGAATATATATATATATATACCTTCATCATCCCGTTCCATATCATTTGCATCGTCATCAGATGATGTCCAGCCACTTGAGACTCTACTTGAAGTAGCAACATTAGTCAGAGCAGACCTAATTGCTTCAGCATGCGTTGCATCATCATTCATAAGGTCATTAAAACTTCCTTTTATAGGAGACATGGTTCCTGCAGTAACCACATGAAGTCTTCAAATGATGCTGTTTAAATGAAGTGCAAACCATGCAGTTCCAGGCATAAATACCTCAAACATATAAACTACAGCCTGAAATCTATCCCTGCATCTCAGACCTGACCTTGATCACATTATGATTCCATCTCATATAAAGACAGGCCAACTAAAATGTATTTTACATAGTCAACAAATGAGGTGAATTCGTTCAACCATAATGTTACTCGATATTTACAATCACAACTATGTCAAGGAATATTTTTCTTTGTAACAAATATAGTGCTCAAGTAATTGTTTATATTATGCTCCCTGACGAACATTTTAACAGTAGTTGAATTATGAAATGTTGCCACATAAAATCGATATAACAATACAGTTCACCAAAAATCTACTATTGGTAAGCAAATATTTTGACACACCATCATCATCTTCAATCATAGGGTGATAAGGTGTCTTGGGTTCAGTAATTTTCTGCCTCACAGGTTTGTTGGCCTCAATCTCATCCAAATTGGCCTCGTTCCATCTCACGCGCCCTCTGACACATTTCACAAAACTATTCTATCAAATAAAATCAAGAATTAATTGTTCCAACTCACTCATCAACAAAATGTCGATACACTCCAATGAGAGTAAAGAAGGGGAAACAAAGGAAGAACACCATATTTTGCATTTTATTGAAGCAGGTTTGCTCAGTAGATTAGCTGTCTAGGAAGTTGTTAAGCTAAAGGTCAAAAAAGTTTAAATTGTGTTACAAAGAAGACATTGGCTCGTGAACAAATGAGGCAAAAAGTAAGTTAAATTTAAAAAAGGGTAATAATGCAATAAAATGAACTGGATTGGAGTTCCGTGTATTACAACTGGTATTCTACAGCAAAAGGACTTACTTCATTGTTTAGGCGTTTGATTCCTTTTCTTATTGATGCAGTAAGAGGACTGTGCTTTCAGAGCGCCACTGAAACAAATTTATAAAATCTGAGTTGGTTGTATATAACAAGCACCTAAACTATTAAACAGAGAAAACAATGATTAATGACAAAAAGGAAACATATTATGTCCTATAATAAAGTTTGAGAAAAACATAAGCTTCAAATTTTAGAAGCTATGCAGATGCTGACATTCTAAATGTAACTACAAAACTAATGACTCCATGAATTCCATAATGAAACTGGGCAAGCAACCATCTAGTGTTACAATAGTCTGAGTCTAACAATTTGATTACACTATCTGTAAAAGATATAGCCTAAAATGGAGGGATGCTTTTTGTAAACCAAAACCAATAAAATTATGCACATTATAAAATTCGTGAAAGAAAATCAAACACGCTGACGTCACCCTCTCCCGATCCTCATCCGGTGGGATCCGGACCGACGAACAGATTACGGGGCGACGCGAGTTGGCTTCCGATGCAAATATAAATTGAACATAAATCAAAACAATAATCGAAGGAACATCTCGAATCGTACCTGTCTCTCTTCTTTCCGATAAACTACGGACCTTTCGATTTTTCTGGTATCGTTCAATGATTCATGTATTTTACCAATGTAATTGATTATTACTTTCACAGCCTTACACAATTATCTATTTGTACATGAGCCCTCGACATGTTCTTTTTGTATTTGCACACGAGCCCTTGACATGTTCTTTTTTTATTTGCACATTAGCCCTTCAATATTGTCTTTTGGGAAAAAACAAAAAAGGTAAATATATTAATATCGTCTTCCAATTTAGGTAAAAACTGTTTAATTTTTCAAAAGAGGTATTAAATTACCACATTTTTCCAATTTAGGACTTAATTATCAAATTATCAAAATAAAAATAGATAACAATAATTGAAAATCAGGGTTGAGATCGTGTGAGACATGATATATATGTAAGACAAGAGGACAAAATTGAGCCATTGATTTTAATAAATGGACGGTTGAGATTAAAGTTGAGTTTTAACTAAACTAGGCAGTTGGATTTGCGAAAAACACGGGACAGTTGGATTTGACGGTTATTTTACTTTAAATCTCAACCGTTAGATCATAATTAATGAACGATTGAGATTTTGTCCTACCGTCTTACGAAAAGATAATCGTCCTTCTAAAACTTTACCCTTGAAAATCATATTTTAATATTAAGTAAATGTATATAAGGGGTTAGGTTCAATGGAGACATAGAATTTATGTAAAACAAAAAGATGATTAATTAAATTGTTACTTATAATGTCAATTAATTTTATTTATTTACCTTTTTTATTTTTAATATTTAATAATTTAGATCCTAAAGATGGGCTAGTTCAATAGCTCTTTTGGAAACTTAACAATTCAGATCTTAAAGTTGAAAAGAGGTGGTAGTTTATACCTTTTAAATCCGGAAATATTGGCACAAAGGAAGTTAATGCCACAATTCTACATTCACTTTAAAATCCTCAAAAGAGCCATCATCATCGACCTGGGACTCATTAAAACATCTGATGCTCATACTAATGAACCTGATTTTGTCCGGTCGTCAGTATCCTGCTGCGTAGCTATTTGGGTAAATTTGTAGCTCAAACCAGGTTTGTCGTGGCCTCGACATCGTCATATTGCTGTCATAGCTTGCATATCATGCATCACGTTCTTCGTTCCTTCTGTTGTGATTCTTAAATAAAACATATGTATTACTAAACTGTAACTAACGTGTCCATGTGAAGGAAGTAATTATTTTATTATGAGAATCATTTCTTACAAGTCAACTTTCTCAAATCCTCATTTGCTCATTAATTACTTGATTCTCTCGATGCAAATCATGAGAGAAGCCAAGCATACTTCCCTTCTTTCTCGTCTGGCATCACATTTTTGTATATAACACAGAACATATCTCAATCTGAGGAATAATGAAGAAGTTTACAACTCCAAAGCCGCCATATGTTATCTGCTGTTTCCTCATTTTTCTCGGCGTGTTGATCACCAGTCATTTGCTTGATCTCTCGGTAAGTCCAAATCTCTGATACTTCATTTTCAAGATGTTATCGCAATCAAAAAGTCCTGGAAAACTCTGAAATGCTAAGAACTATCCTCTGATACTTTTCTTCTTTTGTTTATAAGAATTGACTTCCTAATACAAAATCTATGACTGCGACTTCTTGTTAGGTTTTTTACATTTCATGATATCATCTTTTAGTATGGTGAACATATTATCAAGAGAAAAAACAGACAAATATATTTCAGTTTTCGGAATTTTTGACACTAGCAATGCGTCTAGTTTCTACGTTAAAACAAATATCAAGTAAGAAAACAGAAAATGCATATTAGTTTCATTCATATTTCCTTCATCAGGAATGTGTCCATTTTCCAATGCAATAACTTTTTTCATATACAAATATATTGGGATGGTTTATTTTATGATAATTTTATCAAATTCAACGTGTTTAACACTTTCTTTTTCTTGTTAACAATTTGAGAGTTGCTTCCTATCATTATCATAATGATGCTCAATCTCATTTATTTAATTGTAATACAAAACCCTATTCATTTAATAATTTTAATGACAGCTAATTAATGATTTGATTTCTTTATTTATTTTGCAGGTACCAATATCTGATTTTATTAATAAAGAACCAATCAAGCACAAGCTCTCATTACCTAAATCCCCAAAATACCCTCGGCAACAGCTCGTAATTCCTCTTAATTGCACCATTGCCCAAAACCAAACTCGAACCTGCCCGAGAAACTACCCGACGTCGTTTCAAGCGGATGATCCTGACCGTACATGCCCGGATTACTTCCGATGGATACACGAAGATTTGAAGCCATGGAAGACGACGGGGATCACGGAAGAGATGATCGAGCGACGGCCGGCTACGGCGGCGTTCAGATTGACGATTATTGACGGGAGAGTTTACATTGACAAGTCTAATTACCGTAAGTGGTGGCAGAGTAGAGCTGTGTTGAATATTTGGGGGATTCTGCAGCTTTTGAGGAGGTATCCTGGTAAGCTTCCGGATTTGGATATCGTGTTTGATTGCGAGGATCGGCCTGCTGTTTTTAAGAAATTGTATAATGTTACTACGCCGCCGCCGCCGCTGTTTACGTACTGTGCTAATGATCGGACGTTGGATATTGTGTTTCCAGATTGGTCTTTTTGGGGATGGTACGAAGAAACGAAACCCTAATCTCTTCAATTTTTATTAGGTTTTGTGATTATTAATTTTTTGGAAGTCATAGATTATGCATATGAGAATTGGTGCTTGTGTATGTGTAAGGTTTTGTTGAATGAGGAGTTAAATGATGATTGTACGTGCAGGCCGGAGATTAATATAAAGCCTTGGAATGTGTTATCGAAGGAGATTAAAGAGAGTAACAAGAGGATCAAATGGAGCAAGAGGGAACCATATGCGTATTGGAAAGGAAATCCAAACATGGCTTGGAGCAGGAAGGATCTTATGAAATGTAATGTGTCTGAGACTAAGGATTGGAATGCTCGAGTTTATAAACAGGTATAATAGCTGCTTCCTCTTATTTCTGTTTTCCTTTTTTGTTTTGTTAATGTGGAGATTTAGTATGCAGATTTTCTTGGTTAAAAATGTTGTTGTACTTGTGTGCGCAGGACTGGAAAAGGGAAATAGAGGATGGGTTTAAGGATTCAAATATTGCAAACGAATGCACGCACAGGTTACTAGCGTTTCCTTGTTTTGTTTTATCTGTTTCTTCGTTAATTCTGAAGCTCATACTGATTCTCACATTCCACTCATCATATGGTAGTTCTCAAAGCTTCACTCACTTATGCAGATATAAAATATATATCGAAGGCAATTCATGGTCAGTCAGTGGGAAATATATTCTTGCTTGTGATTCTGAGACATTAGTAGTCACCCCTCACCATTATGACTTCTTCACAAGAGGTTTGATGCCACTGCAGCACTACTGGCCTGTAAAGGAATCCAAAAAATGTGAATCCATCAAGTATGCTGTCGACTGGGGGGAAAGTCACAAGAAAGAGGTATTTCGAATTTTTGATACGATAAGCTCATCATTCAACTTGACTACTGACATTCATAACTAATTTCCAACTCTCTCCTACTTTTGACAGGCTCAAAAGATTGGCAGGTCAGGAACAGAGTTCGTTCTAAAAGATCTGAAAATGGATTTTGTATATGACTATATGTTTCATCTTTTGAATGAATACTCAAAGCTCCTAAAGTACAAACCCACAATCCCACCAAATGCGGTTGAGTATTGTTCAGAATCTGTGGCATGCGAAGCCCAGGGATCACTAAAGACTTCCATGCTGGATTCTATGGAGAAGGGACCTGCACTGAAAAACCCATGTACTTTGCCGCCTCCATACGACTCCAATACTCTTTCTGCTTTGAAGAAACAACAACTTGACTCCATTAAGAAAGTTGAAAAGCTAGAAGATAGCTTGTTATGAATATCAAATGGCAAGAGCCAAAGGTCAAGTGCACCCTTTAGAGCAGTGGTATCCTTAATTTTCCATCTAACAAAATGTATAAAATACAAATGTAACTGAGAATACAGTACCCGAACATAGCTGGAATTGAATTTGAAAAGTCTGATTAACAATTGAATACTGAAGCAAACAGGGATTGCAATAAATAGTGTTACATAATTTGTTTGAAAATTTGTAAAATGGATGACAAGTATATCAATGTTCACACTGGCTGGTGTAAAGTGCAGATGATCTTGAATCTATTTGGAAGCTCATTGCCTGTGTTTATTTATAAGGCTCTAGCTTTTACTATGTCCAAGCTCATTTCACTTGGATCTGTTGCTTGCAGCTCGACCTGAATCCCGTCGAGTTCTCTCTTGAACCTGTCTTTTGAGCTTGCATACACCATCTTATTTCTGACCCTTGAGCTATCTGGGGACCTTCATAACCAAAATGTTTCAGTAAACCACCAGGTATCTACTACATGTATAAAAATTCAGGTAAATGAAAGTACCAGGCAATAAAGAAAATTTTGCTCTTCTGGCAGTGTTCGTCTGTGATGAAGTCAAAATCGAAGACAGCATAGCGACACTCATTTGCAGGGAGGGAGTTAGTGAAATCCTCGTACGTCTCTTCAGGGCTGCCAAGCTTTTCCACCACGACCTGCTGATCTTCAATCTTGAAAATGATGAACCGGTAAATTCTCTTAGCTTTTAATTCCGCAAACTTCAGTTTACAGTCATCATGCACAGCCATTCCCGAGACAGCATTCGCCTAAATCACATACATTTCAATTCAAGCAAAATAAAAAATAGCTTACAGACCAATACATTAAGATACCACAAATTTTGGCTCCCTATAATTTATTCTGGTTGCCAATGGATTTAGATCACGAGAACAAGAACAAATGTACATTGAAGACGTACCATGGTTATTGTTGTTGAAGCCCAAGCGAGAGGTGAAAAAATTGCAGAAGGGAGCGATAATATGATCCTTCGTTTGTGAGATTGGGAAAAAGATGGATGCCAGTGGGAGGAGCAAAATGTGGAGAAGCAGACATGTGTGGGGAAAACAGAGATTGGGAAGTTGCTTAATTCTCTCTGGATCGATCATGCCAATATGGTTTAAACTGAACCACATTACTAAAATGTTAAGACTAGTCTAAAGTTATGTTTCTTGCAAATACTTGAATATAATTATTATCAACCTGTCCATCCCACCCATCACAAACTGTATGGACACCTTCCATAAATTAGAAACTGTGGACTTCGAAACATTCTTCAGTTTGATAAAAGCCTAGCAGGAGAAACTTTTCAAGAAAATTGTTGTCACTTGCATGTTTTGTTTAAACATTGTTCCCTTGGAATTTTCAGCATCTAATCATCTTTGCAGACATGGAAGATCAAAACACTCCGGTGACTCATACCTCTTCAACTGAGGCTTTTTACACCTACTTATCATTGCTGTTCGATGGGTAAAATGTTGCGCAGCACCTCAGCTTAGAATATCAAATTTAGATATTTCTATCAACACATTGCCTTGTTTAGCCATACTGAACAAGTCTGAATCTCTATTCTTTCCAAAGCTCGACCCAATTGCGCTCCAGCTGCTCCAGGCCAAGAAAAGATCCTTTCCTATCAGGATCCCAACTGCTTGACAGTGCTCCATACGCAATCCCTAAAGCAGAAGCTCCAAATGTCAAGAAACTAGTAGCCACAGGTACCCAAAACGGCACGTCAACATTCTGATCTCTCAAAGTTCCATATCCAGAAAGTGACACTAACCCTAATCCCATAGGCATCAACACCGACGCCCACAATCCTCACTCCCATTTCTCTCAATCACCTCCTGCGGTATCTCGTCATCATCCCCTCCCTCCTTCGGCACCTCTTCCACGTGCTTCAATTTCGATAACTGGTTGCTGTTAGGATTCGGTTTTGATCCAAATCCTTTCGGTGTCGGCTGCTGCTGTGCTTGAAGCCTCCATGTTGTGATTCGAGTTGTAGTAGCAGTTCGTCTTGCTGTCGAGGGAGTAGGAATCAACGGCGATGCGCGTCGGAGGCAGACGAGTGGTGTCGCTGTTGTCGCCATTGTTGTTGAAAATTAGGGTTTCAGAGAGGATGGTTTTCGACGCGAACCAAATCTTATCTTCCAACGAGGGATCCGGATCCCGTACAGCCTACAGCCTACAGCCATATACAGCCAATATTCAAAATTTGAATTTTAAATTATAAATTTAAAACGACGTAGTTTAATTTGAAGTAATTTAAAACGACGTAGTTTTTCTAAAACCCAATTTCAAGATTAATGAACCCTTTATGAAACGACGCAGTTTTGATTGATAGTGTTTAAAACTACGTCGTTTTAAGTTTGACTGCAAAATGCTGTAGGCAGCATGGGATCCTAATCCTCCAACGAGTGGTCTGAACTCTGAATAGCGAAACTGGCTGCTTAGCGACTTCGACATTGACTTTAACGTTGACTTTGACTTCTTTAGTTGTGAAGATTAAAAAGCGAGACGAATGCATTTTCCGAATTTTAAACATCGATCGATGGCCGCAGAGGCGATGTTCATCTCGGCGTCAGAGCTCCGGTCAACGTTGACTTACCAAACCCTAATTAACCACTTCCAGAGATCGCTACCCGATCTCACGCCGGAAACCTTCACCTCCCCTCACCGCCAGTCGCACACGCTTAACATCTCAACATCATCGTCTCTCCTCCTCATGCCGGCCTGGTCTGCTTCCCCATCCCTTCCTTACGTCGGCGTCAAGCTCGTCACTCATTTTCCGAATAACAAAAATTCTCCTGGAGTTCATGCTAGTTATGTTTTGTTTTCATCAATCGATGGCCGAACCTTGGCGGTCATGGATGGGACTGAGTTGACGCATTGGCGGACAGCTTCAGTTTCAGCCTTTGGTTCAAAACTACTATCGAGATCCAACTCCGAGACGCTGCTTATGATTGGAGCTGGATTTCTAGCACCGCATTTGATTAAGGCGCATTTGACTGTCAGGCCGGGATTGAAGAAGGTGATTGTTTGGAATAGAACAGCCGAGAAGGCGCGGGAGTTGGTTGATATGTTTATTGGGGCAGGAGAGTTTGGAGAGGTTGTGTTTGAGAGTAGCGAGTGTTTAGAGGATATTGTGGGGATGGCGGACATTGTGAGCTGTGCTACGAATTCGAATGTGGCATTGGTGAAAGGGGAGAAACTGAAGAAGGGAGCGCATTTGGACTTGGTTGGATCATTTAAGCCTGGTATGGCGGAGTGTGATGATGAGGCGGTGAGGAGAGGGAGGGTTTTCGTTGATAATGAGGCTGCCTTGGTTGAAGCTGGTGAGTTGGTGGGTGCGTTTGAGCGAGGAGTTATTTCAAGAGATGAGATTGCGGGGAGCCTTGTGCAGGTGATTAAAGGCGATAGAGAAGGGAGGAGGAATGACGAGGAGATTACTGTGTTCAAGTCTGTTGGGTCTGCATCCGTAGATGTTTTGTGCGCACAAATGATTTATGAATCTTACTTGAATAAGGTGCAGGAGAGCAAATGAGAAGGTATTCTCTTTGTTATTTACTATTGCTGCATGCATTGAATTGAGATAAGTACTTTACAGTTTACAGCCCTCACAAGCTACAAAGGCAAATAAGTGATTACCTGAATTGCAATTTGTAGCATAGGAATTTTCATAAGTATCAAACAAAAGGGTGTAATATGTGTTTAATTTTTGGGTTTGCAATCTTGTTTTTAATCAAAATTCTTACTTTTAGCCTTGGTAGTGGAAAAGTTGAATAATTCAGTTGTCTTTATGTGCTATTTCACTTATTGTTAGAGTCATGTGATGTATTTTTGCTAAATAGTTAGTGTTATGAAAGATCTCAACCAGTTGTGTCCTAAGATCTCTGAACCGGCTAACTTGAAAAAACTTAGCTTTGGGCATAACAAATTTATGTTCTGAAATCTTATGGTTTACTCCCTTCCGTCAAAAGGCGAAGATTTTAGGAAATTCGGGATAAAAATGAGCCCCTTTAGCCACCGGAGCTATATAGATGATGACAGAATTTTTAGTGGTTTTTGTTGCATTCTTTTCATACTCTGAATTTTTAGTGGTTTTTGTTGCATTCTTTCATACTCTGAATTAACAATAGCTTCTTAATTTTAGCTTTTTAGATGTTTATAAAGACTAGGAGAGGTGTCTATGAATTGTGCAACTCTGATCTTCTCTTTTACATTCATATAGGAGGGTGCAACTCAATTTTTTTACCAGGCTTCCCATCCTTCATTACAGACGTATCCAGACAACACAAAATTATCGTCATTTCAGTGAAATAGCTCTCAAAGAAACGTTGGGTTACATTGAATTTTGTCACATTTTTGCTGTTATATTGATTATTGTAGAGTTTCACTAGCTGCTTCAATATTTAATTTACAGCTGGAAGTACACTTTATTGAATTTGGACTCTCTTTGACTTTTATCCGTTTAATTTGACTTACATCCATCTTTATTCACTACTTGCATCTACCCGAAATTTAAATTCTTATTTAACTGAAACAAAAAACACATTTTCACAATCTATAAGAAAATGGATATAATCCAACATTAATCATTTCCCACAAAGCACATTTCCACAATTAGACATTAGTGGGTGACCACGTTACCATCATAACTAATTGTTGTTTAATGTAGGATGATGTTATTTTCAAGGATTTTCATTAAATTAAAATCCAAGACTTTTCAATACAATTGAATTTTGAGAATATCCTCCATCATCATTAATTTTCAACATAAATGCTGAAAAGTTCTACTTGTACATAAATTATTCTTTAATTAAAGCCTCTCAAAGGTCACCATTTGATTAATTTTCTTAGATACAATATTTAAGAATGCTTTTAAAATTCTTAGACATACAAATTAGATAAACATACAATATTTAGACATTTAAAATGCTTTTAAAATTCCTAGGTAAACTATTTGTGTATAATTAATTGAGTTTTTGAATCTGAAAATGAAACAGTGATAATGAGTTGTGATTTTGAATCGAAAATGGAGGTTTTGGAATGAGAGAGAGAGAGAATGGCGCACAGCTCGAGACGGTTGAGAGGGTTAATCTGCTACTGCTGATTGTAACCGATCATGTGATTCTGGTTAAGTTGTTGTTTTGGGTTGTGAATTAGGGTTTCTGTTGCAAACAAATCTCTTTCTCACAACTTGCTGTGTTGCTTTAATTTCAAAAAAGTTGATCTTGTCGATCACCGCTTTCTCAAAAATCCCCACCGTCTTCGCGTAGCTCGAGTTTCCTCATCATCACCATTCCTTCATTGCCATCACAGGTATCCCTTTTTGCCCCCTCTTTCCAGTGAATCCCAAGCTCTATTCGATTTTTATTTCAGAGGGCTTGCTTGCTGAGTTTTTATCTTTCTGCTTCTTCTGGATTGTGGGATTTGTGTAAGTTTTGAGCTTTTTTGGTTTTCATTTGGTGTTGATTATGGCTTTTAGATTTCAGGTGATGTGTTATAGGCAATGTCTAGAGGTAGCATTGCCTGAGTTAGTAGATTTGAGATAAAGAAGGGGTTTTGAGTGTGGAAGAGAGTAGTGATTAAGAATTTATAGTTGTTGTGTTGTCAGCTATGGCTGTGCGGAGCTCTTTGGAGGAGATGCTGGAATCTCTGCAGAGGAGGGATGAAAAACCCGCTGATATTCCTCCAGCATTACCATCAAGGCCATCCTCCAAGGCTAACAGACTTCCCTCGTCTAGAAAGTCTTTGCCAGTCAATTTCAAAGTTGGTGACGAGAATGGTGGGATTGCTTGTTTTGAGGGGAAAGAGGATATTTTGAGGAGTTCTAGAGGTAATTTTGGGAGAAGGAAGAAGACTAAGGTTGAGCAGCCTGGTGAATCTCCCTATGCTGAGATTTTAGGGGAGAAGAGAAGAGATGATTTGTGGATGAATAGAAGTGCTTTGGATCTTCGATCTGTTCCGTCAACTAGGTGTCGGGAAATTGAGTGTGAAGACGACATTGAGTATTTTATTAAGAAGGTCAGTCACAGTATATGTATTAGATGTGCATGAATGGCCATTTTTCACTTCAAATAAATATTTGTTTCTGCATAGGATTTTAGTTTTGATGTGGATTTCATTGATAGAATAGGGTTCATATCACACTCGAGAATAGTACATTATAGAACTTGCTACTTAGTTACTTTATGTAGATAGTTTGACTTGACTTAGTATGCAATGTGGTCCAGAAACTCATTGTTTGGTGTCGGCAACCAAGTGGTTTGTGGGTGTCAGGGAGGATACAATCAACAACTGGAGATAAAGTTCTCCTTTTGCTTACAGATGGCCGAGTGAGTTCTTGAGCATTGTGTTACTTATTTCATCTCACAATAATATTAAAATGTTGTAATTATCTTTTTTGCAACCATTGCAGGTGAGCAAAGGTCTCAAGGGGGACTTGTTTCCAGCTAACCCGAATATCCTTGACGGCGTTGATGATTTAATGCAGCTTAATTTTGCGAACGAGCCATCAGTTCTCCACAACCTTCAGTGTAGATACTCCAATGACTCCATATATGTGAGTGTTAGCTCATCGGTGATATTTTCTCATTTAATCACTTTTTAAAAGATTAATTTCTTTCTTTTTTCTTTCCAGTGTAAAGCAGGGTCTATATTGATCTCAGTCAATCCCTTCAAACGCCTACATATTTATGAAAATGACGCTGTCACAGCTTATAGGCATAAATTTGTAGATAGCCCACATGTTTATGCTGCAGTCAATGCAGCCTATGGTGATATGATGAGAGGTGAACTCACTACTGAAACTGTCCATATAAATACATTTTTTTGTTCTTAAAATTCTGAAGACTTAAAGGTTTAGCTTGTTTTGGCCTGAATTTGTAGACGGGAGAAATCAGGCAATCATCTTGTGGTGAGTAACAACTCCGTTTGCATTACCAAACACTAATATAGAAAGGCTGAATGTCAGCCTTGTTAAATTGTTCCTCTACTTGGGTATAATATTTGCATGTAAACAATTAGTTATTCACTTGATGAATTTGTTGTAGTGGAGAAAGCGGAGCTGGGAAAACTGAAACAGCAAATTACGCAGTGAGCTACCTAACTTCACTCAGTGGCAGTAGTATCGGACTAGAGAAAAAAATCATTCAGTCAAGCTATATATTGGAGGCATTTGGAAATGCTCAAACATTGAGTAATGACAATGCCAGTCGCTATGTAAGTTGTGATTCTTTTCCTAATTCAGTCTAGGAGACTTTTGCTTGTTAACTTATATACCCGTACATGGGTCATCTTGAAAGATGGACATTAACACGTGTTCTTTATGTTCGTTCTTATTTGCGCTCTTTGTTGCTTCAGGGCAAACTGACTGAGTTATATTTTTCACCGGATGGGAAACTATCTTGTTGTAGAGTCCAAACATGTAAGCAGCAGACCAAACAACTTTAATTTGTTTTGATTTTCCGTATATTTGTGTTAATAACAGTTTTTCTATGATGAACATGTGCGTGGCTTTACATCCTATGTTCAATTTCTGCAGTTTTTCTAGAAAAGGTAATATTCATGTTAACCCTTTCAACCTACCTCCTTTTGCTTTCTTGATATTAATCCTTGTTTTACACCAGTCCAGAGTGGTTCAGCTGGCTGGCAGCGAGAGATCATTCCACATATTTTATCAGCTATGTGCTGGGGCTACACAGAGCTTGAGAGGTTTGAACTCAAATATTTTTCATAGTAGCCATAAACCTATACCAATATGCCCTACCAAGAGATTAGCCACTTCTAGATTTCTGAAGTGATTTGGACCGACATAATTTATTTTTTATTTCATGATTAGTTGTATATGGAAAAGGCTGCTAGCTAAACATATTTTCTGAACTTCAATCTTTGGGCAGCTAAATTAAACCTTAAGAGTTGTAACTTCTACAAGTACCTCAGTAAGAGTGACTCCATGAGAATTGATGAAGTGGAGGATGAACGCAGATTTCAAACACTTTTGGTATATATTTATGGATAGAACTATTCCTTTTCTATCGCGTGAAGTTGGTATTTATGTTTGTTACTCTGTTAGGAAGCCTTGGAAACTGTTCAAATTTGCAAAGATGATCAAGAGCATGTGTTTGCAATGGTGGCCACAGTGTTATGGCTCGGGAATATTTCGTTTAATGATGGCAACTGCGGTCAAGTTGAGGTCGTAATGGATGAAGGTAATATTCATCACTAGCCTGTTATTATTTTGTGGCTTTTTGATCGGTGCTTCACTATTTTGTGCTTCAGGTCACATCATTTCCACTCAATATATTTCTTTCACAACTAACTGAAGGTTCCATTTTTCCGTTTCGTCAGCCGTAAGTACTGTTTCAAGACTTTTGGGGTGCAGCACTCAAGATCTGATAACAGCACTGTTTTCTCAAGCTGACAGTTGCAGTAAACTGACATTTCAGCAGGTGTGTTGAAGAAAAAACTCAATTTTTTATTACTTGGCATGTGCATGTCTCTCACTGTGTCTGGTTTTCAGGCCACTGCTTCAAGGGACGCGTTAGCTAGTTACATATATTCTAGTCTATTCGAATGGCTCGTGGAAGAGATAAATAAATCATTTGAAGCATGCAAAGGGTACAAAGGAAACACCATAAGCATTTTTGATATGTTTGGATTTGGGGCATCCCCGGTATGTAGCCTCTAGATACAGCTATTTTATCATTTGTGCATTCATTACATGTTTTGAGTCTTGACAATACCACCAATTTCAGAAAAACTCCCTTGAGCAACTCTGTATAAATTATGCCAATGAAAGGCTTCAGGAACATTACAATCGCCATATATTTAAACTTGTGCAGGAGGTAAGCAGCTCACCCATTCACTGTTATTAATCATGTCCGCCTTGTAGCTTAATGTTCTAGTCTATCATATGTGGATTTTTGAAAGGTTTAGTCATTAATTAGTAGCAAAAATATCTTTTTTCAGATTTTGCCTACTTCAATGTTAAGTTGGAAACTTTTTTTGACTTTTGTCACCCACATGTGTTCAAATTAATTTCAGGACCTTGCAGTGGAAGGGATTGATCACAACAAACTTGATTCCCGAGACGACCAAGATTGTTTGAGTCTTTTCGAGAAGGTGCGCTTATGTCAAACAAATATCTCGTTCATGTGAAGATTTGGATGCTTCTTTATCTATTTTGGAAACAATACGTTGATTCATTATCATTAAGTTTTATAGATTCTGCATCAGACTCCAAACCAATTTAGGTTTAAAGATTTCATTCGCCAGTTAGGAATTCTAAGCTTAGGAATAATTTTGAAAGCAAGCAAAGAAACTTTAAATGTTTGGTTTATAATTACCCTCCAAGCCTCTAACTGTTTAAAAATGGTTAAATCTGGCTATTTAATCACAGATTTTTGGCAGAAGACTGTTTATAACGAGACACATCACTCTGCCTCGTGCTGTTTGGAATTGAGATAATTTGTACACTGTTATAGGTTTTACATTCTATATCTATCTGCTGCAGCTTCCTAATGGCATTTTTTCATTGCTGGATGAAGAGTCAATTCCGGCAAAGACAGCTGGTATGACATTTGCCAATAGGCTTAAACTGCATTTGAGTGAGAACCCTTGTTACAAAAGCGACCAAGGTGGAAAGTTCACCATTCGGCATTGCTTTGGAGAGGTTCACCTTTTTTCGCCCCTTAAACTTTCCTCTACTACATCTCAGGGTTTTTTTATGTTGATCTGTAGTAATAATTACACTCAGTGAATGCATGTTTCCTGTTTTGAGTTTGTACCTTTTATTCTTACAATTGAAACTGCTGGCTTCTCAGGTTACATACGATACAGATGGATTTCTGACCAAGAATAAGGAATCATTACACCAGAACCTTATCCAACTTCTAGCTTCATGCAATTGTAGTTTACCTCAACTATTTGCTTCCAGACTACATCAGCAGCGTGACTCTGGAAATCCTTCATCTGACAAGTCAGATTGCCTAAACCACAGTTTGGGGACTCTGTTCAAGGCGAGTTTATTTGTAACTCAGATGTGATATTTTAGCATTAGTTTTACTTTATATAATCTTTAAATTGGATTGTTTGCATTTATCTGATTGATTTTTATACAATATTTTGTGCTGGCAGGGTCAAATATTGACGCTAGTTCAGCAGTTGGAATCTAGCCGGCCACACTTCATACTGTGCATTCGACCAAACAGTAAGCAACTTCCTGAAATGTTTGAAAAGGAGCTTGTTTCAAAACAGCTCAGGTGCCACAGAATTGTAGAGGCTGTGCGGATGCATAGATATGGGTACCCCATTAGGATGACTCATCAGGAGTTTGCAACAAGGTACAATTATAACTGATGACATTGAATAATATTTTGGATCTTGATTATTACTTGACCGCGTTTCTTCCTTGCAGATTTATAATTTTACTCGGTGACACTAACACTTTATCGCAAGATCCATTATGTACATCAACTGCAATTCTACAAATGTTCAGGATTCATCCTACCTCATACCAAGTTGGCTATACAAAATTATTCTTTAGGCCCGGACAGGTCATTCAAACTTCTTTATGAGCTTCACTTGATGTCACTCAAGACTGTCAATCTTCTCCTAAAACCCTCAATTGTGTTTCCTTTAGATCGATCAGCTAGAGGCTTTAAAAAACAAAGTTCTAAAAGGTGCACTCGAAGTTCAGAAATTATTGCCAAAAGGCCCAAAACCATGGAGCTCCCATAATTTGGAAGCAATGAAGATTGGAGTAATTACACTGCAGTCATGTACGGATATTTCTCTGTTCATTTAGCATAAATGGAGTCAGCTCCTTATATATGGGTTATGTCTCCCTTCAGCTTACTATGGCCGTTACCAGTTTTTGTCAAATTTGCTACATATATCTGCAGTTATCCGTGGTGAAAACGCTAGAAGGGAGTATGGGTTCTCAAGAAAGTTGTTGTCCAAAGAGCGTCTATCGTTGAGAGCACTTCAAGGAAACCAGAATACGACGGTCATCCAACTTCAGTCTGGTACTTTTACTGACAGGCCATAATTTTTTGTTAGAAATGCATTTCTTTGTTTCACTTACAAACTTTTTATTTCTTTTGGTAATATGTATAGCGATCCGTGGCTGGCTGGCTCGGCAGCAATTCATTCGTATGCGGAATGCTAAGAGATTAAGCAGTGAATTGGGTCAATCCCTCATAAAGTTTGGCACTGAAACTCCAAAGGTACAGTATTCACTGAGAATCTGAGATGCAATCCATGTTTGGTTTTCATTTATGACTGATGGTGAGCTCACTCTTTTGTTTGTTGTCAGATCTTCATAATAGTTTGTTTGAATTATTTTTTGTTTACAGCCACGGCCTCATGAGAATGCTGCTGCCTCACCTTCTGTAATGCAAGATTTTCGAGTGCAACTTTTGAAGGCAAAGGAAACTCTCGGGCAAAAGGAGGAGGAAAACGCTGCCTTGCGCCAGCAACTACAGCAACTGCAGAGTAAGTGGTCAGGACATGAGGCGAAGATGAAAACCATGGAAGACGCATGGCAACAGCAAATGACTTCTTTGCAGGTATATAGAGTATCTATTGGACATTATGGTTTTCTTTTTCAACTTATTTCTATTTAGTTATGCGTAGTCCCCAATCTTTTACACAAGATCGTCTGAAGGTTCTTTGTTTGTCATGTAACCTGTTTTTCTCGATTTTTAAATTGTGCAGGCAAGTTTAACTGCGGCCAAGAAAAGTATTGCGATGGACAATCGTTCAACTGAACCAAGGAGATTTATGATGTCTCCATCGCCTCTCTCAGATTCCGAGGATACAATGTCAATGGGAAACCAAACCGGTGCAGGGTCACCGATGCCATCATACTCCATGCCAGATGGTCTTCCAGGACGAGAGACAAACGGAAAAGCAGTTCCAATCAGTCACTTGGTGAACGAATTCGAACAGAAAAAACATATCTTCGACGAAGAAGCAAAGTCCCTAGACTCATGTTCTCATCACAATCCCGGACAACAACTTCGTCAACTAAAACTACGCTTCGTACAATGGAAGAAAGATTTTAAGGCCAGGCTTCGCGAAACAAAAGCCAAACTTCACAAACAAGGTCATGCAGACATGGAAAGAAGTCACAAAAAATGGTGGGGTAAAAAACATCGAAAAGCTTAGTCAGAACAATTTTTTCTTCCATCATGTTTTAAACTAGTTTAGAGAAATGTAATCTTTGTAACATGTTTGTAACGGTATCTTTAATGACGTCATGCTGTACGTCATCTTTCAACAACCAAATTGTAATAATCCGTACTATTTATTAAAACGAGTTGGGCTTTCATTTAGACGGCCCAGGCCCAATTCAAAGCTGACTAAAACTGAGTGATCTCTTGTCTATGCATCGAATGAGATTCACGATTCCCAACGTCGAATTAAATTCCGAATTTCGATCAATCAACGAATTAGGGCAAAATCGATCCAACCTGATTAGTGATTGATTGCTCGTCGATCGGAGTTTACGGTGAGATGGTGTCGCCGGAAGATACGAATTGGTTGTATGATTATGGATTTAATGAGACGCCGGTAATTGAGGCGGCGGCGGCGGCTTTTGCTAATCCAGCTGCTCCTGAGTTCAATTGGAGCTTGCAGGGTTTGAGCGATGGAACTGGGAATATTAGGTAATTTGATCTTCTGTTTGATTGGTTGTGGATTCGATTGGTTAGGGTTTGCTCTTTGTGGCTTCTTATATGTAAAATTATGTTGAGAATTCAAGATGGCTAGGTTTTTTTGTGTTTTATTAAATTTCATTATACTCCAAGAGAAGCTCACATAAATGTCTTGTTGCTGAGAATATCTTAAGCATAATTGATTGGACTAATGTCTTTTGTGTCTTCAGCGCTGAAATGGAAGGCTCATTTGAAGTTTCTGATATACTGAAGGAAAGTGGAAGCAAGAAAAGGTATGTCCTTTTTCTCTGTTTTCTCTAACCTTTGTAATGTGTGTGTTTGGAGTGGAGGGAGTTGCCTTTATAAAATATTTATACAGGTTTACTTACAAGTACCCCTCTGTTTTGTAATCCAGTGTTTTTGCATAAGCAGTACAGCTTTCGAACTTCAATAATTGGGGTTAACCTTACTTTATTTTCGTCAGAGTCCATTACCTTTTTCTTCCTTGTTTGTTCTCATTCAGTCATTTGGTGAAACAAATTCATTTTAATCCTTTGGTTGCAGAATTCCTAATTTCAGTAAATGTAATTAGGAAGGATGATCATGTTTATAGTTGACTTGATTCCTAATTTGTGCCTTATTATCATTTTTATTACGCACTCGTATCATCCAGTTAACCACATGGGTCTGTCTTGAGCAAAATCTTACTGGTTGCCATCTATATAGGGTGCGCCCCGACTCATGCACTGGATCTAGTTTAAAAGCATGCAGGGAGAAGTTGCGAAGAGACAGACTTAATGACAAGTACTTGTCTTATTCTATCTCTTATATTCAACTGCCCAATGCTAGCTTAATCACACTTAAGAATTCTGTAGGTTTGTTGAGTTAGGTTCTATTCTTGAGCCTGGAAGGCCTCCCAAAACAGACAAGGCTGCTATTCTTGTTGATGCTGTAAGAATGGTTACTCAGTTGCGTAGTGATGCCCAAAAATTGAAGGACTCTAACTCAAGTCTACAGGAGAAGATAAAAGAATTGAAGGTTTGTATTTTTCAGCATAGGAACGAGATTTGAATTAACTTTCCGAATGCATCATTAAACAGTTCAAGAGTATTGATCTATATATCAAATCCACAGGTTGAAAAGAATGAGCTTCGTGATGAGAAGCAACGGCTGAAGGCTGAGAAGGAAAATCTGGAACAGCAGTTGAAGGTCATGAACGCACAACCTGTGTTTTTCCCTCAACCTCCTATCCCTGCTGCATATGCTACTCAAGCTGCTGCGGCATTTGCTGCTCAAGGCCAGGCTGCTGCAGCAGCCTATGCTGCCCAAGGTCAAGCTGCAAGTGCAAAGCTAGTTCCAATTGTACCATATCCTGGAGTCGCAATGTGGCAGTTCATGCCACCAGCTTCAGTTGACACATCTCAAGATCATGTTCTCAGACCACCAGTTGCCTAGATTTCACAGCAATCAATCCATTGGTTGGGCCTATTCTGTTGACCTTAATTGTATACATTATCTTCTCTCAATATATATTGATATTATGTATAAGCACTTAAAAGTACACCAGCTGTATTTGGCTTATGACAATGCTTTATAAAATTTGTACTTGAAAGTTTGTTGTTTTTATTTCGCAGTTGATCTTTTAGCAACATTTTGGTCTAAATTGTCAACTCTACCAAATGAAGGGCTTTGACTCCATCGCCATGTGTGGATCCAGTCCGTCCAAGTAACTCAGTTTTAACCCTTTTAATTGATTATCAAGGCTTTATGAACGTTGCATTAACATCAAGTCAGTCTTTCAGGCCAATATATGTCCGGCCTATTGTGCCACTCCAAAGATGACCTAAACATTACTACAAAGAAAATTTGGTTAGTTTCCTATCATGTGTGTTTCTGTGCTAACAATAAAGTAAATGAGGCAACTGCAGTCATCTTCTTCTCCCTGTCTGGTAGTTAGTGTCTTTGACTGGCTGTTGTATCCACACATTGTATTGGATGTGTGCTCAGCTTCAGTCGTTCAGTATTTCCCATCTACAGTTTTAAGAAAATAATCTTAATTCTTATCATCTTCACTGCCGACTTGTTTTTTATCAACAAACAAAAAAAAGGTTCGGTAGGGGCCACTTTGTATGTATGTGTGTGTTGTTGCTTCATCCCATTTGCTCTTCCTTTTGTCTGTCTCTTTGTATCGTCATTTACAAATTAGCAATTTTGACATAATTTTCTGGAACGCACTTGCCAATATTCATTGTGACCATCAATCTGTACAGCAAAAAAGTCTGGACAGATCATTCCAACTTCTTCCTCTCTCCCTGATTTTGAAACTCAATCCCAATCGCTCTCAGATTCCCTGATCTTTCATTAGGTTAAACCCTGATCCCTTCCTCTTTCTGTTGAATGAAGCAAATAGCATCTGGGGTTTTGATTTCTTGTTGAAAGGTTTCAGCTTTGGGCTTTGTGATCTGGAATTGCTGACGTTGGTCCTGCTAAGAATGACTTGCAAAGGGTGTTTGGAGTGCCTGTTGAAGCTTCTCAACTTTTTGCTGACCTTAGTGGGTTTGGCTATGATTGGATATGGGATATATTTGTTTGTTGTGTACAAGCAATCTGCTAGTGTTACTTTGGGGATCTCCAGTGACGTGACACAGTTTGGAAGGCCGCTCATGATGGCGGTTTCTTTGAACTCCAGCATTCTCGATGACTTGCCTAAAGCTTGGTATGTTTTTGTGAAAACTACAAGATGAAATGTTATTTGCAAGTAGTCATAAAGCTTTGTTAAAGTGGTTCATCAATGGTGTTGATTGTAGTTGATGTGCTTGGAGATGTTTTCTTGGTATATATAAATTAGTCAGACTTGTAGACAAGAATTTCTCTAAACTGAATTACTTTACCATCTACCTTACGAATTCGAGAGTGTTCAATGTACATTTTCAGGTTCATATTCTCATTTATTGGAGTAGGGGCCATTCTGTTCATCATATCCATATTTGGTTGCATCGGTGCAGCAACAAGAAGTGGGTGCTGTCTGAGTTGTGTATCCTTCACTTCACTTTGTCAGTGAATTTGCTGGAGCATGAATATTGAACCATATATTAATATTTTTGCTAATGTTTACATTTCATTTTTGTGTGAGAAAATTCGCATTTTGATTGCTATTTGGCATATGAGTTCCTTGACCAATCACAGTATTCTGTGTTGCTGATCCTTTTAATCTTGATACAACTTGGACTTGCTGCCTTCGTCTACTTTGACAAAAGCTGGGAAACCGTAAGCACTATTAATTGTTTTAAATTTGTTTCCTCTTCGCTCTTAGCAATGATATATCTGATTAATCTAACTAGTTGCACATAATTTTATTTGCAGGAAATACCTACCGATAAAACTGGAGACTTTGACATGATCTACGATTTTCTCAAGGAGCACTGGAACATTGCAAGATGGGTTGCTCTTGGGGCTGTTATATTGGAGGTAAGAGCGTTTTATTATTAAGACTTGTGTCACTGATGAATGTTATATAAAACAACACTATTATTGATTGATGACACCAATGAGCAAATGGCTGTGCACATTCCATTGATGTTTTATTTTTTATGATGCCTTGAGTAAATTGCAGGCATTGGTATTTTTGCTTGCACTTATTGTGAGAGCGGCGAATAGACCAGATGACTATGACAGTGATGATGAGTTCATCATTTCAAGACAAGGAGCAAGACAGCCGCTAATTAGGCCAGCCCCTCCTGCAAGTAATGTCCCTGTAGCTGGTGCACTTGATCAACGGCCAAGTAGAAATGATGCTTGGAGTACACGGATGAGAGAAAAGGTACGTGTCTATATGCCCAGAAGTACATAAATCGCCAAAATAATAGGGCAGCATTCATTTTATGCTAAGATTCATCAAAGTTCACAATGATGATAAAAATGATAAAGAGATTGTAAGTACAATATGTTGCCAATGACTTCCTCTTAGAAGCAACTTAAAGAGTTTCTCTCTGGACGTGTTTTCTCAACACAACATCTGCATTTTAAGTGAGTAGTATAAATATACATGTGGTTTTCACAATGTACTTTGAGATGTCGCATCACATAACCTCATTTCGGTTAAATTTTTATTATTATGATGTTGATACCTCTTTTTTGTGTGTTCAAGTACGGTCTTGATACCTCCAAGTTCACGCACAACCCAGCTGAAGCTGGCAGGTTTCAGCCAGCAGAGGAAAGAAGCCGTTGCACTATCATGTAACAATAATTCATGGCAATATTCGTTCTGATTGAATTGGAAGTCGGAATATCGTTGTGCCTAGTTTCCTAGTCCTAAGAGGTGTTCTGTGCAGTTCAAGTCAGGAGACAGAATTACCTTCAGCTTTAAAGTTTTCCTGTATTAGTACTACTCATTTTTGTCCACCTCCTACCCATGTATTCCCCTTGCATTCTTGTGTGAGAACTTGTATCTGAGATTATTAATCAGTCAGATCTCATTAATATATGTAATCCCCAACATGTATTGGTCTGTTAAAACTGAAATCAAGTCATCTTGGCTTGTGCACTAAAATGTGTCAATCAGCAGTTTCATCAAACAGCTGACAATGTTTGAAAAGATTGGGAGGAACCTTTTTGAGGAGAGATGTACACGCGCGCCACGCGCCGAAATTAGGGTTTGAAAAAAATTGTTTTCGATGGAAGGGGTAGATCTCGTTCTGTCGGCAGGGAACACCAGCGACTTAGGGAGGGGAAACGAAGGTGATGGAGAGAGTCTTCAAGGGCAGAAGGTGTCTCGCCTAGGGGATGGAGACGACAACGAAAAAAAGGAAACTACGAGGAGAAAGCCAGAGTTTTTTGGCGGGGAATGAACGAGATCAATAGATCTGTGTGCGCTGGAGCAGCAGCTACTTTCCACCAGGAACTGTATGGAGCGGAGGAAGTTGAATTCTCATAGGAAGATTGGGAGGATTTAGCGGAGGAATGGAGTACTGCTTTGGTGGGGTTGTTCTTTGGAACGCGACCAAGTATTGATAAGGTAACTGGCTATGTCCGTGCAAGGTGGGGAGATGAGAAAATGGTTTCAGTTGCCCAGTTCGATTTGGGAATCTTCATCTTCACCTTTAAGTCGGTGACTGATCGGGATCGCATCCTTGACCAGGGTCCTTGGACCTTTGATAACAGACCAATTGTCCTGAAAAACTGGTCCCCTGATGAAGTGTATCCTCTGGATACCGTGAGTTCGTTGCCAGTGTGGGTAAGGTTTCCAAAGCTGGGAGCTCATTTGAGAAGAATTGATGCTCTGAGTATAATTGCTAGTGCGGTGGGTAAACCGATTCGAACGGATGGTTTCACAAATGGAAAAACTAAGTTGATGTATGTGAGGATGCTTGTTGAGGTTTACGCTTCAAGAGAACTCAAGCACTCTATATCCATTAAGGGTCCACGTGGGGTTACCTTTGTCCAAAAAGTTGAATATGATTGGCTACCGCCTAGATGCAGCTACTGCCAGTCTTTTGGACATTCTGATAAAGATTGTAAGTGGCCAAGGATTGAAATTAATGTCGAAGAGGATGATGATGAACGTGTGGTGTTGGCGCCTCTGAAAGCTAAAGAAAAGGAGGATGTAGGAAGCGGGGAGCGGCAATGAGGTGAGGATGCAAGAAAAGGAGGTTAATGTTAGCTCGCTAATTTCAGTGGTCCCTGAAACCCAGAATTTAGAGGATATTGAAGACTGTAATGAAGAGGTGAGCTTTAGAGAGGAAACATGTGATAGCACTAGGGATGTTCAAGTTGAAAAAGAGTTAGTTGCAGAACAACTTTTTATCGAAGTTAAGAAGAAAGGGAAGGGAAAAGGAACGAAGAGTAAGAAAAAGAAGGTGATATCTTCCCAGGATTTAGATTTGAATATCAAGCTAAAGAACCTAGCCCCTCGTTCCAAGGGTAAAAGAGAAGTCAAGTGATGTGAAGAAAATCGTTAAAGCTTGTGCTCCGAGTTTATTGTGGGAATCTTGTTGCTGGTGAAGAAAATCTTTTTGCTAGTTTAATATAGGTTGTTTGAGTTGTTCATTGTTGTAGTAGTTTCATTGTGTCTTGTTGCTCCATCATATCATTTTTGAATGAAATCACCTTTTCTTCAACAACAAAAAAACAGCTGACAATGGAAATGGAGACAGTTTTGTCATAATAACAGAAAAAGTTTATAGAATCAGGATTTTTGATACAAAGCAATAACATAGGCTCGGCATCCCTTTATTTGAAGTTTTTGTGACACAACACTTGGTGACACAATATAAATCGAACTCCGGACTGCAGGATTCATTAGCTTTGATGTGATTTGCTTTTCGATACCATGTGCTCAGTTTTCTGGTACAAAAATACAAAAGAAATTAACTGACTTACTGAAATGTGTTACTGCAACTAGAGAACAAACACCAAATGAAAAATAAAGGGTCCCCTAGTCCGATGAGCATCTCCATTCAAAAGTTAACATATCAACTAACAATAACAGTAGCAGTGATAAAAGTGGTACTAAAATTTAACACAAAAATTTGAGTGGTATAGTTACATCCAGAATGAATAGGTGAAAATTAAAATATCAATACAATGCTCATGAAGAATACGCACGCAATTAACCTTTGCTTTGTGTAAGTGACAAAGAAGCACAGCAGTGAAATATGTTTAGATTACAGATTATCAACACCAGATATATAAAAACTGACCTGCTCAGTGAACGGCAAGTACTTCCCATCGAAAGTTACCACAACACGATCTTTCCCATCAACACCTTTCATTTTGTCAACAGAGCAATAAAAGTCTATGGCTGACATACTAAGACAAACACAAGAATAAATCAAAATTCGATCATCATAGTTTCAGCTCCAGATTGAAACTCAACGAATTGCAAGGCAACAATTATTAAAAAGAACAGGCTGAAAGGTGCATACATTCCATCGCCGAAATCCTCATTAATGATCTCTTTTATGCTCTCACCAAAATGCATCACAGCTTCATTCAATCTGCACCAACACAAATCTTTTATCAAAAAAAAGCATCACACATCATCGCTGCTACACAACAAAATAAGCAAAACCTATAAACAGCAGGATCCTGAATCAAGCTAGGGCTATATCCTCTCAAATGAGGAGTCAACATCATCTCGTGAAGAAGCTCGTCAGTGAGGTCAGGAACGGCGGCTCGCAACCTGACCGCTGCGTCCTGAGAGAGTTGAGCTTGGCGCTTGAAGAGCTGAGCCACGTAGACGTTGGTGAGGCCGGTTTCCGAAGCGATTCTGAGTAGGATTTACCGGAGTTGCGCTTGGCGATGGACAATTGGTTGACTGCCGTGAGCTTCTTCGATTCCTCCATTTTCTCTACTTTTTCACTCTGCTTCGCATCACAAGCTGCTCTTTATCTATCTCGATATTATTTATTTTAATTATTCCATTGAAAATTGCGTTTGACTGCGTTGACTTTTAAGCATAATATGGGGAAGGTTATCTAATCTATCTCTGGCAGTGGCATGTTTGACAACAGTCCAGTATGCCACTTTGCTTCGACATAAAGGGTAGGAGAGCTCTGCATTTTCTGGCAGGCTTCTTTGGCTTCTTTTTTGAAATCTTTGAGCAAGATGATGAAGCATGCAATCTTGCATTGCTCTTGACAAGAGTAAGCACTTGCTGGTTCTGCTTGCTTCTCTTAGCTTTTATGAATGTGACCTGAAAATGCCAATTTGTCAAAAATGGAAAAGAACAAGACTAAGTAAAACTAAAAGAAGCCTGACTTTCAGAAAAGAAGGATTGTTCATAAAAGTTTCTATGTAAGTTATTGACCTCCTATTCACATTGAGGGAGAGAAGTTTCAAAATTACACCCTTATCTATTAGTATTCATTGCACCATGAAGACAACTTTAATATAATATTCATATGGCTTTTTCCACCTTACACTGGTTTCTCCAGAACTAATTCCAAGACAGTCTCGGACGCCAGCATCAAATCTGACTATATGCAAACTAAGCCAAATTAGACTTCACAAATCTGGTCAAGCATTGATAACCTGAGATATCTCTGCTATTGCTGTTTATCTGCGAGGCATTTTAGAGTTCAGGCTTCAATGTCAGCTGCGAAGATCCAAGAGAAATATCTTGCATACAAGTAGAAGATACATTCAACGACTTCATAACAACTAATTTTCACCAGTTTAAGTTACATCCAGAGGGAAACAACAGAAAATCTCAATCAAAAACGAAAAGAAACCTCATGCACAACCCTTTTTAAAACTAGTTCCTTAGTAAATCTTATTGTTGCTATCTGAACATGATTCTGTACACAGTAACTTTTCACGGTATTACAGAGCCAATTATCGCACCCTACTCCGAAAGAAGCGCAGAAAGGATACGACAAAAATCCGTTACTGGTAACATGTCTTAGTAGTTGATACACAATACACAGGAGACAGAACTGCATGAAGCATCCTATAATTATCTTCTCCAGTTCTTATGGACCAGAATCAATTCTACCCAACAGCAAGTCCTTTGGATAATTTTAATATTCGATACACAACCCAACACAACACATTGATGTAAATCATTAATATATTTAAGTTTGCGGACATATCTTTAGCAATCATGTGGCCGTTTTTCGTTATTGTTTCCGTTTCACGTATATGTATAATAAGATAAACTATGAGAGCAAGCCTTATTCATGCACAATCTGTCGCTAAGCAAAAAATACCCAAACCTTGAAATCTTTGAATGTCAAAAAGCAAAATTTACACCATTTTACACATTGAGGGAGAGGGACGAAGGTAACATCCATAACTAGTATCTCAGGGCATAATCTGTCCTGCGGTCTACAGGTCTAGACTCTGCTCATTAATTTAGTCATCCAGCACCATGATATTAATCAAGATTCAAAAATCTGCCAAGTAGCATATATGTAAATTACTGTACCTTGATATTCGAACTATATAGTCAAGCTGGACAGAGTGTTGCTCGGAAAATCTTCAGAAAAAGCATACCATGTTAAAGAAATGTCCGTGGATGTTTCTGACAGTCTGACACTACAAAAATAAGATACCAATAGTGATCATTCATTATCATCAATATTTATGTATGGAGACACTACTCAGAAATCAGTATGCTTACCACAATGCTCCAGTCTTCAATTCAGCACCTTGTATAGCTCCAAAGGAAGAATAGTAATGGGTGCATCGAAATAAAAATTCAACCAAGAAACATATATCCACTGAAAAACTGTTCCAAAAATGACTAGGCATACAATATAAAAACAGATTTTACAAGAATAGATGCAAGTTCATCTATCCTCACTTGTGTGCAGAAGTCAGTTCGCATATTACCCATTTGTTCATTTTTCATGATGAAATTCCTCCATGCATCAATCTTTAGCTAATAAAAGTAATTGGCGAACAGCTAATACTTGTAAAAAGTAAAATGTTGAAATTGAATCAAAAAGACGAAAAGGTTCCATTCCCCAAATGAAACAGGTACTTGTAACTACAGCCACTACGAAAGGAAAAGATCATTAGTCTCGAGATACATCTTGATCTTACTACATCTATTCTAAGGAAATTAGATGTACCTATTTCCCTGGTTCCGGAGAGTGGGTGGGGATTTACACAATGGACTACTTATTTCACGACCGACTGTACTTGAATGTTAACTAGAAGACAGTGAGATTTCAGTTACCCTCAGACTTGAATAATAGGGTTCTCCTCTTCTCTTTTGAGGGGTGATGCAGGTAAAGCTCCTTCATCCCCCTCACTGCAGCAACTGCTGCTGACCAACTTCCTGATTTTTTTGTCCGACAGAAGTGAATCCAGTCCCACGTTAGCATTCGTTTCCATCTTTTGAGCCATATCGCAGAAAAAATCTGTCAGCACTGACTCATAGGATGGCATTTTGGCATACCCTGGAAAATAATTGATGTCAATCACCAAATACCTATTCCCAACTTGAACATCACGGATCACATCAAAGTTGAAAAGGTTGAGATTCAACCCTTTCCTCAACCCTCTAGCAATCTTGGCAATGAATTTCTGAGGAGGCATTTCAGCCACCTCCAAATTCATGCTCTCATAATACTTCTCATGGTCCTTCACTTGCGCTGTCAAGTTCGAAATCTGCGAAAACGACATTGACCCCTGCAATGTCCCCAGCTTCTCGTCAGAATAATCAGGCAACGACTTCCTCTTAACACACACCACTCTCTCTCCGACCACATACACCTTGAAAATCACTCCTCCGTGATTCACAAACTCCTGCAACACTATCGGCGGCTTCAGCTTCCCCAATGCCACCCATCAAACACAAGGGACATCTTATGCGACTTAGCACTGCCATCGGCAACTAACGGCTTAGCAATAACCGGAAACTTCAAACCCCTCTCCTCCCACAAACTCCTGTCCGACAGCTTCTCCTCATCATACACAACAATCTGCTTTGGTATCCCAAACACCCCTTCATCATCCTCCCCATCCTTCTCAATCTCCATCTCCTCCACAACCTGCAACATTGAAATTCTATTATGCAATCTCATAATATCATCCGGATGATCCAAAACCAGTGCCCTAGGGTTTCTAGCCGCAAACTCCTCCAGCTGCTTCCTCCAATCCTCACCATACATCTTATGAATGACACAATCAAACGGTCCTTGATCCACCAAAGGCTTCTCCATATCAATCTTCACCAAATCAATCCCTCTTTCCCTCAACATGTTCACCAACGACAACCTAATGAAACTCGCTTGCTTCTTCGGCATCAACGCGTATCCAACCTCAAACCTCCTCGCCGCTTCCGCCATTGATTCCGCACACAACACAACACTTCTACTACTGTCAATTTGACCTCACAATGCTTCCAAGCCCTAGAAAATCAAATTAAAAAATTATAAAAATTACGAAATCGAAATTGCAAAATGGCGATAAAAAGAGGATTGAACGGATTCGGATAAACCTGAAAATGGATCGGTTTCTGAAGACGATGGAGATCGGAAAGGACCGATGGCTACAGGTATTTATATATACGGAGGGTTTGAGTTTGGGTTTTGTTTCATTGATTACTTGCTGGAATTTCATTTATTTTTATTTTTTGGTTTTTAAGGGAAGCGGTGTGAGGTGGAGGGACACGTGGCGAAAGGGGAGGAGCGCGATGGGAGGATGATGAACAAGGGAGGAGCGCGTATGAGGGATGGACGGATGGGATGATGAGATGGGGAGTGAGTGGAGTGGGCCCTGATGGGCCCGAATTAAGGATTTTTCCTAATTTTTTGCTATTTTTAGGGTTATGTTTTTAAATGATTTAGTGATATTTGGTTGAAGTGAATGAATGGAACAAGCAAGTAGTCAACTACTCCATTAGATTTTTGGAATTGGAATATTCGAGAGTGGATTATTCTTTTTTAAGGATTATGTTGAGTTGATGAAGTTGGAATTGTGACATGGATCTGGTTGTGGGAAATTCATATCTTCTGATTATGTATGACTTAGATTTGGTACTAGATTTCTTGATTCATAAGTTTGAGACAAACGGTATGCTTTGGAGCCATCTGAAACAAGCCAATTTGAGGCATGATATTGTCTTGTTTGCTATGCCTACATTATGCAGCAAATGGAAGATTTTGCATGGAGAAGTCCGATCAGCAGAAACTGATGCACCGACCCATGTGATTCTGAGCTGTAAAAACAGTTGACAATAGCTGGACTGTAACCAGGGACGGATGCAACCAAAGGCTGTAGGCAGGGACGGATCTATGTGAAGGCCATATGGGCTAAAGCCCAAGTAGTTTTAGATAAAAACATTGAAAAAACGAATTTTAACCCCATTAATTTGAATCAAATTTTTTTTAGCCCAACCTTTTTCATAAATACATAAATTAGCCCTACCTATTTGCGATTCTTGGATCCGTCCCTGCCCGTAGGGGCTGCAGCCCAAGTAACTTCAAATAAAACAAGAAAAAAAATTAAATTTTGACCTAATAAAATTTTGAAGCCCAACCTTTTTTTAACAAAAAAATAAATAGTCCAACATGTTTTTCATGCCTGGATCCGTCCCTGACTGTAACACAGTAACACACACAGTAATGATCAACAGCTCGCATGATGTGTGAATCTCTCTTCTCTGCTTACGCAATAAAACTAAGTACGTATCAAAAGACAAGATTAAGAGCATCATGTTAAATAAGTGAAATTGGGCCTAGCTTCTGGGCTGAAACTGAAATCTCGTACAGCTTGTCCAAATTGTGTGCGACCACAAGATAGAGATACAAGTAACAAACGGCGCCGTCGGATGGATTTCTCAATATTTAAGAGACTACAAGTGGACGAAGGTCCCGCGCAGTGTTATCTCCACGCGTCAATCTATAATTCGTTACTCGAGATATTCGCATCGCCAATTGGCCGATTATCAGAAAACATTTTAGGAATCTCTCCACGACCACAAAATCCAAATAATCAAAATGTAATATAAAAATCATCTTGTCGTTCATGACTTCGACGAAGACGATGAAGATTCAGACAACCACAAATCTCACTCCTTTATCGATTTCAGCACAAACCCATTTCAGATTTTGATCCGAAGCTTGCTGTTCCATTGATTAATGGAGTTTCCGCTAATGTTCCGGTCTCCCAATCCGACGACTGCAGCGTTGACTTATCCGACAGGGGTTGGGATTGGGGTAAATGTTGCTCCTTTTTCGAGGAAAACGAGGAATAGAGTAGGTTTGAAGAGAGTTAGAGCTTCAGGGGAGAGGGGAGGAGATGGGGTTGATATTGGAAGTGAGAAGAGCGTTGGAGTTGGGGTTGGGACGAGTGGCAGTGGGTTTATGAGTCCTGCGATGGAAGTGACGACGTTTAATCAGGGGTTTGGGGAAGCTGAGTTTCCGATTTGGGATAAGATTGGCGCTGTTGTTAGGCTCAGCTATGGAATTGGTGAGTTGGGCTTTGATCAATTTGGTTCATTGAGTTAAAGATTCGATTTTTGATTGAAATCTTTTGAATTGATGAATATGGTGGAAAATATTAGGCTAAGATTTGATTTTTGTTTTTAAAAGTTAATGAAGTGGAGGAAAAGTTAGGCTAAAGGTTTGTATTTCTGATTAAAGTTTGATGAACTGTTGATTTGGGGATTAGGTGTTTATGGTGCGATGGCGTTGGCTGGGAGATTCATATGCTCGATTACTGGGATTGATAGTATGGGAGGGCTTCATCCGACGTTTGATGCAGTTATTGAAGGACTTGGATATGCAGCACCTCCTATCATGGCACTGTTGTTCATATTAGATGTATGTATACTCGCTTCTTGTTTTTTTGTGCTTAAATTAAGAGCTTTTGGTTTTGTTGTTGATGGTAGTGAATTGTTTTATTGTGAGTTTAGGATGAGGTTGTGAAGTTTTCGCCTCATGCAAGAGCGATTAGGGATGTGGAAGATGAAGAGCTTAGGAGCTTCTTCTATGGAATGTCCCCATGGCAGGTTGATAACTTGATTTAACATTTACCTTTTAATATTATTAGGTTAGGTTTCTTATATAACTCAATAAAGCAAAGGTTTGTAACTCTATTTTCTTTTGCAGTTTATGTTGATTGTGGCTGCAAGTTCGGTTGGGGAAGAGCTTTTTTATAGAGCAGCTGTTCAGGTATGCGGTATGCCTTTGCTCACTGGGGTCATATTAGAACGTTCCTTTATTCTGCTGTTACAGATATCATGTTAGTAGGTTCAGCATCTATTAGATTAATTAATCTGAGTACTTAGATTGGTTTGAACCTGAGTAATCGAATTATACTCGTCCCTATCGTCACCACCTAATCAAAAATAAGTTTGATGTTTCCAGTGAGTTAAAAAGTCTAACAGTTGTCTAACTCATTTGTAGGGAGCATTGGCTGACGTTTTTCTTCGTGGTACTGAGCTGATGACAGATGCCCGTGGAATGGCGTCGTTGGTGAGCTCTCTTGACATGTATTTTTTATCAATGCTTGAGGCTATGTGTTCTTTATTATCACAAAGGGTTTATAATCAACTCCCCATTTTCGGCAGACAGGAGTGCTTCCTCCATTCGTCCCATTTGCACAGGCATATGCTGCGGTCATAACTGCTGCTCTCACTGGCTCCCTTTATTACATGGCCTCATCTCCCAAAGGTTTTCAAATATTCTCTTCTAAGCTGTCAGTCTTGTAGTATCTTATCTTTGATGGCCCAAATGTGTATCAGACTTTTAGATATTCAAATTTTGCTTTGATTTTTTAGATCCGACTTATGTTGTGGCTCCTGTACTTCAGTCTCGAACGGGCAGGGAGGATTTGAAGAAGCTCTTTGCAGGTTCATTTCATATCTTAATTAGGACTAGTTCATTGTCACCAACTGTATTAATATTACAGCACTTGCATGAAGGAAAACAATTTACGAGTGCATATTCTGTTGACAAATAATTTCGTACAATTCATCACTTTACAGCTTGGTATGAGAGAAGGCAAATGAAAAAAATATACTCTCCGCTCCTTGAAAGTTTCCTAGCCTTGTATCTTGGCTTCGAATGGATCCAGGTATTCACAACTAGCCTTATACTCACCAAAAAACCATTATGCAATTTATATTTGCTTCCAACTTATACATCATTCTGTCGCAAATCAACAGACGAATAACCTTCTCTCGCCAATCATCACCCACGGTATATACTCTGCTGTTATATTGGGACACGGCCTCTGGAAGATCCATGACCATAAGCGCAGACTGCGACAGAGAATCCAGTCGTTAAAATCTGAGGGAAGAAACAGCAACTTGTCATAGAGTTATAGCTTAGAGAAGGCTGAAGCAGATAGATATGTCCATAATATATACTTACTAATCACAAGTGTAACTACTGTAGAATCAAAAGCTGAGATTGTATACTATGTAGATGTACAGACAAATATATGCAGAGTGTGTTTCCTGTCTCAAAATCAGATAAATGCATATATTGCTGCTACTGCTAGTAACAGATTTTCAGCAAATGACTCAAAAAATCAGCAAAGCTGTTGACAAGTAGATTGATGTACACAAATCAAATTCCGATACAAAACAGCTAAGTTGCTGGATAACAGTTGGTTCTACAATTGTTTAGATTACAACACACACTGCCCTATTCCTATTTAAGTATCTGACCCTGGAGACTGCTGGAAATAATTAATCAGGAGTTTGATTCTTGAATAAATATTACAGGCTACATAAATGAATTTCTGTCGCTCGTTGTTAGACTAGGCTGGAGTCAGACTGGCTTGCATAATTTTGATGAGGTTGTAGGTGCATCATTGAGTATCATTGCACAAATTTTGGTTATCCCTCGAAGATCGTGTATCTTCATTTGCAGAACTTTCTCCAAGACGCTCCTGATAGATTTTCATAACCAAATTAATAAGAATTGGGATGGAAATGCACTATACTATGCATGTGTTCAAAGAAGTGTTTATTAAATCAAAACACTGGCACACGCAAGTAACCTTTAGTGATTTATTTTCTGAAGCAAGCCTCTCGTATTCACTCTTGATGCGATTCACTTCCGCTCGTAGTGTCGAATTTTCTTCTTTAAGTGCTTCAGCCCGCTGAGCTAGCTCATCGCATTCAGCCTACGAGACACAATCACAGTCCCGTTCAAGTTTTCAACCAAATGAATGTTAGAAGTTAAGAGGGAAAGAAGTCTATTGATTATGTACCTGCTTCCGTAATCGAGATCTGCGAGCAGACTCTCGGTTTGATTGCTTCCTTCGCTGACGTTTGAGTTCCCTTTCATCCTAAAAACAAACAGATACATAAACTACTACTGTTAAAAGACTTGACAAAAGCGAGACCAACAACTGAGACATAAATGCATCAAAGAATTCACAATTATGTGTGCTAACTTCTTGGCACTATATGACTTTGAAATAAGAGATCATTTAGAACTTTAAAAAGTGCATATCATCCATCCATATTTAACATATTAATCCTGCTGAAGTATGCATATATTTATTGAGTAACAGGTGATAAAACCTGTAGCCAAATCTGAGGTTGAACATCTCGAGATCCCGGAACATTTGCTCTTCCAGCGGGTATGGAAGGAACCTTGCCTTGGAGAACTGGGGATGCAGAAGAGGCAGGAGCTCCCCAATACTCACCTCCGATGTTTAAATTAGTGGCAGGTCCTGGAACGCTTCCGTGGGGACGTGATGATACAGGCACAATGGCTGCAGCTGGAATCAGTGCAATTTTTGGTGCAGCAGAGCCTCCGTTGTGTGAGCGGTTCATGGAACTTCCATTCTGTGAATTTTCAGCTACGACAAGAACATGGAATTAGTTTTCCTAGATGCATGTAATAATACGTCAACGAAGATTTTTGATACAAGCATGGTTATTTAATTATGATACCTTCCCTTGAATCTTGCCTGTCCCCGGACTTTAGTTGTGAATCCTACACATTAACAATGTGACTGGGTTATGATGAACTTAACTTTTTTGTAATCGCCAATATATAGAAAAAATTATTTTCATATGATATGCAACGTAACAAGTCTCTAACTGTTTAATTCCATCTTACGTTTTGTGAATTTACATCACTTCCATCGCTAGAGCCTTCGCTGCTACTTTCCCCGCTGCATGTATAGGAATGTTATTAACAAGAGTTGTTTTAAGCATGTCACTTCAATAATGAAACATAATTAAGTTAATTAACCAGAACAAGGCCAATATTGCCAGAAGTCAAATTCAAAATCCTTATCGAGTAAGAGCTGAAAAGGTGAAGGACTACACAATCATAGGTGTATGGGAAATAAATTGACACCACTTTTAGAATAATTGCTTTGCTCCACCCAGTATGCAATTCATCATTGTCGAAACTATCAGAATCCCAGTCGGCATTTAATTGATATGTGTTGCTTCTCATATTATACATTACCTCTTAGAATACCCTCCATTAGCAGATGCTTTCGCAGCATCGTTGTTTTTCCCAGCGATCGTATTAAAACTGCCTATACTTCCTTTAGATCTTTTTATAGGTAGCTTTTCCTTTCCTTCAGACTTACCATCTGCTTCCATGGCACTAGATGTAGTTCCCTGTGTACCATGTGAAATTAGCAGAAAAGTGAGACTCATTAACATTGCAGAACTCCCTGTCAAGTGTCACTCACAGTTGACAACATAAACACAGCAGGGAACTAATTAAGAATTTAAGATAAGTAAAGTTACTCACAGATGCCTCAACAACTCCATTTGGAGATGGCATTGGAAAAGGACTGAATGGATATGATCCCTGAGAGATGTTTCAAGAAGTTTTAATTTCACAGGTCCTCTAGATTACTCAGAAACTATGATAAAAATGTACCATAACTAACAAAAATATACCATAACTAACAAAAATATACCGGAGGCATAGTAGGATGAGCATACATCCCAGCATGATGTGGATACATTGCAATGTATGGAGGTGGGGCACCATAAGGAGGAACAACATGCTACAAAGTTATAAAAATGAATTAAAGATTACAAGAGTATATAACTTTCCTTCAACTAAATGTGATAAGACAGGGAAGATCATAATAGTAGGGAAGATCGTATGCACATGAAGTGTCAAGATTTTGAGGATAATACATATCACAAAAGCATCATTGATCTCACCTGCATACCCCACATATAAGGGTGAGCTTGGGGACTGGATGCCAAGTAACTATGACCAGGCATTGGAGAAAATGCCTACAAAGGAGAGCACTTGCTGACTAAAAATGGGAAAAACCCAATTAATATATGAATTAAGAAAATAATAATGTATGCAAACCTGAAATACCGGCCACTCAGCATTCACAGCTCCAGTGCTGGTAGCAGACGACTGCTCCTGAAAAGTATTAAGCTCTATTCAGCAATCTACACACTTTAACATGTTCATTAAGACTACTGAACAACAACCTAACCTGTGTAGCAGCAGGAACAGTTTTTGCCTCTTTATCCTTGGACGATTTCTCCACATCACTGCTGCTCATGACTCAGATTCTTGGATTTAAGAAAACCCAATATAGTCTTGACCAGCTAACACAAGATCTGATTTCAACGACCAAGCCCCTCTAACAACAACACACTAAATGAAAATTTTCATTTTAGGGTTAAAAGTAATTACTAAATTCCTAGACTTTTTCTAAAAATGCAGAAACACAACAATAAGGAATAAACATGCAAATGCAGAGAAAGCACATAACACCAGCAAACCCTAATCACCAAAATTCACAGCAATTAACAACCCAATAGTTCACACCTCCAATAAATCAGCTAACAAGAAAGCACCCAAGAACCTCGAATCCCAGTTTCTTAAAAGATCCAGCAACAGGCCGCTGCTGCTCGAATCCAATTAGCTGCGCTGCGCCTTGCCAACCAAATCAAGAAAAGATTGAAACTTGCGCAGGTAGCGAGGATCGAATTGCATGAACAACAACAAATCAAAAGATGGGATCTTTTAACATCGAATTGCGTGCTCGGTCGAGATTGATGGTCTGCGACGAATTGACGGAGGGATCGAAATTAATTAGAGTACGAACAAAATTGAAGCTTGACTTAAAAAAACTACACAAGAAAGTAAATAAATCATTTTTCTAAACAATTAAAATAATACGAGTAACAATAATAAATAGTGGTCTAGCGGTGAGTCACTCGGTTGTATATTAGCCTTGAGTATGGAGTTTGTCCATTGATATGCACTCAGGAGGGCTTGAACCACCGACACCAACTTTTGAAACTAGAGATCGAGTGACTGTTCGCTAAACCGCTACTCCTTATGCAATGACAAATTGAAGTTGACCCAAATTTAAGGATTGTAATATAGTTAGCTCAATGAACACAGTGGCCCAATAAACTGAATCATCGAATCGTCTCCGAGCCTTACTCGCGTCTTTTTCCGACTCATCGAGTGCACTCGCTCACTTCTCAAAGCCCTAAAATTTCCCCCAATTTGAAAAATTAGGGTTCGAATTCGACGCAAATGGAAGGCGGGAATTCCGAGAAAGGAGCGTCAATTCCGAGCTCCATTGCGCCGCCGTTTCTAAGCAAGACGTATGACATGGTGGATGATCCGTCTACTGATGCCATTATTTCATGGTCATCGTCTAATAACAGCTTTGTTGTTTGGGATCCTCCGAAGTTTGGTGATCTCTTGCCTAAGTATTTTAAGCACAGCAATTTCTCAAGCTTTGTCCGCCAGCTTAACACTTATGTAAGCTTATGCTTACGCTTCTTTGGTGTCGTTATGCTTTTAAATTAAGATGAATTGTGAGGTACTGAGGTTTTAGGTTTTGAAATTCTTGTGTTCGTTGTTGATTGGACAACATAGAGGAAATTTTTTGACTTGTAATGCTAGGATTTGATGTTGGGTGAAGATTTTTATACTATTCGCATGTTTCAGTGGATTTAGTTTTAGTTTGTTTTATATGAAGTTTCGCCATGTAAAAAGTGTACACAGCTTTTCAATTCTGCGTGTGTTGTATGCGTGTAAAAAGGCTATGGCTTTGATATTTTTGGTGTGCTTTCAGTAACAATATGGAGCTCAAGACGTTAAGGAACCGAAAATCCAGACTCGGAATAAGGTTTTTCTAGATTGGTCACCTTATTTTTATGTAATCTACTTCTTGAGGTTACATAATTGGGTAGGTGGTATTTCATATGCATATTGGTTCAACTTAGTTGGTAGTTGGTATTTTAGGTGTTTCAGTCAACTTGAGGTTATGAATGCCATGCAATTAACTGGCACTGAAGAACATCGATGACTGATGAGTGAACTGTACCAAGACCAGTTTGCACCGATATTATGTACAATTTCGTATTTGATAGTTACTGATTCAATGGACATGTGTATTGCTGTCATGTATGTTCCAGTGTCTGTTGGAAAGTTTAGGTATATCAATGACGTTCTCCCAATGGGAATTTTATTATCCATAAATTATAATGTAAGAAGTACTTTTTACTTGAGGTAAACAAGAGGCTTAAAATGTTTTCCTGGCTGAAATGTTGATTGTCCAAACATTGGCTATGAGATTGTCAGTTTTACCAATGTACTTGGGTATATCTTCTCGATGAGTATTAGCTTGTGACATTTAAGAGTTTCGGGTCTGCACTTGCAAAATCATTTGAGAATTTTATTGCTGAAAAACAGATTTATGTTGTTAGTTTACCTTTTATGTCCATTACTTATGTAAGTCCTCTTGTCTAGGGATTTAGGAAAATCGACCCAGATCGTTGGGAATTTGCGAATGAGGGATTCTTAAGGGGCCAAAAGCATCTATTGAAGACTATCAGCAGGAGAAAACCACCACATATACAAAACCAGTTGCATACTCAACAGTCTCAAAATTCAAATTTAGCTTGTGTTGAGGTGGGGAAGTTTGGGCTAGAAAAAGAGGTGGAAAGGCTGAAAAGAGATAAAAATGTGCTGATGCAAGAACTTGTCAGGTTGAGGCAACAACAACAAGGTACTGATAACCAGTTGCAGACAATGACCCAGCGCCTCCAAGTGATGGAGCAAAGGCAACAGCAGATGATGTCATTTTTAGCCAAGGCAGTACAGAGTCCCAGATTCTTTGCCCAGTTTTTCCAACAGCAGTCAGAAAATAAACGAATGACTGAGTGTAACAAAAAGCGCAGGATCGAGCCAGATCATATCTCAGAGAATGGGAGCTCTTTGGATGCTCGGCAACTTGTAAAATATCAGTCTGAAAAAACCAAGGATATATTAAAGAAGCTGTGGGATATCGATGATCCATCGCATTCCATGTCAGTCAGCGATAAAAATGATAACTTCCCTGTCAGTGATGTTTCATCATCCAACATTCCATGCAAGGAGGCTTCAATCACAGCTTCAGGAGCAGTTTTTCACAAGTTGGTGCCTATAACTGAGAAACCAGCTGTTTCAGAGTCTCTAGGTTGCAATACCATCACTGGAGTTGTGGAAGAACAATCATCCCTAGTTGGCAGCGTTTCCGAAGTAAACCAAAAGCCCCAAAATCTTGACGTCCCTGTTGGAACTCATGAGTCAGCCTCTCATCCCCAGTCATATTTACTAATGGATGAGTTTCCTGGCTATCCTGATATGGCCCTGGAGAGTGTTGGTGATGTTATTAGTGACGAGTTGTTGTTGGGAACTACATCTTTTGAAGCAGATGTGCCTATTTCGTTGGACATAGACAGTATACCAGCTGAACCTGATATAGATTATTTCTTTACTGAAGATGAAGAACTAAGGCATATGCTGAATGAACAATCAGAGGGTATGGAAAGGAAATTGGATAAGGCTCCCATGGCTTCAAACACGTCACATCCAGCTGAAGCTGGAAACATGGATTTGCTGACAGAGCAGATGGGGCTTCTCTCATCGGATCCAAAAGAAATTGAATGACATTTGTGGTAGGCTGTAGCCTGTATGTATCATAAGGTAAATCATTTGATTAACTCTATGCCAGATTGTGTTATTCACTTTGGCTTATGTTGAAATCTCAATGTCATTATTAATAAATGACACAATTCAGATGCGTCAAGTTTGCTTCTAAGGATATAAAATGCTCAATTACAAATAGTCAGAAGCTCTCTCCTCTCTCTTTAAACTCTTCCGCCGTTTCCTCCGTCCACTGGCCGTCTCCGTTTTCGGAGTTTTAAGGTTTAGTGGTGCGTGATGGTTCGAGTGTTGGGTTTAGTGACTGGTTGTAGGGTGTAGCCTGACTTTCTCTCCAGACATGACGACGGCCGGTTCTCCGACGTTATCCTTCACCGCCGTCTTCGTGGTCTGAGAGAGCTTCGTCCGGTATATAGTCTTCTCCGTTTTGATGGCTTGCTGTCTTCGGTTTCAGTTTGTTCTTTTGCGTCTTCAGTTTTGTCGCCGGTAGTGCTGTCTCCTTGGTGTCTCTGTAGAGGTGGCGATGCCAACCTCTGCTGCGTCTGTTCGTGGCGTTCGTGAGTGTGCTAGCTGTTCCGGGTTGTTTTGGGCTGGGATGGGTTGCGTGTTGCACCGCCGTCTCTTTTCCGCCTTGGTGGGTGAGGTTCGGCTGCACCGCTTCGTCTCCGCCTGTTTGCCTCTCTGTCGGCGGCGCCTCTTTCTGTGTTTCGGTGGCTTCCTGTCGTTCCTGCACGTGGCAGTTCTGAAAACGTTGCACATGGCATATCTGAAAACGTGGCAGACGTGGGAAGTGGTCACGGTTTGTTGCTCAAGTGTTGGACACGTGTGTCCTTTTCAACACACTCCTCTTTGTCAAACGTGGCATTTTGTGGCGTCCGTTTGTTTTCTCTGGGATCGACACGTGGCCTGTATCAGAAATGTGAATCGGTTAAATATCTTTGGTTCAGAGTTCAGAACCGGTTTGTCGATTGCTTTGAGTTCAGAGTTCTTTGGTACTGAGGCAAAGTACCTCGTACACTCTAAGCTTAATCAATTTTTATTTTGTGTTCGAGGTCTCCATTCGTTTTGTCGATTGGATTAAGTCCTTTTATGTACCTTCTGAGTCTTAGTACTCACTCGATCCAAAAAAAAAAAAATTTGCTTCTAAGGATATCTACTGTTCATTGTTTGTTCTTGCTGGCCCTTTGCCTTTCGCATTATTAATTCCCATTCACTTGTCAGTGCAATTATTTCTGCATCAAATCAATGTCAAAAGATGAACGAAACCTTCAACCAACTGTGCTGTGTTTGCCAAACAGAGTGTCTCCATCTAGTCAATATTGCTCTACAAAATCTGATCCTATGTTACATCAATTTGACAAGTACCAAATGACATTAAATGATTGATCTCTCATGTTTATGAACTTACTTAAGATTGTATTGTCGTGCATCGCTTTCAGCGCGACTCTCCTTGAAACTTCCAGTAGTGCTAATTAGCTAAGAGCTGACGCAACCATCCCCATGTCATCACACTCTTCCAAAAACAATTTTATTTTACTTTTTTATCGACTCATTTTATAACCTAATTAGACCATACTTGCATATTTTTTGGATCGGTTATTAAAATTAAGCTAAAAACAGTAACATGATTTATTTATGAATGTTGATATTATCCATTTGACCGGACACCTTAGACGTCACCATTGACCAACAAATCATCAAAATCACGTGTCATCTTACGATACGTCAATCTCCTGATCGCCACCTACAGAAACTGTCCCGCACGTGTCGCTCCAGCCGACGGACAAAAAATCTCAGCAGTCAACGTACCAGTAACTCTTACAAGCACTACACGGATACCTCCAAATTAGATGACGCAAGCCATGACAATTTTCTCATCGTAAGTATCTCTAATTATTACACGCGTCCAACATTCATTTGACCGTCGACATCAGATCAGTCTCCCCCATTTTCTTAATCGATAAATATAATTAAAGCACTCTTGGTAATTAATCGTTAATCCTAATGACTACCGATTAGTATAATTTTTTCATGCGCGTATCAGTTTAATTTTTTATTTACAAAAAAATATATATAAGTGAAAATATGATATTATTATTAAGCAGATAATAAGCAGTCGATCACAACAGCTCAATACTAAAAACACGTGACCCAAAAAACACGGCTATAAATATCAACAGAGCATCTATGTGTTTAATTTTAAGGCTCGATTCAGAGAACCAAAGAAGCAGCCAGAAGCAGAGAGCACCAATAAGAAAGAAAGAAAGAGAATTCAAACAGAGCAGCAAAAGCTGCGCTGATTAAGGAAAATGGTAGCTGGATTGAACTTACCGGCAGGATTCAGATTCCACCCGACCGACGAGGAGCTAGTGATGCATTACTTGATTAAAAGATGCGCTTCCCAGCCCATCTCCGTTCCGATTATTAAAGAAATCGATTTGTACAAGTTCGATCCGTGGCAGCTTCCTGGTACGAATTATTTCAATCCAGTTCAATTCAGTTCACATCGATTTCAGTCACCTGACTCAATCCATATGTTTCATTATAGAAATGGCGCTTTACGGAGAAAAGGAGTGGTATTTCTTCTCACCCCGTGACCGAAAGTACCCAAATGGGTCTCGGCCCAATCGTGCGGCCGGGACCGGATACTGGAAGGCCACAGGTGCTGATAAGCCAATTGGCCGACCTCAAACAGTTGGAATTAAGAAGGCATTAGTCTTTTATGCTGGAAAAGCTCCTAAAGGGGTCAAGACCAATTGGATTATGCACGAGTATCGATTAGCCAATGTAGATCGATCTGCCGGAAAGCGTAGCAATAATTTGCGAGTAAGTTTCTAATCATTTTACTTGTTGATATTTACTCGTAGTATAATTTAGTTCATTTTAATTTATGTTACTTTTTTGTTACAGTTGGATGATTGGGTGCTATGTCGAATTTATAACAAGAAAGGAAAGATCGAGAAGACGGTAACATCTAACGAAGTCACATTCGGTCATACGGTAGAGGACAGGAAGCCGTTGATCGAGCTAGCGAATCCAAAAATGGAGGTGGAATCACCGGAAACACAAGTAATGAACACATCGGATTCGAACCCAAGATCAACATGTTCGGAACACGTGTCGTCTCCGGACATCACGTGTGAGCGGGAGGTACAGAGCGAGCCGAAATGGAACGAGTTGGATCAGTTCTCTAACTATTCGTTTGAGTTTATGGATGATCCGTTTCAAATCGGGTCATTCAATGGCCCAATTCAAGCCCAGTTTGAAGCTCAGTATCACGACCAATTCTCGCCGTTGCAAGACATGTTCATGAACATGCAGCATAGGCTGTTGTAAACGTTGGCTGATGCACGCGTGCGGAATGTTTTATACTGTAGTTTCTGAGTTCAAAGGAAGTGGGGATGATCAGTCGGTTGTAATTGGTTTACTTAGTAGGATTATGGTGCAGTGTTTTTCTTGGAAATCTAAATACAAAATAGTGACATTTTGTTCATTTGCTTAACTTAGTAGGATTGATCTTCAAATATCTGTTGTCACTAGGTGTGAACATGTGAATTGAAGGAAGATAATATAAGGACAAGGTTGAAATTTCAAAGCTTGGTTGGCACGCTCGGCGGCCAGAGCAGTTGCCAGGATTGACTTGTAACATTATATTATTATTTGCGGATGAAGTTTCAGATGATGCAATGCATCTAATATGTCACTATCCTTACAACCGTGCGGGTGGACCTTGAATTTCGAGTGTTCCTCCTTTGTCCTGTAGTATCATTATAAAATATGATATTGGGTCTGGTTAATAGATGAAGGATTGATCGGAACTGTAAAACGTCTTTACTGCTGGAATTATGTACTACTAGATATTAATACACAGTACACATGACACGACAAAGTCGGAAAAAAAGCACAGCTAGGAAACAAAACTTAAAGCTAAAGGTGATGGCAACTGAAGTAGGAACGCTGAGCGTGATGGTGGAGTTAACATGTTCCAATATTTCAAAAGTTGCATCCTCAACTTGATCCACCCATAAGTAAATCTTTTTGTTTTAAAGAATATTATCAGTGCTGGAAACAGTACACCATACCTTTTCATCATTCTCTTTATAAATTCGAGCCAAAGAGATGCTAATGGATGGTGTCAATCTCACCGCAAACCTCACTTTTTCTTCTGTTCACATTTGGAACTTACCTGGCTGTGGATGGTATAAGATAGTTATCACAGTTGAGTCTCACATCAAGTTGAGTAAAGATAAACAGTAAAATGGTGTCTCATTCTCAGGAAGAACCTATCCAATGAAGGGCATTTGTGCCAAGGATATTTCCATTGAGAAGGGATAAGTAGGGCGGGTATCTTATGTTCGAATCCCCTTCAAATGTTCTTGTGGCTCAAGTGTCTAAGGAGAATTCTTGATAGCCCCATTTCACCATACTGTCTCAGAATCTTATGAGAAAAAATAAACTTAAGAAATATCATGTTGCTCGAAAAAAATTGAAAGACGATTATAAACTCACAGTCGGCAAAAAAGGCATCAGTAAACTGCACACTACTCTAGTTGTTGAGAAATTCACACGAATGATTTGCACCAAAGAAAATGACAGCAAATATGATATCAGAATCTTCAATGATATACAGTTAGATAAAATTTGCGAAGCAAACAGGTGTAAACTGACATAAAATATATGCAATAACTTTGAAAACTTTTTCATAAAAATGCTGTCAGATTGAACAATGGAACTTTATACACAGAACAGTCTGATTATCAGTGTAATTTCTGTCAGGATCCTGGCAATATATTTACATTAGTAAAACTTTCAAAAACAAAATTCTAAGACTGACCTTGACTATGGTAGACATTCGTGAAGTATGTTTTCATTCGCCGTGGTGGATAAGTAATCCTCCTTTAATAGTTACACTCGAATGTACTGAAACGTTGTGCAGCTGGCAATTTCCTTCTGATCACTGTGGGATTACATTGTGACCTTACGGGAGTGAAGATTGGATATTGGCCTTTCGTCAATGCTCTCTTTTTTTGCTGAAGAATTGGCTTCTTTCAAAGCTTCTTTTTCAATACGTTTCTTCTCTGCCTCAGCAAGCCGCTCATTCTCTTCACGTGATTTGTTGAATGTCTTGACAAAGACATTAAGAATTTGCACAACTGCAAAAAAGAAGATATGAAAATCTTGTTTCTTACTACTAAAATGATGCAGCACAGGCTGTTCATCGTACACCAAACTAGCATAAATGCACACCTTGCTCGAATGGGCAACGGGCTGGGTCTTCACCGAAGTACTGGGACAGGGAATCAGCATTTCTCCCCTTCAAAAACAATGTATTTCCAAAACCATAAGACTTGAAAAAGTAATGCTTCAGATATGAATTATGTTAAGACTACAGAGTTGATGTGTTCAAAAATCACTGACCACGTCCGCGTATAGGGAGGTTAGTGATCTAACTTCAGCTTCAGCAGTATGTAAAAATTCTTTCAAAACCTGATTGCAAATTTTTATAATAACGTCAAACTCAGCAAAATCTAAGTATGCGTAAACTTCTCATGTACAATACCAGAAGCGTGATACCTTTTTGAAGCCTTCTGAGACAGCTCCATCATCTTGTGAAGCAAGAAGTTCTTCATCAACTTTTACAAGACCTTTTGTTACTGCTTGCATCTCTTCAGCCAAAGACTTAAGTTGGATCTGTTGGTTAAACAACAATAAGTTACATATAACACAAAAATAAGATCAATATGCAAGTTGTATCAATATCACTGATTCCTTTATGTGATTCCGTAATCAGTAATACCTTGGATGCTGCTTCAAGATGGGCAAGTTCCTTATCAAAATCCAACACGTCAGGCAACTTCTCAGTTAGAACCTAAGAGGGAAAGTATACACATAATGGTCACATCAAAATATGAAAATGAAAAAAGCCGTAATAGGCTATCCAATTATACCTTTACCATTACACAAAAAATGCAGCAATTTAAAGTATCTACCTTGCACAAGTAGTGCATCAAAGTCATTTTATTATTCCGTGCACGAGTATCAGATAACTTCAATAGACTATCCAATTTGAAACCCACGGCAGAGCCTGAAACATTAAATGGAATAATAAGTGACCAACACAAACTACATAAAAAGCTTGAAATATGAATGTAGCCAGATGAGGCATGACAAAGAGGAAATTATTATCCAAGTAAGAAACCAACCTCTAGCAGTTCCCTGATTTAATGCATTTCCCAAAGTAAGGATCGTTTGCATTATTTGTCGCAACTTAGCTGATTCTTTTACCTGCAAATTGAAAAGGTAGCATAAATTGCATGTACGGTCATTCATCATACAATAAACATTATTGATTAATGCACACCTCCGCTACAGCATCTTTGATTGTATTTAAGTTACTCTTCAAATCATTGACCTGCAAAATACAAGACTATGAGGATCTGATGGAGCAATTGAACAGAATATTAAGAAAGATTCAGTTACCTATGAAGCAAACTGATCAACACACCTGAGAAGAAAACTGTATCTTAAACCCAAAGACGCGCAACTTTGACTCTACACGGGGCACTTTCATCAGCTCAAGGAAGAACTGGAAATTTTTAAAGTGAATCAGCAATACTGATGGGTCCTGGTCCACAAAGTAATTTCACATGAAATTACCTGTTCGCATTTCCCCAAATTTTCCTTATCTTCAGTGTGTCCCTATTTAAAATAAAACAAAAGGAAACAGAAAACAGTGCTACTGTGTTACACTTCCAAAATTATTTTAGTCTAAAAAGAACATGGAAAACGATGCAAATAAGAAAAGCCTCAGGGGAAAATGTTTCTCTTAAAGAGCAAAAAACACTAAATAATACCTTTAACAACTCCATTTCTTCTTTAGTCGGAGAAAACTTTATCAGGTTCTCCACCTGATCAATGTCCAAAACTGAGGAATCCAATGCAAGTATTGCATTCTGAAAAAAATCCTATGTTAGTAATTTGCATGGGACTTTAATTTGCAAAACAGATAACAAGCTTCCTTGAACTTAAGATTTCTGATTGTTAATAGCAAGGCTCTTTACACAAAAGATTTTCTATATTCAGAAGTGTGTGCAACAAGAACAATCAAGAATTCAAGATAATGTTTTGAGGTATCTTCGTGCTTGCTGGCAGATATAGTGAAATCAATCAAATAGATAAGAAATAAATAGAAAAATCCTATATGATGAGAGATTTCTAATTTGATATCCAGTCTAATCCACCAAAAATATTTTTGTTACATCAGAATTACTATTACTCGAATAATAACAAATCATTAAAAACAAACCAAAAGAGAAAAATGATCTTACAATCATATCTGGAAGTGGAATTTTGATCTTCGTGAGCATTATTTCACAGTTATAGGCCCTACGCAAGTCGATCTGAAATGAGAGAAAAATTAGTTAAGAAAAACAATAAAAATCATATGCTTTGCTTATGTCATGACTTAAACAGAGGAACTATAATGCATTACAGATACAAAATATACTATTCTCATTGAGAGGTTCATCCTAGATCCTACAAGAAAACCTGTTAGAATCTTACAAGCTGCGTTTTGGCTGGCTTGTGGACATTAGAACCACGCCGCCCAACTTTATTTGTTCCAGCACCATCAGAAATGGAAGCCGCTGAGAATAAACTCTCTAGCTCAGATATGTCTATTTCAGGTGCCCTGGTATATTTTGCCAATTCAGTCATTCAAAGAAGTGGCCATGTAAGAAATTTTAATGGGATGCAAATCTAAAAACCCTACTTTTAAATAAATAATTCAAGCATCCAAATAATATAAATGTCAAGTGGAGATGAAAGGAAATTGTATTCATAAACCCAACGATTGTCAACATGCTGGTACCTGGAAAGATTATCCTGCTTCTGTGAATCATCCCACAAGCTTCCTTGCATTGCTCGAGTAACCTTATTCCAATGCAAAGGCTTAAGAGAAGATTTTTTGGGAGCATTAAAGGTGCTCCCAACAGCTCGACTCTTTCCTAGACTTTCAGCTCCAAGAGAAGCTTTTCCCCTTGCTATAGATGGTGGTGGAGGTGGCCCACTATTTGGGCCTTTTGAACCAGGTGGTGGAGGCACAAGAGATTTTCCTGGAGGTGGTGGGGGAACATGAGATTTCCCTGGAGGTGGAGGGGCATTTGGAGCTTTTGGTGGTGGTGGAGGTGCATTTGGAGCTCTTGGTGGTGTGGGGGTGGAGGTACATTTGGAGCTCTTGGTGCTGGTGGGGGTGGAGGTGCATTTGGAGCTCTTGCTCTTGCTGCTGGTGGGGGTGGAGGAGGGTCGGGGGCGCATTTGGAAGTTTGGGAGCTGGTGGGGGCGGAGGAGCATTTGGAAGTTTGGGAGCGGGTGGAGGCGGAGGGGCATTTGGTGGCATTGAAGACGACAAAGATGGCATATTAGAACTTTTCCTAGGCATCGCAGGAGGCGGAGGTGGTGGATTAGGTGACACATTCTTGCTGCTAGAATTTTGGCGAATAAGAGGTGGTGGAGGTGGAGGCAAGGGGACTTCCTTGTTTACTTTGGGTTGTGATGGCGGTAGAGGGGGTGGAGGTGGTGGCCTAGGTGTACCACCAGATGTTGGAGGCGGAGGTGGAGGTGGAGGCGGAGGCAGTGGTTTAACAGAAGATAAAAGACTTTTGTTCGAAGGTAAAGGTGGTGGAGGTGGAGGTGGACGTGGAGGTGGAGATGGAGGGTAAATACTCTTGTTCGACGAAACTGAAGGAGGCGGCAGGGTGGTGGAGGAGGCGGTGAAGAGACCATAAGTTTAAGACCATCGTCTGATTCTTGTCTCGAGCGAGGGTGAGGACTGAAAGGTAGAGGAGGTGGAGGTGGCGGTGGTGGGCAATCAATTGATGAAAGTTTAACCTGCTCGTCATTTAAACTTCCAAAACGGCTAATTTCGCCATTTTGGGTTGGCAAATCATCAGAACCAATTGTGTCAGATACTGGAGCGATTTCTGGTTTAAGTGCATCCATTTGTGTTGAATCTTCAGGAAGCTCACCAATAGAAGGATCTTGTTTAGGGTCTTCAACAAAATTCAATACCGGGCACCTGCTATCAGTGACATTATTAACCTTTTCAAACTCGAATTCTGAGCTATCTCCGGTGCTGGAGGCATTAAACTCTTCTTCAGAGTCAGCAGGTGAACCATATGAATTTACTCTACTCTGCAGTCTCGACAAATCTTTCACATAACCGTAAACTGAAAGTTGTTTGAGCATCCACAGAGCAGCATCGTCATTAGTATCACCCCACTCTACACCATTAAACAGCTCTTGTACCCTTGAAAACGCTTCAATTGGCAACCCACCTTTCTGATCTTCATTCAAAATTGTGGCTGGGGCCCTCTGAGGAGAGACAGTTTCAACCTCTCCAAACAGAATCTGAGCAGATCAAGCATATAAGGTACTTGTAAAAATAAAATAAAAGCTTAAAGGCTAAAGCTTAGCTAATCCGTTGAGCAGAAATTTACCTCAGCCCGAAATCCTTTTGGATATCTCTCTTTTGAGTCCCATAGAATGTCCAAATTATCACTGCTCAGAATCAGTATGTTAGATCGGATAAATGCAGTGTTGAACATTATTCTAAACATCATAGCTTCTCTCTCGGGATCTGATTCTAAGTGGACACACTCCAACACCACATCTCCTTGAACAAGGCATTGAATGTCAATTTTAATAACATCGCAATCTGCCTGCAAAAGATCGGCATTATAAAGACTTATGACCAGTAATGGACAAACTATTTAACACCATGATTCATTTTTCTCATACCTGCCGGTAATGCCTCAGTGACTTCTGGTTCTTGGGCATACAAAACAACATCTTAGTAGCTAGACCGTCATTGCTGTGAAGATTTCTACCAAATATTCGAATAAATGGTCTGCATCCGTTTTGTGAGTCATAGCACGGAATAGACCTAAGAATGACACAATCTAGTGACAGGGAACGCTCAGGTGGAGGCCACTCAGGTGATATATTTCTTCTGGCTACATACTGTAAATAACGAAGTTGGGATGGTAAAGGATTTAATGGTGACAAAAGCTGCAAAAGGCCTTTAGGAGCTTCCCTATGAACCATCTCAAGAGTCCTTTTTTCTCCACTATGCAGTCTTCTGTAAATCAAGAAACTGGACAGTATGAATGCCAATAGGGGCCAGCCACCCCTCTCACAATGAAATAAAACAATATTTTGTTGATTGCCTCGTGAAAGCCAGTTATCACACAGCCGAAGGAAATGCTGAATCAATGACATTGGAAGTAGCGGGCAACCTTCATATTGCCTTGGATAGTCGATGACTGTCACATCATACTCACATAAGAACTCAGCAAAATGACTACGTTTCTGGCCTTCACGGAAATTAAAAGCCAGAAAGGAAGAATCAGGAAACTCCTCATGTAACTCGTTGATGATTTCGTGCAAATAAATGTGATACATATCATCAGGCAGTACTTCGGTAGAGAAGCAGGAGTCGAAAACTGTGCGTCAAAAAATAAAATAAAAATCCAAGCCATTAGTGAAAATCCATGCAAAATCCTCTACAAAGCCGACGGAGCAAAATGATTAGACAAGGCATCTTACTATAAACTTTTTCGACAAACTCTAGCAACCCATCCGGAGGCCTTTTGTAAAAAAATCTACTGAGCAAAGACATTGTTTATCCCAGTCAGCAGGAAACAATGTCTACCTTGAGATGGAGCACCTGAGTGAAGATAAAACATTAACTCTTGCTCTAAATCTTATGTGATCTTCGCTAAAAATACAACACAATAACCAAATTTAACCCTAACTAATTCCTGACGCAAATAAAAGCTTTTTTCCTTCAAATCAAGCTAACTAGTTCACAAAACACGAGAATTAGCTAATCAAATGTCATTTAAACATATTAAAAATATCAAACCCCAACAATTCAGCACACTGACTGAGCTCTTCAAAACCAATCAAAGTACACATATTTTCACAATCCCAATTTCAAAATATTGAAATTAAAACATAAGAAGTAGCAACCCCAATCTACACATAAAGATACAGCCTTTTAAACCCTAAACGCATATATCTCCCGAATTGACCACCACCCAGAAAGCTAAATCGAGCGAAGTTTGAAATTAAACGAAATCGGATGTCCTACTCGTATGGCGGAATCGGTGTTTGAATCGATTGAGTAGAGCGCACCACAGCTACAACGATAACTCAATCGGATTTTGTATTTTGAAATTTGAAGCAGAAAATGATTAGAGCACACTTTTCTGCCTCTTCCGAGCCAAGCAACAGTTGCTACTGGGCCGAAAGTTCCAGGGCCAGCCCAAACCATTATTTATGTAACAGTGTTTATGGGTATGCTTTATTTTTCTTACAAACCACCATGTTCCGACAAATAGATGACGTGTGTTTTATAATACAATCTTCGCGATGATCTGCAATTTTTTACTCAATTACAAGAAAAAATTAAATAAATGCAAAAGTCATCTCCCAAATTCAGTGGTAATGGAAAAAAGAGTATATGAAGTAGTCAGATCATTACAAGTGCTAATTACTAGTGTTCCCAAAGGACTGAAATCCATGGAATGATACCCTTCCAAAACCAAGCTGACCCATCTCCATCCACAACATTTCGGCGTCCATTTCGGCACTCCTATCCTCTGCCTCCTCCCCTGTCCCGGTGCTTATATCCGTCAACACACCGGAAACCGGAACATTTTCAGCATTAAATGCCATCATTTTAGCCTTCAATGCCACCCTCTTTTGTTTTCTTTTCTTCCCTAGACTCATACACTTTTTTCCAACAGTCCAAGGAGCTTTCACTAATGCCAAAGCCAAAAAGTTCACGACTGCGCACGGACAAAAGCACACTGCTACACAGTCTGCTGCCGTTCCGGTTGTGCATGATTTGCACCCCCTTCCCGAACACTCTATTAGATCCGGATCATCGTGATCCTTCCTATATGCTTCCCTTTTATTCTTCCAAACTGAAATGCTCGATGAAGATGAAGATGTTGATGATGACGCTTCTAAATGCCTGCTTCCTCGTCTTACGAGCTCCGGAGATACACCCATGTTACTCATTTCACCCTCAACCACTCCTGATCAAAAACTACACCTTCAACATATATAACAAAAAAAATTAAAACCCATTGAAGCAGTCTGAACATAGTAATGACTAACATGTTCTTAGATACACAAGTGTATTGATAAGTTATTTATTTGCAAGAAGTGTTTTTTTTAAAAGACACCATGTCTGGGGATCTACATTTTTTTTATTTTAATGAGGATATTTTGTTTTTGTTTGCCAGACAGTTTATTAAATATACTGTTTTTAATATAAATTTAATATTTTGATTGGTAGTTTATTAGCTGTTAGATGCAGCTGGGTATGAGAATTGAGGTTTAAAATCTTGGATTTGAACAGAGCTTCCTTGCCAGCTGATGTTGGAAAATTTGTCCCTAGATCAGCATTTGACTTAGAAATTTTATTAGTATTTGCAGATGATGCTTCTGTAGTTTTAGGCCGTGTTGTACTGTTGTTGGATTCAGGCAACGGAAACTATGTACAAAGTTGTACAAAATCGCTTTTTATGATAAATAATACAAATTTGGGCATAGACAAGATCATTCTTTTTAGTGGAAAATCCCAAGTTTGGTAAACAGTTCTCACTACTGGGCTTAAACTTGTATATTTTGCCTACTTGACTTTCTCCTAGAGAGCCACAATTTACTGCTATTTTTCTTGGCCGGTTTAGAAGTACATCTATTTTCCTCAGTGTAAAACTCTTGTCTATGATCTGATGGATTACAAGGCAAGAGTTTGTCTTTAATAGTAGGTGGAGTGCTCAATAACCACAGAGGAGACGATCCGGGGAAGTAGTATGTCGTTGAAGGGGAACTGAGGTTGCCAGTAGCATCTTCTTGAAGTATTTCACCAATTCGTGATAGAATGTTGAAAGCCAACTTTGCAAGAACCCTAGAATAGGCTTCAATAATTGCGAGTCCCACATCCTGTCATATGCATCAACTTTGTGTAAGAAATAGAGGATTGTAACTTAAAACAATAATGAGAGTACCACAAGTTAAACTAGCTGGTGTGTGATAGAGGACATTACCTTTCCATATTTGATTTTTGTAACATTCAGAAAAGTTTGAGGAAGGTTTGGAAATCTGGACTTCAAAGCTTGTATATGAAGTTCAGCGTTTTCTAAATGCAACTCCATTTTATCTATCTCGGAAACAGGATCTTTAAAGAATGACCAAGATGTTCGAACTGGAGGGCTTCCAGTGACTTGTTTAGTAACTCTTTCCCTCCATATGTATGCAGCAGTCTCCAGCTTACTAATGACTTCAAGGGCTTGCTGTTCAGATTTTACATTTAGGGAATCTAATGATTTGGATTCCGATATCACCAAGATATACAGGTCTTCACCAAGGCATTCCTTTCCAGTCTGTTATTCGCAAAAAGAATGGAAAAATCATTCGTCAGACAATCATAAATTCAGATATTGTAGTATTTTACAGATGGATGATCCTAAAGGAAGCTGCCCAATGAAAAAATTGATTAAACCTTGGGAAGTGCATCTCTGATAAATTCAGGTACTGGCATTGTGAGCAACACACAGTCGTTGATGGACTTAACTGCCTTAAAGACTTGAAGTACAATCTTACTCTGGTTCATCAATTTCTTCCTCTGTAAATCTGACAGACCATTTACTGGGACCCGAGCCAGTGGGAGCCACCACTTTTGGCCATGTATTCCCTCTCTTCCTTCACAACAGTTACCACCCTCATCATACCAGAACTCTGTGTTTACCATGGAATCTAGAATTTCCTGTAAATTTTCACAGGTTGAAATGAGACAATTCCTCTCAAAATGCCTCATTTCCCATTAAATATAACAGCTAAGCACAAATAGCCTACATGAAGTATAGAGTCCAGCTTTTGCAGGGCAGGAAGGTTCATGTGAATGTCTGCTCGGACTTTAGGTGTCATTATCTAACAGAAAGATGCATCATTACACAAACACCGCAGCCGAAGGTAACAGTCATATAAGAGGATGCTCGGAAGGAATTATACCTCCATAGTGCACCCATTCGAACTGTTCTGCACTGCAGGGACCAATTCAACCATGTAATTTGTTGGAGAGAGGAACCAATTCAACTCTTTTTTCCACCTCTGCTTCTTTTCTTTGGAGAGTGGCTCCAGCTTCCACATCTCTCCAAAACTTAATACTGTAATTTGAAACAAGAGGTACTAATTTAATTAAAAAACGATTCTGCCACATTTGTGCAGTGTAATCAAAATATGAACTTAGACCTATCTCATAATATGAACCTAAGTGTCAGATTATAAATTATATTTCCTATGCTAAACGTTCTCATGTTACCGAATCCAACACAAATGCAATAGTGTATTGAAAGGGCATGCACTACGGTAGCTGAATTACACATTAACTGCAGAACATGTTTCCTCCATAAACATTCTCTATACCCTAGGATCAACCCCGGAACATGTTTCAGGTAATTACAGCTTGCATCATTCCTTAGACATTTATCTACAAGACATGATAATATCTATACATATGATTTCTACACCTCCCTTTTTAGTAAAATAATTCATCGAACAGGATTAAAAGCAACCAATGTATCTGCTTCAGATGTTTGGTGAAATGAGCTAAACATGACAATTTAAGACTAGACTAAGTACTACTACAAGATAAGGGTTTACAGGTCATGAAGAAACGGAAATGGGGTGCCATGGGATAAAAGAAAGAGCACAACGATAAGAGCTTGAATAGCAGACCACAAAGCCTAAAGAAGGTACGTACCACCGAGATTAGTTATTGCATTGGATAAAGCTAGCGCAGTACTGATCCCTTTGCGCCCACCTGTAATGTCTTCACCCAGTAATAGCTTCGAAAATCTTTCTTTCATTAATTCCATGTCTGATAATAGTGCATCGTTGCTACATGGACTACCTTCCGAGTAGTTATAAGGAGGAAGATCACTTTCTAACACACCCCACTCATAATGTTTCTCATTGTCATCATCCTTCCTATTCACTGCAGTCCACATAGATGAGATTGACCCAGAAAGATCTTTATTTGAGCAACAACTTGAAAGATCATCCAAAGAGTCTGTTGGACAGCCATCTTCTTTGCTCGTACCACTATCATTCTCGAAAGGATGATTACCAAGAATGCTCTCAAGTCCGTCGTAAGTCATTATTCCTAAAAGAACAAACCATCAATACATATGAAAGGAAATCGCTTTACTTTCTATGTAAGCATGTCATAGTCAAAAAAGTAAATGAAAGACAGTGAAGCAGGGAAAATAAACTAATTTAGAGACTTGACGGAACTTTACACAGTCATCATTTCCTATGCAATCCGCTAATTCAAATATAGCAACCAAGGTTAGTGCTTTCTTCCAGTACCCAATTGTGATCCACTAATCTACAACATAATAAAATTGGTTCAAATCACTTAGTAAATACTGTTCTGTAAATACCAAATCCACATGGCGATGTTGGCACAAGGCAAAGAAGAGAACTTGTGCTTTCCATTCACATTGCCCACTCAAGCATGGAAATTAGCCAAATTGGAGGCAGCAATCACGGGAACACAAAACAAAATGGCCACCAAACGATCAATAAAGTAGTATTATTACATACAATCTATATGAAGCTAATATGCACTCGATATGAAGCTACAATGGGAGCCCATCCTAGCAGTATTATCTTGCCATTGACTTACTCTCACGGTGGTCGAAGTCGAGACTGGGATCCCTATCCTTTCCCCAGGTGCAGCAATAGAGGCCTATCTTCAACATGCAGACCTCTAAGGTTTAGATAAAAACCAGTAGTAACCCAAGTTGAGATCTTTACAGCGTGTTAGTGAGTAATGCAGGGTAAAAAACGAAACCAAGATACGCAAATGGACATAGGCTTAAGTTTAGTTTGTCACAAGAGCGCAAGCTGTAGCGGAGGAACAGGGAATTGAAGACTTGGATCAAAACAGAAGAATGGTGAAAAGGATGAAGCTTTTTAATGATAATGATGATAAGGAGTTAATTGCGAGAGAGATGATAATAATGGAGGACAATACGGGTATTAAATGACAGAAGAAGATGAAGAGGAAAGGTAGTTGGCTGATATGAATAATAAGAACTTAAGAAGAAGAAGCTCATCAAGGGATCATCTTTATTCATCATCAATGTTACTCTCTCACCTGTCCAGCTTCAGTAGCTCACAATGGGTTGTGTGGTAGAGCTAGTTCAAGTGGGTTTTTGTCTCTTGCTTGGCTCCATATCCACGCATCTACCCTACTCGAGTAGTAACATTCACATTATTTGGTTCCATAAATTTCAGCAATTGTAATGTAACATCTACTTGCCTCTTCATGTCCTCTGCCTTTTTGTAAGTTCCTGCTCAGTGTCAGCAACTTAATTTAGATCTTGACACTTCACAGTTCCATGTTCTGGCATCTCTACAAGCAACTATAAAACGAAATACTGAATATCAAAATGTCTCGAATTTAGATACCTTAGACAAACAGTTCGAACCCTAAATGATCTGACGGTCAGCATCAGAGTGCCATCCAAATCCTCTCCAAGTAACAAAATACGGAATTCATATTAGTTGGCCAGTGACTGTGAGTGCGAGCGCACATCAGTTCTTTTCAAAGAGGAGCGGATGTGGTTTGGATTTAGGGAACAAGACATAACTGTGTACCAACAAAAGGCTGGAATGAATGAATTCAAGTACGGTTTTGTCTTATACAAGACTACAAAAATTGAAACAGAGCCACTCTAGATATGTTTTATTCATGAATAATCAAGGCAATGCCGATAATTCAAAATACACCATTAGGGTATTCCGTTTATCAATTACATTCTCTTAAAATACTATCAGCCATCTCGATTTCACAAAATACATACTGTTTTTGACAGCTTGTAGTAATTACCTCAACCAGCATCCAGGTAGAGAAGGAACTCCACTTGTTTCGCCAAGAACTCTTTAAACCTAGGTCCAAACTCGCTGAAATCATTATTGCCAGCAAATGGACCTGACCATGACCAGCCTCTGCTAGCTAGCAAACGTGGAGCACGATGAGCCACTGAATGGTGAGGATTGGTAGAATCTCTCAAGTATTCCTAACTGTCCAGGAACACAAAAATTAAAATAAGTTTCAGCGGGCAGTATCAAAGATTATCCGTGACAAGAAATAGAAAACATATATGAAAAAGTTATATCTTCATTGCAAAACCAAAAGTTAAGGAGCTGGAGAGTTTAAAGCATTTACCTTTAAACAAGACATGCATTGTACATTCCCAAGTTCGGTATCACGCCACTTTCGACCATAATGGACAACATCAATCACTGCATCATTTGGATTAGAAAAGCTTCAAACATGGCAAGCAGTCTCATAAGCGATAGGAACTTCAATGGTTAACTTCAATGTGTCATCAGCCTGAGATCCACAGACCAAAGTGTGGCATCATATAGATCCGACTCCAACCACTCGAATCACCATCTTCAGGACAAACAGCAAGAAATCATCGCAACGATATCCAACTCCAATCCATACATATCAATCACACGAAAACTCACAATCGCTTCCTTAAATCTCCCAACAATACAATAGCTTCCAAAAAGGAAACAGACTTAGCCAACATCAACACATTCTTAGAAATGCTGTTGCCATTCAGACAAACCAGCATCAATCGCAATAGAAGATACTCCAGTATCTCAAATCGCCATAGCTAGGGTTTTTCTTGGATGCGGATTTGCAGATGGACGATTGAACCACAACCGAGTCGGACCGAATGAACCAATACAATTGAACCGATTGACAAATCCGATCCGAGTTCAGGTGACGGATTGGTCGTCGGCTTCACTGTCAACCTCACGAAACCTTAAACAGCACTCATCGTGTCGACAAGTTTCCTACTTTCAATCAACTCTGGCAACGCCAAGCGATCCTGATTAAGGGGAGATGGAAGTGGCGGCCGGATCATCTCCGGCTGGGGTGTCAATCGAGACGTGTCAAGCACATGCGGCAATGGCACTCGTCCAGATTTTATACGGAGGGTATCACGTCGTTACTAAAGTTGCTCTTGATGTTGGGATCAATCAGCTTGTGTTTTGCTTGTATCGTGATTTGCTGGCGCTCTCGATCTTAGCTCCGATAGCTTATATTCGTGAAAGGTTTGTGAAGTTTTCATTTTCAGTATCAGCGAGCTTTTCAGTATTTTCATTTTGGCTTTTTAAGTTTGCAATTGGTAATTTGAGTTATTTTCGCCATTAATGCATGAAAATTTAGTACATGAAGAAATTAGGTGATGTTTGGTCTAAATTAATGTATGTATTTTTAGGAGGATACGGCCGCCAATGAGTATGAAGGTGCTGGCTTCATTCGGTTTTCTCGGCTTATCAGGGTAGGCTTCTTCTAATTTGATGAGAGGGAATGTGTGAATTATTTGGAGTTTGGTGATTTGTTATGTGAATGTGATGATTTTTGCGTGATTTGATGTGGATCTTCTAGGATATTTGGGAACCAGCTTTTATTTCTAATTGGGCTTAGCTACACGAATCCCAGCTATGCTGCTTCCGTACAACCTGCGGTTCCGGTTTTCACGTTTATATTGGCTGTGGCGATGGGGTCAGTTTCGGTAGTTCTGGTCTCAGTTTTAGTTTGCCATCCAAATCTTCTAAGTATACTTCTTTACTATTTTTTATAAAAACTTTGCAGTACAGAAACAGTGAGGTTAATGAAGGTTGAAGGTCAGGTAAAGGTTGGTGGTACACTAGTCTGTGTGCTCGGTGCCATTTTAATGGTTCTATATCGCGGTCCAGCTGTGGTAGGCCACAGTGAAGAAGACTTTTCTCAGCAAAATGAAATTATTGCAAAAGGGCAGCCGGTACCATCTGGATGGCTTGTTTCTAGCCTATTAGACATCGGTATTGGGCAGTGGCATCTGGGAGTGTTGTGCTTAATAGGCAATTGTATGTGCATGGCTGCTTACCTAGCAGTTCAGGTGAATAAAGTGTCCTAAAATGGCTTGACATTAATAATTCTGAACATTTTTCATGTTATCTTAAGTATTGCACCATTGCAGGCTCCACTGCTGAAAAAATATCCTGCTAGTCTATCTGTGACAGCGTATTCATACTTTTTTGGCTCTATCCTTATGGTCGTAACTGCCTTCTCAATGGCAAATGAATCGGATTGGAGCTTGACCCAGTCAGAGTTTTTTGCTGTATTTTATGCGGTTAGTAGTGCATCTTTCAAGCACTTATCTCATTTCTGATCATAAATGCCGAATCTGTTGGTAATAGTCGCAACTTGCAATTCCGTTTCATCTTAATTTATTGTGGCAGCACGATTTTATGTCGTGGGAGGCGGATAATGAACCAGTTGTATCAAATTATTTTACCAAAAAATAGTTAATGTATGTATTATATTGCTAATTTTTCGTGTCCCCCTTTCGATTCATTGAGTTTGTTCCTAATTAAAAGTTAATGAATTCTACTATTTTTGCAGCACTGGAAGGCCACAAACCTTATTTTCTTATCCTTCTGTTGTGATATTTTGTTATGGAATGAGTGAGTGTATTGTTTCTATTTTGCAGGGAGTTTTAACATCTGCGCTTGCTTATGGACTCACGACGTGGTCCAATAAGATTCTTGGACCTGCTTTGGTTGCGTTGTACTATCCTCTTCAACCAGCAGCATCTGCATTCCTCTCAAGAATTTTCCTTGGAAGTCCCATATATCTCGGAAGGTATTAATATCAATTATCCGATAATCATATGATCCAGACACAATAATCTTGTGTGTACTAATTTCAAAATTTTGACACTGCAATCCCAAGTGTTCAATTCTGAATTTATTGCTCTGTGGCATAGTGTCCTTGGTGGAGTGGCAATCATTGCCGGTGTTTACATGGTGACTTGGGCCTCTCACAGCGAAAAGAAAGCCATAATAGGGATACTTCCTCAATCTCGATCGTCCGAACCTCTTATAAACAGCGATGTTTCAATATCAAAAAGTGCTTACCAGAGAGGCAATACGTTCTCAGGGTCCTCAACGTCATTGCTGAAAGCTATGGACTGAGCCTGGTCACAACACAAGGCATGTGAAACTACAAATCGATTTCATAACATTTTTTGTTTATTTTCTGAACATCGTACATACGTTTTCGGACTCTTATATTTTCGCTCGATGTGAACTTGTGTATACAGAGCAGACACTCAAAGGGTTATGGTGTTTATACAATGGTCTTACTCTTATCAACGAATGTGCAGGAACATCTTGTTTCTAATACAGTACACAAGTGTCTTCTAATGTAAATGCCGGTGTGTGCTGGTCGTAAACTGATGTGTAGTAGCTAAACTGAATACCTTATGCTTGTTTCATTTTAGCTGGTCTATTTTGCGTACTCCTAGTCATCTGCACTTTTGCGAGATCACTTCTTGGACTGAGAGCTAGCTGAGTGTTATTATGGCCTATTTTCAATTTTAAAATATTTTTATTTTTAATTAATTTCCAAATTACATCAAATTGGGTCCAAGAGAGGCCCAGTTTCGCCTGAAGACCTTAAAACTTACCATCGGTTTTGGCGGGAAAGTTAAAGAGGAAAGTGAAGGATGAGCTCGTCGCGGCGGCGGACGTCGCCGATCTGGCGTGCGAGCTCGATAACGTCCAGGGAATGGTCGACGCTCTCACCTCTGTCCGTTGGAAACGCCAACAGGTTATCTTTCCAAACCAATTCTCGATCAATTCGGTTACTTTCAATTTTACCTCTGTAAGGGTTTTTAAATGAATTAATGGTGTTGAAATGCTGGTTTATGTAAACAGGATGCTTTGGTTGAGTTGTCAGAGCATGGAATTGTGGTGATAGTGGAGGAATCAGGTTGTCTTCAAGCAAAAGTGTATCTCAAACGAGAGGTATCATTTTCAGCTTATAACATTCAGAATCAGATAAAATTTATAAGAGTTATTTTATGAAGTAGCCTAGTTTTAGAAATCAAGGGACAGATGGAGGACCAGAGCTTGTGGTGTTTCGTCATTTTCTTTTGTCATAGATGGAGGGTGTTTTATATTTATGTGATATGTTGTTGAGCCTTGAAATCAGCTTTTCAGTCGGTATGAGTTTAAGGCTCATGGACGTCCGAGATTTGGAATAAGTTTGGGTATGTTTGTCGACTGTTTGAATTCATTTTCTGCTATGGGGAAATCGAGTTGTATTGAGATCCGTTATCCTGGACCTGACATGGAGCTGCTCCTCAGGTATGGTAGTTTTTAGGGTATTTTATTGAGTCTAATCTAATACTCAAACTTGCATAGTGAAATGGCTTCGTTGCCTGTGCTGTTCATAACAAGTGATTATGTTTCTCAGGTCCATTGATTCATTGGATGCTTGTATATATGCTGATCTCAGAACCAAAATCCCCGAAACTATATCATGGGACTACAATTTTGAACCAATTGGAAGCATTCCAGTTACCTTTACAGCAAAGGTCTGATGGCTTTCTCCTTGTAGACATCATCCTTTAAGTTGAAATAATATGTATTTGACGAAATTTTGCGGCTACCTCATATTGTCATATCCTATGATAATGGAATCTGTTTCTGTTAACTCATTCGCTGATAAGACACATAGTTGTGTATTAGTGATATTTATAAATCATATGTTTGAGATGTCTGTCGATGCTAACGTTTGGTTACTGTATAAAAGGTGATGCATAGGATATGAGAAAATAAATAATATACAACGATATGAAACATTGTTGTGCATAACACGTGTCTTTTACAATGAAAAGGAAACTACTAATATCACATTATTCTGTTTTAATTTTCAGTCAGCGGCTCTGAAGGAAGCTATTGATGACCTTGAATGGCCTGGATCAAGCATACAAATAAGCTTGCAACCCGACCCACCTTGTGTTAGCTTTAGGTGTGAAGGACACGGTGACTTGCAGGTGCACAATTTTTACTTATTTGCTTTGCCTAATGCAAGATCCTGTATTCATTGTTATATCTGTCTTGCCAACAATTTGCAGATAGACTTCATGTATTATGCAAACACAGATTTATTGCTGGCCTTTCATTGTGATGTTGAAGTCTCATATAGGTATATCTTTACCCCTTTGCGTCCATCAAAGTATCAAACAATAGCATCTAGTGAAATTGACTTCACATCGGCTAAATTAAAATCTGCAGGTACAAATATAAGTTCCTCAAGTCAACAACCTCGAATATTCCAAGTAGTGTTCTTAAAGACAACAGAGGCAGCAAAGTGACAATTGGAAGGGGTGGGATGCTTAAAATTCAGCACCTTGTTTCAGTTGCTCGGCCTTCACCTCCTCACATTGATTCAGTTGGCTGCCAGCAACCAAGCCGAATAGCTTTCATCGAGTTTTTTGTGAGACCAGAAGAAAATGTTGATAGTTAAATCATACTGTTTATTACAATGCATTATCTGTTGAGCCTGTTTGCTGACACAATTGTGCTCATTGATTTGCAGCATCTAAAGCTGAATGTAAAAACAGGTTTTCAACACAAAATACTAAAGTTGCTTCTGTAGCTCTTTGTGAGACTTGAAGTTTCTCTTTATGCCCTGTATGATGATGTGACACGTGTCCGAACCAAGGCACAACATTATCTGTGGTCTTCTTCTTCCCGCTAGGATAAGAAAAATGCAGTCATTTCTAAGGCCTGGCCGGCCAAAGCATGACATCATGTAACTCCATCAGCACCCTCAGTTCTACCTTCTTAACCTCCTCGGCAGCTCTGAATTCCAGACCCCGACTCCTCAGATCCAGCCAGCCAAATTCTTGTAAATGTAAACTAATCGTACAGAGCGGTTTGCAGCAAGCTGCAACCGGGCTATTTGCGGCTGTGGTGTTGTTCTCTGCTGCAGCTCCAGATGCTGCAGATACTTATTCTGACGTACCCCAGACCTTATCAGGCGAATGCTTAATGCCACAAGACTGTAACAAGGGGAAGATCCAGCGACCCAAGTCTAAGCAAGCAGAATCTTGCACTATCAAATGTGTCACAACTTGTATCCGCGGTGGGGGAGGATCTCCAGGGGAAGGTCCACTTAACGTGCGAAGGTATAACTTTAAACTGAACTGCATCCACTGCCTGTTGGTTGTGTTCAAATTTTGGCAGTGAAAGATATTCTCTAAATGTTTGATTTCAGAAATTTGCTCTGAACAATTGACTTTGTTTGTTTTGCAGACCTTTGGTAGTATTCAAAGACGGATTCCGTAGCCGCCGTTACTGGTAATTCTCATTAGCCCGTCCTCTTCTGCAACTATGTAATATAACTGACTACTGAGCAGTGATTATTGATTATAACTTTGTTCCACAGCTTGGTGGAATGCTCTGATATATGCAACTTGATCAAAGATGGTGATGATGGACCTTGAGATATAGTAATCGATTACCTCTCCACCAGCTGCAACTACTTCATATACATTTCCGTAGCCTTATCAGACATTTGACTGCTTTGTTTGGATCACAATCTATATATTTGTGCGTTGAGATTTAAGCTAACAAAAGCTTAAATTTAACTTGGATTGTTTTAGGGCATCCGCAGCCATTTGCTATAGGAGGATGTTTTCCTAGAGAAATTGCTGTTACTATTCATCAAATAGTAACAGCAATTATGCATAATTTACGCAGCCATTTGCTTCGAGAGAAATTTCTCTTACTATTCACAAATAAAATTATTTTTAAAATACTAAAATAATAACATTCAATTATTGATGTGTATTTTTAAAATACTAAAATAATAACATTCAATTATTTGGCCAATTTTTTCAACTAGATTGCGATAAGATTTGAAAGTAAAAGAGATTACACAAAGATAATTTAAAGTTACATAACATTAGATAAAAACCACAATCTAGCAATCGCTGCGAGAATGATAATAATTTGAAAAATATTCGTCGCGACTTCCTCCTTCACCGTTGTCTTCTTCATCCTCTTCCTCCAAATCTCGTAGAATTGCAGCCTTCCTCTTTGAAAAGTATTTCTTAGACTTTGGAGTCATTAGGTCTGTATTCATTTGCATTATCCTCGTCTCTTCCGCTAGTTTTCTTACATTTGCTTCGCGTTCTTGCATCTTATGGGTATGCTCCATTTGATTTTGAGCAAGCTCGATTTGCTTTTGTTGAATATCCAATGATTTTTTTTGGTTGTCCGCAATTGTTTGTAAAGCATCACTATAGTGGGTAATTGGACTTTTACCTTTTCTTCTTGCTTCTTTAGCCGCTTTCACTCCCGGTGGTCTCACCGGACTTGATGAACTTATAGGGTTACTTTCCGGTGTTGTAAATATCGGATATTCACTCCTAAGATCCGTAGGCATCTCACTTCCATGAAATTCTTCAACGAAAGGACTATCTTCGTATGCATAATTCGGTGGAGGAATTGCTTGTGTCGGTGCAAATGTTTGGTGTGTCTTCACCTCCTCCCAACATTCAAAGTGTATGAACGTTTTCTTTTTTGCCTCAACGTACATGATTTGTGCTTTGCGTATCTATATAAATAATAGTTAAATAAAGATCAAATTTAAAAATATTTAAATAACATAATATTATATTATAAATCAAACTACACACCTCATCTTGCACATTACCGCCAGATTCTGGATTTCTTCTTGCATATGAAATACATGAACCCCATTTAATCAAATTTGGCTTCAACTTGTTCCATCGAGCGATAAGTGCTGATTGAGTTCTTGGCCCCAAACACATAACCACTTCACCGTCACGCACCGACCAATTTGCTATAAAATCGTTGTAGACTTTATCCCACAATTTATCAACTCTTTGCTTGTTGCCGGAAATTGGATCGGTGGATTGACGACAATAAGAAACACATAATTGCACATCTTCGGACATACACCAATGTGTTGCCATTTTTGAAGTAGAGTATGTGAGGAGTAGAGAAATATGTAAGTGTGAAATTGTAGTGTAAAATGAAAAGAATATGAGTTCTAATTTATAGGAAAAAATCAACTTTATCAACATTATTTTTTCTGAGTTTTTTTTAATTTTTTTAATTTTTTTTTAATTTTTTAAAAAATATTTCCGTTGAAAATTAAGCAAGACCGTTAGATCAAATCTGAAAGGCTCACAAATTCTTCCCGTTATTTTCCTACCGTTTGAAGAATCAGCCCATTGGGCCCAAAATTCGCCACGCTCTCCTCACGCGCCATCTTCCTCGTTCGTCCACAGCACGCATCGCCAGATCCACTCGCGCGGAACGTTCTCCCTCGATTGCTCGGCGAGCAATCCTTCGCGAACGTTCGTTCTCGGCGAGCAATCCATCCTCTCGAGCATCTGCCGCTGCACACCAATTGAAGAACGTTCTCGCTGCTTGCTCGGAGAGAACGTTACCGCTGCAGATGCTCTTACATAAATTAGTACGTTAAAAATTTTCTTTTTAAAAGAGTATAAACAATACATGCGTTTTGGGTCGAGAACAAGTGAGCTGATGAAGAGAGTGTCACGGCGCATCAGAATCAGAATGTTTTACGTCTATAAATCGGACTTTTTTTAGAATCGGTCAATGGCGTTTGATTGAACCGAAAATTCGAGATCGGTTTAATATCGTGGAATTTGATTTTGGTCTGGTTCGAGTTCGACTGCGTAATTAGTTTTATATAAACTATTAAAAAATGAAACTGTTGAAAATGAATAAAGATTAATTAAAAAGGAATAAAAGTCAATGTGCGTTATCCGATTTACAGTTCCAAACCCTAATTTCGATTCTCGGAGCTCTGCCGATCGCCATTGTAGTTGACGACTCAGCGCGCTTCGTCGAGATCGGAATCGTTTCGTCCGGATCCGATTTCCGATTTCACTTCCGCGGCTCCGATCTCTTCATCTTAATAGGTCTGACGTCTGATTTAGTTGTAGACACTGAGCTTAGTGGTAAACGATGTGACATCTTTTGAGGATGTATTTTTATGAATTTTAAGATTGCGTGGTAGTGATTTTGATCGTGGAGAAGTTTGATTGTGGTGGAGTTGGTTTTGTAACATCATATTGTAAATGTAAAGAGTTGACTATCATTTGAGGTAGGAAGTTACTAGCTACACTTTGGTTTAGGTGATTATAGCTGTTAAGTCATGTGACGCATTACGTTATTTATCTTTGAGAGAAAAATGTGGATTCAAATCTGCAGCTAAGGAATGATGATTTGTTTCCTGAAAATCAAATATGACAAGCTTTTTTGCATTTTTGTAGGTAGGATTACCTTTCCTCAGCAGGTTTTGGTGGAAGGTGCTTCAGTTTGTGTGTGGTTTTGAGATTGGGGTAGTGTCTTTGTTGGGACAAAGTTATTCAAAATACAGCGTTTAGGTACAGGGGGTAATTTACCCCCGGTCGGTGAGTTGAGTGCTTCGTCAGTAGCAAGAAGGACAAATTCTTTTCACACTGTTGCAATGGATGACATGGAAAGTGGCAACCTGGGACCTTATCAGGAAAGGCGGGCATTCCCTGTTTTGCGGAGCAAACCATACTCTCCTCTTGTAAGGGTTAACTCTATCCTGCACTAATTTTTTTTTGTGAATGACTACAATTTGAACTGAACATATGGCGATTTCTTAAATCTTACAGGTTGTTCGGCTTCTCATGGGGATGAACTTCCGTGTTCTGATTCTAATTTTGCTGTTTTGTCTTGGAGTTTTGTTTTACGTTGGAGCAAAAGTATCACCTATCATTGTTTTTGTCTTCACAGTATGCATTGTTAGCTTCCTTCTATCAATATATCTTACTAAGTGGGTGCTAGCTAAAGATGAAGGGCCTCCAGAGATGGTTCAGGTTTGCTATATTCAGATTTTGCTTATTAAAATATTGCAAGCATTTTACTGTAATAACTGCGGTTCAGCAACAATTCCATGTTATCCTGGTACTGGAAAGCTATAAGTTACCACCTAAAATACCTATCACTCAATTTTATCCCGGTGATATACATATCGGGGAAGAAGAATATTTCTGAGTAATGTATGCTATCACTGCAGATATCTGATGCTATACGTGAGGGGGCAGAAGGTTTCTTTAGGACCCAGTATGGAACTATTTCAAAAATGGCGGTTGTATTATCTCTAGTTATTCTCTGCATATACTTGTTTCGCAGCACAAGTCCACAACAGGATGCTTCTGGAGTAGGGAGGTAACAAGTCCAATTTCAAAGCTTAAGTCGGCACTTATAGTTTGGAAGTTTTTGCCACGTCTTCATGTTGTTGTGTATTTGTGGCGCAGGGCTGCAACTGCTTATATCACTGCAGCTGCATTCATCTTAGGGGCTTTATGCTCAGGTGTTGCTGGTTATGTTGGGATGTGGGTTTCAGTGCGCGCAAATGTTAGAGTATCAAGTGCTGCAAGACGCTCTGCCAGAGAAGCATTGCAGGTTTATACTGAATTACTTGCATCAAAACAAAAGTGTTTAAAGTTTATGTTGATTCCATGATAGTTAGCCATTAACTCTGATGATGTGCAGATAGCCGTGCGTGCTGGTGGATTTTCAGCTTTGGTTGTTGTTGGTATGGCAGTTATTGGAGTCACCATTCTTTATGCAACATTTTATGTAATCTTGGGTGTCGGCTCTCCTGGATCAATGAGGTTACTGAATGTAAGTTTACTGCTTTGTCGCTGTTTTAAGTTCTCAAGGTTAAATCCACTGATTTCATTTCATTAACTCACTTTTTCAGTGGCTGATAATTTATCCAATTCACTGTTTCCATTCGTAGAGTTGCAATATTTGTGGTTCTGTAAAACTGACAGCATAATAGACCTAGTCCGAAGTGCAATGGAATTGTTCCTTTAGTAAATTTGTCATTAAATTAGAAGTTTATCTATCATGAGATGTCTCTTTCCTAGAATTCAGGAAAATAAACAGCTTTATCTGAGGCATGTGAGGTTTTTTGTATTCTAATTTTTAGAAATGAAAAGGGTGTTTAACATTACTGAAAAAGTTATATGAGTTAGGCACTGTTTGGGGCAAAATACTTCTATTCTGGCGTGCTTTGATGAAACGCCATTATGTTCTTATCTGATATCAGGGGAAGTCTACAATATTGATTCTATTTGATTATCTGTACTATTGGATTTTGCAGTGCCTCTTTTGCTTGTGGGATATGGTTTTGGAGCTTCGTTTGTTGCTTTGTTTGCTCAATTGGGTGGTGGAATATTCACAAAGGCAGCCGATGTCGGAGCTGATCTTGTTGGTAAAGTTGAGCAAGGAATTCCAGAGGACGACCCTCGAAACCCTGCTGTTATTGCAGATTTGGTAATACATATGTTTTCTTTATTGTATAAAGATTATCAGTGTTGATATAAATGGACCAGTAGGATAGTGTATGTTATGGCTATCAATATTGTGAAGACATTCAGCATCGTTTACATATAACAATTCAGCACACTGAATTCTAATGTTCAGGCTGAAAATGGTTAAGAATGTAATAGCTAATTATTTTGGAACGCTTGCTACTCATTGAAGGTTGGAGACAATGTCGGTGATTGCGCAGCTCGAGGAGCTGATCTGTTTGAAAGCATTGCAGCAGAAATTATCAGTGCTATGATTCTTGGAGGATCTATGGCTCAGCGTTGTAAAATTGAAGGTTAGTGCCTAGTGGGAGTCTCTAATTTATTTGCTGTCTATTAGAGAGAGTGGCCAATATTTGATGTGCTGCGGAAACAAGAAACTTTGTAGTAAAGGATTGGCAGTCAGTACTTGTGTATATTATCATTTCACGTGATCTACTGTAATGATGGCTCTTCCTATTTGCAATTTTAATAAGCATGTAACCAGTTACTCCAATAATTACTTAGATTACGTGTTATAAATAATATATTAATCATGCGTAATATGTGCTAACAACTTTGCATCTGATAGTTAATTTTCACACTTAACGCCTTCATAAGCCTTAATGTGCTGCGTTTGACTAAATAATGTAAGAGTTATTCTGATTAGGATTGTACCTATACAAATCCTTACACTAAAGCTCTTATTTTGCAGATCCATCTGGTTTTATCCTTTTTCCACTGGTTGTCCATTCATTTGACCTCATCATATCATCCATTGGAATCTTTTCTATTAAGGGCATTCGTGATCCTTCATCGAAAAGCCTTGTTGAGGATCCTATGGCCATTCTCCAGAAAGGATACTCAATCACCATCTTTTTTGCTGTTCTGACCTTCGGCGGGGTAACGTGTTTGTCTTCGTTTGTTCCCTTTTTCACATTCCGTTTCATTGAAATCTACTGTAATGATGGCTTTTAATTTTTTCTTTTGCAGTCTACTCGATGGTTATTGTATACAGAGCAAGCACCTTCGGCTTGGTTTAACTTTGCCTTGTGTGGATTGGTCGGGATAATCACAGCATACCTATTTGTTTGGATAACTATGTACTACACTGACTATAAGTATCAACCTGTACGTACTTTAGCTCTTTCAAGCTCAACGGGTCATGGAACAAACATTATTGCTGGCATCAGCTTGGGTTTAGAATCAACTGCCCTTCCTGTTCTTGTTATCAGTGTTTCTATTGTCTCTTCCTATTGGTTGGGCCATACTTCAGGCTTGGTAGATGAATCTGGAATTCCGACTGGTGGGTTGTTTGGGACTGCAGTGGCAACCATGGGGATGCTTAGCACTGCAGCCTATGTTCTGACCATGGATATGTTTGGCCCAATAGCCGATAATGCTGGTGGCATTGTTGAGATGAGTCAACAGGTGATTTTCAAAAACAGTTCAAATGTTGCAGACTGCTGGTGTCATTGCCTTGATTTAATTTTGATTAATAGTAACATACCATGTGCAGCCAGAGACTGTCCGCGAGATTACTGATATTCTTGATGCGGTTGGCAACACAACAAAAGCAACTACTAAAGGATTTGCAATAGGATCTGCTGCTTTGGCATCTTTCCTACTATTCAGTGCTTATATGGATGAGGTGGCTGCATTTGCTCAGCAATCGTTTAAGCAAGTAAGCAAAGACAACATCTTCTGTTTGAATTTACTTCAAGATCAAATTCTCTACAGCTTCTCACGACTGTGGGCGAAAACAGGTTGATATTGCAATTCCTGAGGTCTTCATTGGCGGGCTGTTGGGATCGATGCTTATTTTCCTGTTTAGTGCTTGGGCATGCGCTGCAGTAGGTCGAACTGCTCAAGAAGTAGTTAATGAAGTGAGAAGACAATTCATTGAACGGCCAGGGATCATGGTAAGAATTTTTTTTTTCTTTTTTATTGTGGTTGTTGGAACAGATATGACACGATTAGTCCATCAGCAGTCTGATTTCGTTCTTCCCAATTCAACTTATTTTTGCAACAGGAATACCGTGAAAAACCTGACTACAACCGCTGCGTGGCAATTGTTGCTTCTGCTTCCTTAAGAGAAATGATCAAACCCGGAGCACTTGCCATTGTATCACCTATAGCAGTTGGTGAGTTGCCTGGTGTTATATAATATAAGGAGACCGATGTATATTTTGGCATAAATTTGTTATTTATTTCCGGTTGAGGTTACCCTGTTAGATTTTTCACTTACTCTCTCTGCCTCTAACTTTGCAGGTGTTGTGTTTAGAATACTGGGTTACTACACAGGACAGCCTTTGCTTGGTGCTAAAGTTGTAGCGTCCATGCTAATGTTTGCAACTGTATCGGGTATTCTTATGGCTCTCTTCCTCAATACTGCTGGTGGTGCTTGGGATAATGCAAAGAAGTATATAGAGACTGGAGCGTATGGGGGGAAAGGAAGTGATAGTCACAAAGCAGCTATTACTGGTGATACGTAAGTATTTTTTACATTCCATTAACCGGGAAACTGAGTATGTGCATGAATAATTTTGGTTTCCTTATTTTGATGTGTGGTACAGTGTTGGTGATCCATTCAAAGACACAGCTGGCCCATCCCTCCATGTGTTGATTAAGATGCTTGCAACAATCACCCTTGTCATGGCTCCAATATTCTTATGATATGGGAGCCCCATTTGGCAGACAAACATACAACACAAGCACCAGTAACTTTGATACTGTAGAGAACCGAGTATTTCTTGGCTGATGATGATGAATGTTAAGTACAATAATAAGTATTAACTTGAGGATTTTTCTTATTAAACGCCTGAAGCGGTTGAGCTCTTGTGTTGTATGCACGGAATGTACCTACACTGAGCCCGCAGAAACAGTCTCAGGTAGAGCTTTTAATATATAGTTTGGCAGCGCCTGTCGAGATCCTTCCAGATTAGCTGCTGCTGCTGCTGCTCTTTATCCCGATGGAATTATCAAAGCATTCGCGAATCGGGCAGTTATTGGGCTATCGGGTCACCCGATATCATCCGGATCCGCGTAGATCGGACTCGAATAGCTAAAAAATCCAAAGTGGTATCGATCGGGGATGATCGATCTCGATTGAACTGAAATCATCTCGAGATGGATGACGATAAAAATAGTAACGTCAACAGCGGCGGTCGAAGCGAATTCGGAAAACCATTGATTCTGCTCGTGTGCGGTTCTCTTGTTTACTACCACTGCGCCTTTCGCAATTCGAGTCTCGTCTCACTCCTCTCCGATGTTCTTATTGTTCTTCTCTGCTCCCTCGCCATCCTCGGCCTGCTGTTCCGCCAGTTGAACGTTTCGTAAATTTCCGTTCACCTTTTCACATTACCTTTTTTTTATATGCAAGTGTACATCAAGTTCTTAGATGTTTAGTGAATTTTGGATTTCTACATTGGTTAGTTAGTAGTCATAGTAATTGGATTTGATATCAATTTGAAGATCAATTTATTCATCATCATCTCAGATGTTACTGGTTTTGCAGTGGTGATTGATTACAGAGGAAATTGTGGTTTGACTAATGGACTGGTTTATTTGGTGTGTGTCAGAGTACCTGTGGATCCACTTGAATGGCAGATATCTCAGGACGCTGCCAATAGTATTGTTGCGTGCCTTGCTAACACAATGGGTGCTGCAGAGTCTGTATTGAGAGTTGCAGCAACTGGACATGATAAGAGATTGTTTCTTAAGGTGATGTGTCAAGAATCGTAAAATACAACACAAAAATTTATTTGGCATTGTACTGACTTTTGGATCCAGGTAACTGTTAGCTTGTATATTCTATCAGCTTTGGGTCGAGTTGCTTCTGGAGTTACAGTTGCATATGCTGGTAATCTTTTGAGTATTTGATCTTGTTTTTCCCTTGTTTGTTCAAAACTAAATAGCTTATGAAACTTGTTCATTGTTTTTATATTATACCCCTCTATTTACAGCTTTATTCCTTGCGTTGACATATTTGACGAAGAATGAGACTCACCGAGTATTTTTATCTACTGCTACAGCATTGTGCTTGTTCTGTCTGTACCTGTTAGCTGCCAACTCAACATGGATGAGTGAACGCACCTCCCGATCCGGACAGAGTAATAATAACAAATCCGGGCAGGACTGAGTACTGCAGTTTTGTGTAACATGTGTCCCTTCTACTCCAGTGATTCTTTTGTAAAATCAGAGATGCAGTATTGTCAGATGGAATGAGTTGGTCATTAAGAGGTCTTGTAAAAAAGCTTCCTTTTTTGTCTCACACAAACTAAAGTGCAGTGCATATTGAATCAAACGATCATTCAATAAATTCAACTACTTTTTTAGTTCCTACCTAAAGCTATGGTCTGTCTTTATAAATGTTAGGTTGTCTCTTAATCCATAAAGGTTGATATCAACGAGGGAAAAGGATGAGTCGTGAGCTTCTTCATCTTTTCTAAACAACTAATCAGCTGTTCCTTCGTTAACTTCACCATTTTCATAAACCCGATATTAGTTTGACATCAATGACGGCAAACATCAGCTCCGTTTATCGTCTGATGTCGCCATTTGTGTTTTGGTAAATTAAGATATTAAATCATATGTAGCATCCCCGTTCAAAAGGTTTTATAGTTTTGCTAAAGGTAAATACAAAGTACAATGTCAGAATTCAGCATGGAAACAAGAGAATTAGAGCCAAAATATCTGATAAAGGATTTGAACTGCGGCACACAACAGCTAAGGCATTCACCAGAGTGATATGAGTATATCTGAGCCTTAACATAACTGCTTAACCGGGGCCAACTTTGGGAATGTCATAATGCTCGCTCATGTTGGCAAGATACTGGTTGAAATCCTCGATGCGATCGCGGTGAGACTTGTTGGCTGTCTTTGCTAGCCTCTGGGAATCAATCCTCTCCTTCTGCTCAATGTATCGCCTTTCAGCTGGAGTTAGATGGTCATCAATATTACCACTGTTCCCTTCATCGATCAGTTTGTTGTTGTCATCATTTATTTCTTCGGTGTTAGGATCAATGGTTTGTCCTGTAAATCCCATGCAAAACAAACAAATTAGTCATAACTGGCCCATGACCTGATTAGAAGAATGTAACAAGTAAAAATACATTGTCAATGACAAGGTGCAGGAATAAAAATGATGTACTCAATGGTGCACATATATATCAGCAAACAACATAGATAAATTCCCTTATTGTGATTAACCAGATGACCGAGATGGCATCACAAAACTGTCAAACCAGGCGTATTCTAAATCAACAAATATGAAGGATTTTCTTAAAGAAAACAGTAAACGAAGACCTTCACAATCACAACTAAGTTGGACTCCCAATGATCATTCCTATTGCTACTTTTCAAGACCTAACTGTGGAAATAGGACATGCAGAGTATCAGGTCTTATTTCCATAGTTTTCACACAATGTTGACCCATCCTAACTGAGTTCAAGCAAAACTTACCATTAAACCAAGAAAATGTTCTTCCCACAAAACAATCAGTTACAGAAGAGTCAAATCAAACCAATCAAAGGTACAACTCAAGTTAAGCAACAATAAACAAAAAGGCAAAAAACCTTCTGATAGATCATTCTTGATGAGTTCATAGTTCTGGCTTATATGTTTCTTATGCTTCTTTTTCTTCTTCGCTCCACCAGCCTTTACATCCAGAGGCTTACCTTTCAGCTTCAGCTTCCCTCCAACAACATTCTCATACGATGACATCTCCCTGCACCAGGTTAAACAGAAAACCACACCAAAAATATTAACTCTAACCATTCAATACAAATTTGGCACCAGAACAGACACCAATTCGTAAAAACACATGTTAAATTTGATCACTCACTACACTAACCAGGAATTGAGCTAGCGGAAATTGAATACTCTCATACACATAGTTCACTTAAGCAATCAACCAAAAAAATTCCATCTTTTACGAAACAATTCCATCTGTGTTTCCCTAAATTGCATAACACGCCAACCTCAGCAACGAATTCAAGTGCTGCCCTAAATAACGAATTCAATCCGTGTTGCCCTAAATTGCATAACACACCAATCTCAAATCCCTAATATCCAAATCTTACCATTTATCAAATTCAAATCACATCTCCATCTTCATTGGGTATAAAACCTCCATTTCATAGAACCAATCACTCATACAGAAAACATGAAATCGCGAATCGGACAACTACAAAACTCAAACTCCGTACCTTCTTCCGAGGGTGAGTATGTAAATGCAGTGTCGATAGTCACGGTGTATGTTGCAGAACAGTCAGTCGAGGACTAAGATCCAGCTAAGCGTGGAGCGATCGATTCTAGGGTTGCGAAAGCAAGGAATATGAACTGCGCTTCCCCAAAATGTTCAATAATTTTTTATAAATAAGGGGAAAAATCAACAAAAATATGAATAATTAATATTAAAATCAAGTTGGATTTGTAATGAAATAATATAAATAAAAAATTAACGTTTGAGAAGGTATGGCCAATAATTAAGGGCAATGCTTGCATTTTGTTGGAGCAGATTAATGCTACATATGAATCGAGTATCGAAATGAATAAAATATGACTGAAAAAATTAGACTGTAATTAAAGAAATACGTTTGTGTTTTTAAATTTTGATATACAGAGTCCCCGTGGATTTAACATTTTTCATGTATATATACCTGTAAATGTGCGAGTGTGATGAAAGGTTTGACAGTTTGGGGAAAGTGTGACCTGCAGGTGGTCTCACCTATTATTCAAAAACCTTTAGCTATGAAAAAATGCTTCCATGAAATCTGGACTTTCACCTACCTGTTCAAAAAAACCTCTTATTTTGAATGGGTCTTAACACCATAAAACATTGGAGAGATTGGTAATGAACAGTTAAGGTACATTGTTTGCATTATCAAGATGGATTACAGCAGCAAGATCAGGAATGGGAGATATGCTTCACCAACATCCTCACCCCCCCACTCCGCCTTCGCCTTTACCTATAAGCACAGGTCCAGGAAATCAAAGGTATTTCTTCACACCATCACCTTCACCATCCCCGCCATTCTCTCCTCCGTCCTCGTGTCAGAACTCAGCTGAAAGATTGCCTTTTTTACGACATGACGGTGGTGAGGGACTGAATAAGCGCATTTCGTCAAGAGTGGTAGGATCAGTTTTTTCATTGGATCGTCAGGAACAAGATAAGTTAGATTCTCAGCCTTCATGCTTGAAGGACTTGTAAGTTCCATATTTCTCCCATCTGTACTTTTAGGTTCCTGTCATTGACTGGTAGTCAGAAGACTAAAATTCAGTTCAAAGTAGTTCCAAAAAATGGAGTTTTGAAATTAGCATACTAACTTGACTGTTTGGTGCTGTGTTGAAACACCCAATCTGAGCTAAAACTGCTGGAATTGATCCACTTTTTTCCATGTTGAATTAACAGGTTGGAGTGGTTTGTACAAAGATGCTGCAACTGTTGTTCTACACTTGCCTGAACTTATGTAGCTGCAGTCACTGATGGAAATTTTGAGAATTTACCCTTTTCAACCAGTGGAAATCGGTTAGAAAGTATGCTTGACCATTTGGCAATTTGTCTGTAAAAACTGACTGCAGAAGAAATTGACAGGCTTTCCCTGTAGAAACTTTCCATTTTGCTTAAGCACATTCTAAATTACTAAAGAAAATTGTGCCAAGGATTTTCACAGTACAACACTGACATCATGCTCTTAAATAAAACCATCACAGTTTCCCTATTTAAGGTTTTCTGCTCGGTTGTATATTTACTGATTTGATGGTCTTTGCTGCTGGTAATTGGGGTTATTCTGCTGAGTATTTTGCATAGCTCCCATGCCAGGTTGTAAACTTTGGGCATTTGGCGCCATGTTTCCAAAAGCTCCTTGAGGGCCAAGTTGTTGTTGTGCTTGCTGTTGCTGCTTCTGCATCATCGAGACAGGATTTGTCGCTGCCATGTTGAACACTGATAATAGGCAGACATAAAAATCCTCATTAACAAATGACAGCTTCAAAGTTGAATAATAGGAGAAATGTGCAAGTAAGATGACATAAGCATAAAGGGAAAGATTTTCAGTCCCTACTTTGATCGGTTATCATTTGAGACGCATGAGAACGTGGTTGATTGGTTCCAGATAATGCATATGGCTGAAAGATAAGAAGAAATGAAGTGAAATAGATTCATACATGTGAAATGCCATTTCTAACAGACCTTAGGAGGTCAAAGAAAAAATGTTTAGTATCACGTAAAGAAAACAGAAGCTACTGCCAATAGATTTAAAGTTCAATATTGGTTTATTAGGTAAATTAAATAAATACGAGTGAATAATAAGGCAAACCTGCATGCGTGGTAATTGTGACTGCATAGGTAATGCTCCAGAGACGTTTGCCATCTAACCACAAACAAGAACAAAAAAAATTAATTATCTCGCATCTGGCAGAGTATCAAATCAAAAGAAGATATAGCAAACAGTTGAGTTTTTAAGAGTTATTCCAACAAAAGTTGCATCCAGTTACCCTCCAACCGCAAAAACTGGAATAGACACAGGATCTGTTTTTACAATTTCATAGATACATTTTCAACCATTTCCTTATCATATGAGCAATTCAGTTTTTAAACAGAAAATATAATGGCCAATATGTGCGCGAGTGCTCATGAAAACACCGACTGTTTATGCATGTGCATAATTTAAGTGTGGTTAATTTCACATAACTCAGTGAACAAACAACACTTAAGAAAAACAATGCAATAATAATAGAGATAAGGTGGAAGGCCTAACCATTTGTGCATTTGGTGTTGTTTGAGCAGCATTATACAACGCAGTGTTGGCGCCTGCTTGAAACTGATTCATTTGACGATTCAACAAATTTCCCTGATTCAGCTGAGTTTGTCCCATAACGTTTTGGACATGTCCAGTACCCATTTGTCTTTGAAACTGCTGTTGAGATAGTGGTTGAGAAAACTGCATCGCGTGTTGCCCATGTAATTGCTGAATAAATCACAGACTACAAAACTTAATCATTTTTTAATTCAAATGCTCGAGAAAAATAGCCAGAAAGTATAAGCCAATGCATAAGTGCTAGAATTGGATCAAAGGTCAGGCGCGCAGAAGGATTCCACCATATAAAAAAGGTTTTATAAGCATGGTACATACAGATATTTTATATGTATCAGCACCCAGAGGAAAATTAATAAAAATGAAACTGACATGTTGTATCTTTTGCTGTGTTTGACTTTGCAAGTCATGCAGCTGCGGCAACTGGCTCTGTGGAAGTACAACAAGAACGTCACGAATTAAAGAGAAAACAAGGACCATTGCATCAACTTAGGAAATTATTTTCAAAATTACCTGCACCATTCCTGGCATGGCAGCTTGTCTAAACTGTTGTTGTTGAGCAAGCATCTGTTGCTGGTGCTGCGCCAATTGCATTCTTTGCCTTTGCTGCTGTTGTGGAGTCTGTTGCTGAGGAGATGGAACGTTCATGCTAGTACCCGAGCTTGGTGAGTTGGCGTAGGGCAAGGGGGATGTTGTATTATTGAAGGAAGGAGCAGAAGGTGATGCAGCAGATCTTCCCATTAATTGAGCTCCAGAACCCTGACAGACATTTTTCAAAACACCGAGTACGATTTGATCAATGATTTAAGCAATATTGACCATGGAGTATTGAGCAAAAGTTAGAGGCGTAACATGTTTAAATGCAGGTTATACATGTTTGGTAGTAGAAATTTGTAGCAATAGAGTTTAAAAACTACAGAGATTATACGAAGTAGCAGCAACTACATTCAGAGAAAATGAGATGCAGTTTTAATTTGATAACAATAATGGGGCTCACCTGTAAAAGAGCTGACTGGTTATTCATGGTACCTGACGATTGCGGGGGAGTACTTTTTGCATATATGCCTAAGAAAATTTCAAAAACATTAAGGGGCAAGATTTCAATACCATGCACAAGCCGCAGTAAAAAATGCTTTCTTACCAGGTGTCTCAGCCAAGCTCTGTGCTCCATCACCAGTAGTGAGCACATCCACCAAATGCAATGGGAGCACAGATGTGATCTGCCTTTGGTCTGCGGGTACTCTCAGTCCTTCGATTCCAGGATTTCAGAGTTATTTCAAATATACCAGTATGTAGTACACAACATCAACAATTACAATGCTATTGTTATTATAATACTCAAACACTTTTGTAATCATGAGTAATAATTAGGTTTTATTATAATGGATGCTCGAAATCTAGGGCTAAAATGGAGACGAACAAGAACAAGTATACTAGGGCATGCAAGATGAAAACCTTCTCCAATATTGACAGCTGTACGAAGCAAA